>CM076583.1:184430541-184557670 GCA_034641835.2 Pinus albicaulis | reverse complement strand
ACCATGGTTGATGGGACACGTAAAACAAGATGAATGTTGGGAAAAATATCTTGGCGGGTGTTCATTACAGTTATAATGGCTAAAGGAAATTGGAAAAGGAATTTTCTAAGGCATTGGAAAGGCATGAGGCATTAATTGAAATTTTACTTATGAAAATATTAGAAATTAGGAGAAAAGGAAGGTGAAATTTCATAGGTTGCATGTGAGGAGAAAAAGGAAGGAAAATAATGGAAATGAAGAAAACATAGGCCTCATTAATAAAAAGGCTTCTAAGGATTAGTTGGGAAGCTTTTGGTAAGTTTAGTTTGGATCTCTCTCATTATTATCTATACTTCTCTCTCTCACTCTTGGAAACGTATATTTTTGGAGCACTTTCGAATTTTGAGCAAGAAAGGAAAGAAAGCATGAAGAAGGAGGAATCAAGCAAGGAGGACCAGGAATCAAGCAACTGAAACATGATTCTCAGTAGGTATTGTTTTTCCTGTATTATTTCATTTCTATATTTTGTATGCATGGTATTGCATGTGGTTCTTTTTTGCCTTAGCGTGGGTCTTGCTAGGTGTGACAATGTATTCATCCTAGCCTTGCCTTTCCCAGATAGCCTTGATGAGATGGGTTTTCATACTTCGGTGCAGCTAAATTTCTAGATTGGATTCAAAGTCAAGTGAGGTGGATCTTCGAATTGATATGAAACATGGCCTAGTAACCCCTGAAATGGACTATGGGTTGTGGTAAATCCTGATAGTGTGTTGCCTATGTGGGCCTAGGAATCATTGCATGTGAATGGAAGGATATATGGTAAATCCTAGAGGTGGTTTTCCTTAGTTTAGAGCCTAATTATTAGGGATGGATTACGGTAAATCCTGAGAGGTGGATGCTCTCAATTTTTGCTTAGTAGTCTCGGGATGGGATATACCGGAAAGCCTGGAGAGTATGTCTCAGATTAGGTCCTAATGATCCCTAATTCGGACTGTGGATTATGGTAAATCCCAAGAGAATAGGAGACAACAAAATTCTTCACAGTGTAGGCATAGAACTCTGGTAGAATTTGTTACACCATTTTTTGGTCATCTAACCTACTCTCATTAGATGGACCCAAGTACACCACGTAAGACCAATTTTACCCTAAGTAAAATTGCTTTCACTATGTAAAATAACTTAATAAAACATATTTATTAGGTTGTTTATGGTCTAAACAGGAAACCCCAAAAGGAAATATTAAACAAACCTATATTTGTTTGATTTTCCTGGTCATGTTTAACCCAAAACAAAGAAATTAATTCGATAAATCTTTATTTTATTATTTTCTAGGAATAATTATTTAAATCTTATTTAAATAATATTCCTTGTTAAATATGACTAAATCACCCATAAATAATTAAATAAATCATTATTTATTTGATTATCCTTCAACTACTTCCTTAAAATGATAAATAAATCATTTATTTATTTATTATTCACAAATAAAGGGATTTGACCCAAGTCAAATACCTTTTCCCTCCAACAAATATAATAAAATATTCCATAAAAGGTGGATCTAGATTGGGTTAATGTTATTTTAATCATGCACCAAGATCTAGAATGACCCAATATTTTGTTATAAATAGGAGGGTTTTTCCTATCATTCTTCACCTTTTGTTGCCTATTAGATCACTCTGGATCTATACACTTGGTCACATTTTCCATTATTTGCTGTGTGAACTCCCTTTGAGTTCTATCTTTGTATGGGTTTTCTACACCAACAAGAGAGAGAAATACTAGATCTGAAGTGCTGAGGACTTCCAAGAACCCATCCCATTGAGGAGAATTGGATACACCTTCTTGTTTTCCTCCCAGGTGCCCTTAATACAAAAATTCTTTCAAAAAACATTGTTCTTGTCTTGTCTATTGGATGTATGGAGCAAACCCTTGATTTTACTGCCTAATGTCTTTCTATGCATAGATCTGGTTTTTTGCAGCCCTTGTCTTGATCAACTAACTGCAGATCTGAAGATATTGGCAGCCATATTTGATGTTAGGGCTATAAGTTATGCGTACCTAAAGTGGTCTTTTTTCGTACGCTTCGACAAAAGATTCATACTAAAAATTGGCGACTCCACACGGGTTTTCAATTACGACCGCTGTCATTTTTTATATTCCTGCATATCCAGCTACTTCAAACCCTAGGGTTTCTTTTTAGCTTTTTTTTTTCCTATTTTTATGTTGTTTTTCACCTATAAAACCCGAAAACATTAAAATTTATAACTTCCGCGTGTTTTTGGCCCTATTGCGCAGGTGACAGACATCAACCGCAACTGAGACGGAAACTTTTTCGGAAATCTGCCGCCAAGACACCCAGAGCTTCAGGTCGCACTTTTCAGCCCAAAACCTACTACCTGGCCTCCAGATCATACTTTTCAGCCCATTATCTGCGACCCGCACAGAAAACAGGTCAGAACCTGCGACCTGCCTGCTTTTCTGCTATTTTTCTGCAATTTTTCTGGGTTTTTCTGAAGCTTCTATAAGGGTTTTCCAGCCTCTGTCTCAGCTCGTTTAGACATGTTTCTGATCTGTTTTACTCATCTAAGTGGGAACCTAGCCCCATAGGGCTTTAGTACCCTCCAATTTTTGTGGAAGAGTTTTAACTGTTTTAGGTGTCTGTTTTTTCAAGGTTTCAGCCATCCCTTTTTCAGATCTGATACCTCCTTTTCAGATCCCTTTTAATCAGCTCTTCTCCCTTTCAAATCACCTCCTGAATTTTTGTTTGGATCTACCTTTAGGGCCTCCTCCTTGTCTTTTTTGCGTTTTGCTAATTTCCTCCTTTTTTCCAGCCACCTTGCCTCTGCCTCTTGGCTGTGTTCTGCACCTCTTTTCAGCAGGTTTCTCCTTTAGATCCCTATCCCTTTCGACCCTAGATCTATTGGCCTCTTTGTAGTGTGTTTTGACTAGATTTTTTCCCTCTGTTAGACTAGTTTTGAGAGACCCGCCTTTTTGGGTTGATTGATGCATTGTTAGCTGTTAATTTTCTGTTATTTCAACATTATATATTGTTCTCTACAGATTTATTTTAAGTTACGTAGCACACTTTTTCTCTTGCTCTCAAAACGAAAATGGTTTAAAAATTAAAATTAACACACGCCACACACTCACCCTAAGCGAAGAAGAGCCTAGTTTACACCGCCAGGAAAAGACTTTAAAATCAATTGACACTGCACCTATCTGCCCTTGTTTCGACATTGTACTCTCTTTATTCTTCACCTCCCTGCCCTTGTTGGTCGTTCTTCTTCCCCTTGTGTCGAGTTTGTGTTGTCATCATTGTGCCCCCAAGGCGCACCTTCCGGAGACTTCTTGGCCTTCACCCTCAGTTTCTGGTCGGTCAACCTACTCCGTCCTGCCGTCGTCCAGTTATTCCTCCTCCAAGTCCACACTCCGACTCTTCTTCTGATTCATTGGGTTCTCCTTTTACTTCTGGTTCTCCCCCTGTCACCTTCACTATGTCTGGTCCAGGGCCTAACGCTAGCTGGAATCCCTGCCCTAATGCCGAGACTACTACTAGCGGAACCGCCACAGGAACTACCTCGGCTGCACCCTTGCTCCCTTACATGGCAGGCCTCAGCCTCCTCGATCTCAATCAGTTGATCAATGACCCTATCCACCACGATGTTGGTTGGCTTGCTATGCCAACCAAGCTCCCCTCCAACATCCCTAAGTTTGAAGGCCTTGCTGGAGAAGATCCAACCAATCATGTCCGATCTTTCCACATGTGGTGTTCCTCCAATTCCATTACCGATGATTCCATCCATCTTCGGTTGTTCCAATGCACGCTTACGGGCGAAGCTTCTAAATGGTATGTTGACCAGGCCACCTCTTCCCATACCACCTTTGCGACCATTGCCTAAGCCTTTTTATCTTATTTCCAGCTCCCTCTCCGAGACGACACTGGTACAGAGCTTTTTACCTCCTTCCATCAAACCTCTTCAACCCGCCTTTCCACTCATGTCCAGGAATGGCGGAGAAGACGAAGCTTATGTCCAGCTCCCACCTTTGAAGATCGGGTTTATATGGACTGGTTCCTTCACACTCTCTTACCTCCCATTGGAAAATATGTCACCTCCCATTTCTTTCAAACCGAAGAAGCCGCCCTCCAAATAGCCTTGAAGTATGACCTGATCTACGCTCAGTCTGGTTATGTCTATACCGTCCTTCCTGACCTCCGCAGGCCCGGTGGCGCTAACGCCTCGGGGGCATCTCACTCCATCGACGGTATTGTTGGATCCCTTTCTCATCCATATGCTCAACCTCCTATGGGCTATGGTCCCCCTCCGAGAGGGGCCAACACCTCTAGCACTCTTCCCCCTCCAAGTAGCATGTATCTAGGATACGGAATGCCTTATCCTTTTGCCCAACCTCCTGCTTACCTCAATTTTTCCCAACCTAACCACTATTCTTATCCACAGCCTGGTGCTCCAGCTCCTCTAGCATCTGCACTCCCACCTCCCTTGCCTTCTCCACCCTAGCAACAGCACCTACAGCCCCCTCTAGGGCAAGTATTTGCACAGCAAGGCGCGAATAATCCTCCTTCCTCTCAAAGAAGGCAGAGAGGCAATCAAAATCAATCTTCCCCTGGTACTCGTGGACCCAATCCTCAAGGTACTGACCCTAACACTGCTAACCAGCAACAGAGCACTCAGCCCAAGCTGGACAGGCCTATTCGTACAAATAAGCCTTCTTCGTGTTGCAGTGTTTACGGTCATTACACTCACGATTGTCCCCTCTTACCACAGATGCGGAAGATGTGGGAGTCTCAAGCCACATTGCAAGGATAGCATGCCTCCCCTCATGCTCCCTCTAATGTAACCACTACTCAACCGGCTGTGTTTACCGATCCTTTCCCCCAGCAAGGATTCATGGCTACCCAACCACTTGACGGACAGGCCGTCACTCAACCTTCCCCTTATGGTTCCTCTGATTACCAGATCCTCATGATGAACTCTGATCCATCCCCAACCGTCGACCTTCACCTTCAAACTCGGTCTCGCCAGTACCCCAAGCCTTCCGCTCAGTCTGCCTCCGAGTCCCCTTCTTCAGGTTCCACCGAGCCTCTTTCAACATCTAATGGTCCCTTGCATATCCCTCAACCCAAAGTTGAGGTTCATACCAAGATTCCTAAAGGACCATTACGCCAAAATGTTGCTCCTGGTTGAGCTTCTCATTCGTATAGCATAGTAGATGACTTGGCGCAGTCTCCTGCTTCCATTTCCACATTGGAACTCCTCCAATCGTGCCCTTCCCAAAAGAAGGCTCTACTATCTGCCATGGGCGTTGTGTATCTTGATGATGACCAAATCATTGTTTTCAACGCCCATCAATCAGAACATCCTCCCCTTCCTGCCTCCGTAGCCTTCCAAATCCCAGTCAAAATCCAGAACGCTAACATTTCTCAGTGCATAATTGATGAGGGGGAATCCACCTGTGTGATGTCCACTTCGGTTTGGAAGCAACTCGGATCTCCTGAGTTGGCCCCTTCCATGATCACCCTTCGAGCATGGGATGGCCATGCCTCCCAGCCTATCGGCCTCTTCCACAATTGTTCTATCAATCTTGCGGGCAAGATTGTTTGCGTTGACGTCGAAGGCATCGACGCCCCTCTAGATTACAAAATTCTCTTGGGGCGAAGCTACACCTATGCCATGTCTGCTGTCCCTTCTG
Source organism: Pinus albicaulis (assembly GCA_034641835.2). Classification (NCBI taxonomy): domain Eukaryota; kingdom Viridiplantae; phylum Streptophyta; class Pinopsida; order Pinales; family Pinaceae; genus Pinus; species Pinus albicaulis. The sequence continues at coordinate 184,551,982 of CM076583.1, read as the reverse complement.
CGGTTTTTCGCAAGATGTCTTTTCCTCACAATGGAAAGATAGTCACCATCGACCAGTTGACGTATCATGAGACAAAGTCTCAAACCTCCCCTGAGACGACCATCTCTTCTGTAGCCAATAAGAAAACCATCGATTCCTTGACCAGTGTCTCTCTCGGCGTCTACAAAGACTCCTCTTTGCTTGGAACTTTCCCTGGTCTTCCTCCTCCCCCTATCTCTGATCCCAGCTTATCGAATGTTTGCATGATGCAATCGTCTCGGGTTGCCCTTAAGCGACCCGCTTCGGCTAGTCAACAACCTCCGACTCAACCTCGCCCACCGCAACCCGCTCCTAGCCCTTCATCTCAGCTAGCCGGACCTCCTTCTTCTGGCCCTTCTCCTACAACTGGCATCCCTGAACCCCTCTATCCTCCTGGGTCGGTTCCCCCAGGCCTCAACCACCTCGGAACCGTCCCTCCTGGTCATTATCCCGCTGGTCAGATACCCTTCCTGGCTCCCCCTCCCGGAGTCTATTCAGTCCCCATCATGGCCACCCTCTCTCTCCCCAACTTGACCCTAGGCATACCCGTCTAGTACCTTGACCCTCCAGCCGTGACCCCACCTGGTCACCCCAAACCCAACCTTGCTTTTACACCGGTTCAACCGGTCCCCCTCGCTTCCTCCATTGCCACTATGCCCCCAGCACCTCCACAGGACCCTTCTCCTGTCGTGACGGCTCCCGGGAAGAAAGGAAAAGCTCGCAAGGGGGCACCCAAAGACAAGGCCACCCCGACTAACCCGGTCCCTCCTCCGCCCGCAAAGCCCTACGCCTTGTGTGATTTCATCGGTCACGCCACCCATGCTTGTCCTGAATTGCCCCGTATTCAACCCATGGTTAAAGTCGCGTTCCCCGAGTCTACGGTCCCTGAAGCCTCCATTCCTTCTTCATCCGTAACCAAGAACCCCAAGACTATCCGTACCAACAAACCCTATGCTCTGTGTGGTGTCCATGGCCATTATTCCCACCATTTTCCTCACCTCACGCATTACCGCGCCTCTTTAGAGGTAGTTCGAGAGTATGAGGTTGAAAAAAATCAATCCGCCTCTCCCATACTTACGCAGTATGCTGCCAGTCAGTCTAAGGATCCACCCGCTCCCATCGACATCCCCCCCCTGATGTCCAGATGTCCGAGCCTACCACCACCATTTACTACCTATCATAATCCATGAGACCCTCGAAGAAAATTCCCTCAGATTCCTCCCCTGATGGTTCGCTCGACCCCACTTCAGCAACCACCCTGGGCTCAACGTCTTTTGACCATCTATTCATTTGTTCTTCTGTCATCCTCCGTGACGATCCGTATGTGAGCCTTTCTTCCTGTACAGATGGTTTAGGTAGCTTTGCCACGTCATGTGGTTTTCCTTCCTCTCCTCATCCCCTCGTTTCCGGTCAGGATCCCCCCTTGGAATCCTTCTTTTCCCGTGACCTCATCCTTCCTACCCTTAACCGAGATAACACCACCCATATCCATGTTGACCTCCGCAGCCTGAGTCCCCGCCTTATCTCTTATCGCCCTCATATACCACCCTCTAGTTTGTATACGAGTCATAGCCATCCTGCCCATCGCACTCCCTCCCGCAGTTGTCGTCGATGTCTTCTGTACACTCACGCTGCCGTCATTGTCCCTCCTCCCCCCATTTTTTGTCTTGTAACACTATTCCACAGGACCTCCCGTCCACACCCTATATCGGTTATGCCGATGGTGCAAGTTGTTACTCCCGGAATCTCGCCTCGGCAGGTTGGGCCATCTTCACCCCCTTGCATGCCCTTGTTCTCTCAAACGGGGTCTGCATTGGTCCTGCCACCAACAATGAGGCCGAATACGATGTAGTGCGAGGTCTTTTAGCCGATGCCCTCTCTCATCGCATCCTCCATCTGCATGTTCGTATAGATTCCCTAATTCTTGTCATGCAACTAAATGGTGTCTATCGTGTGCATAATCCTGTGCTGTTTAGACGATATTTACGAGTGAAACTCTTGATACATGAATTTGAAACCATAACTTTCAACCATGTACCTCGAGAAAAAAATCACTATGTAGATAGAATTGAAAACCATGTTTTAGATTGACTTTTATCACATGCATTTTATACAAGACAATAACAATCATAATCATTAACAAGATACATATCCATAATATGTGTCGCAAAACATGTTTTTAGAGTCCATCTACTCTGATACATATGACATGCCCATCGCATGTTACAAAAAACTCAAAACTGGGGGCACCACATGCCCCTACATACATACTAGGGGGCACCACATGCCACACACCTAATCACTATCTGGCGGATCCCGAGCCAATGGCTCCGCTCCTGCAGCTCGTAGATCACGTATCCCCTGACCGGCCATCGCCATGCACCGCATGACCCCTCGCCATTCAGAGGGTAGACCAATACATGGCTCTATGTACTGGTCATCTAAGTATTGCCACCCGCGCTCTAAAACACCGGTCAGCAACCTCTCACATCTAGGGCAGATGTCCTCTAGGAGGGCGGCTGCATCCTCATTATGCACTGCTCTCGCTCCACTCGGGCCTGCAGCTCCTGATGCTGCAGGTCGTCCCATATATCCAGCCAATTTTACCGGAGTTATATTTGCATACCAAAAGTACATGAATCAGTACTCTATCTACTGTTCAATAACTTTAACATGCCCAAAAAAGAATAGTCACTTGTCACTTACCATCGGGCCCCCATACTCGACCAGGCGGAAGTGGCAGGTCCAGATACCCACAATAACTCATCCCACTATAGGGATAGTCGTCTATGTATAGCGGCATCTGATCCTAATGGGCAAAGAACTCCAGTCGAAACACCCGTCCGACCGCCCCTCCTCCTCCTCTACATAGTAGTCGCCCCCACCGGCGCATCCTGGGCTCTCTCGGGCCCCCATCTGGGAGCTGTATACGAGGTCGTAAGGTCGGGATCTTCTCAAAAAAGAAGGAGCACAATAAAATCCCATACGAGCAATCGTGGTTCACTTGCCGTTTGCAAAGTGACAGCTGTCATTTTGATGACACCAGCATCATTTGGGCCCACCCATAGTAGGTCCCACTCAACACACTCTCTACAATCATCATCTGCCCCCCAGTGATGTGATGGAACGCCTGGTTGCCCAGGATCTGCAGCACCGCTGCGGCCACTGCACGAGTCTCCAATCTCTCTAGGTCCCCGATCGGTATCCACGTCCCTTTGACTTGGAGACCCGGTCGACAATGCCACTCCACAAACTCCATGATGTTCTGCCCTCGCGGTAACACTGGCTACGTATTTCCCACCATCCCAAGTCGCGGGAGACCAGTCAGGAAATACACATCCTGGACTGTCAGTTTGATCCTGTGCCCCTGCACTACAAAGACCTCATGCTCTGGATCCCAATAACTGATAATCCGGGCCAACAAGGGCTCTCCAGCTCTCATCAAAGGGTTCTCCAAAAAATTCAGAACCCCAAACCTGGCCAACACATGACAGACACCCTGATCTGCCTGGATCTCTGCCTGTAATGTACCCAGGTCTCTCTCTCTCCAGTTAACCCGTATATCTACCATATCTGCATGAAACCATCATCTTTGTCAGCATACAGATAGGGAATACTGTAACCAAACACAACAACCCAACTCTCAACTATAAAACAACACTAAATTCCCCTCATCTTCCAGGTCACACTTTTCTGCCAAATCCTGGGACAGGTTGCACCTTTTTGCTCAAAACCTTCTTCCCAGGTCACAGATTTTGGCCCAAAAAGTGCGACCCGGCCGAAAATATGCAAGAGGGTCCATTCCTAAGATTCTAGGCCCTAATCTGAACTTTCAAACCATCAAAATGAAAGAGTAAGGTTAGGCCTCTTACCTGCAACTGACAGATCTCGATTCCAACGGTCGGTTTGTCCGCTACGCTCGCCGCAAGATTTAGGGCCTTCTCTCCTCTCTACCTTCACCACAGCAACACTAGCAAATGAGTGAATTTGGAGGGAAAAATGCCTTATTAAAAGAGAACCCCGGTTTTTCTTTCGTCTGCTGTGACCGCACCGTAACTCAGTTTGACAAACCGTCCGCACCGTTGGAAATCTCTCACCGAGCCCTCTAATGGGTATCTGTTAGTTTTTTGTGATTTGATACTTCACCAGGACACATTTTGTCCAAGAAGGGTCACTTCACCTCCCCCCAAAATCAGATTTCCTCACTTACAACACTTGTACTTGGGGCACCACTTTGCCTCCATACTTGTCTTTGTTCGTGTCGATTTTCGTCATGAGATACCATCTTATACTCATGTTTCATGGTCCCCCATTGGGACCTTTACTATGTGGCAGCACCATCAAGTCACCCTTGTTTAGAGCATCCAAGTTGAGTCATCATCACATTCATGGAGTCTATCCTGAGTCCCTTTGTACCCCGCTATAGTCCTCCATCCTTCATTGCTTGGTCTCTCTCTTGTGTCACACCTTATGACCGTCAGTCCCACTGTCCCCTATCCCTCATGATACTGTGTCAGTTGCTGCCATGTCATTCATTTCCTTTATGCTCTAGCAAGGGAAGTCGTCCATTTGCTACTCAGTCCCCTCCATTCCATCATCATCATTGGTATTAGTCTATCAGTCGCTCTACTATTTTCTCTCGTGCCTTAGTTGAGGATCTCTCATTGCCTCACCTATGGCAGACCTCCTTCTGTCGACACCAGCTTCTTCATTCCAGAGGACAAGTCTAGAGAGCGGTGTACCTTGGTTCCAGCTTCCACTCTTGTTCGGTGCCTCGGATCAGGCAAAGGGATCTCTCATTTCCCTTTGACTTGATTTTTTCTCCACTTCAGCTCCTTTCAGCATGATCGAGATCCGTATGCTTGATGGTCCAGTGATGCAGTAGCAGCTATTGGTGATGCCTGGGTGTGTGTGACATGTCTCAGCCCTCATGAGGGGGTGGCCCGGCAAGTAGCCCCCCACATGCCCGGATGACCTCTTCATTGCAGCCTTCGATGCAGCTCCATATATTTAATGATGTCGGCCTTCGCCGCTTGCAGCGCCTCTTTGATTTGCATGTATCAGTTAGATTTTGTGAGCCCTTCCCCGCTTGTAGGGGGCATTTGGGTTGTACTTGTATCTCATGTACTCAGATATTATTGTATAAGTCCTGGCTGTTATCCCAGGCACAACATGTATATGGGATCCCTCATTGTATCTCTATCTGGGTCATGTTTATGCCGGCTGTACTTTATGGTTCAGTCCCTTGTTTACTAGACACACTATTCTTTTGTACTTTTTCTCGGTGGGCATAGATATGCCTCCCCCGCTGCCTTTAGCACAGTTACCTTCTCATAAAAAGAGACTTGTTGCACTTGTAAGTCTCGTCTCCTCAGGGTCTAGTTCTTCAGCACATTAGTTTACCTCCCATTTCTCTCTCTGACTTCCCTTTTGATGTCTGGTGATTGAGTTCTTACAACGTACTTCGGTCATACGATTTGCTCCTGACACTCGCACGCTGGGGGGCAATCTGTTACACCATTTTTTGGTCATCTAACCTATTATCATTAGATGGACCCAAGTACACCATGTAAGACCAATTTTACCCTAAGTAAAATTGCTTTCACTATGTAAAATAACATAATAAAACACATTTATTAGGTTGTTTATGGTCTAAACAGGAAACCCCAAAAGGAAATATTAAACAAACCTATATTTGTTTGATTTTCCTGGTCATGTTTCACCCAAAACAAAGAAATTAATTAGATAAATCTTTATTTATCTTATTATTTTCTAGGAATAATTATTTAAATCTCATTTAAATAATATTCCTTGTTAAATATGACCAAATCATTTATAAATAATTAAATAAATCATTATTTATTTAATTATCATTCAACCACTTCCTTAAAATAATAAATAAATCATTTATTTATTTATTATTTACAAATAAAGGGATTTGACCCAAGTCAAATACCTTTTCCCTCAAACAAATATAATAAAATATTCCATAAAAGGTGGATCTAGATTTGGTTAACATTATTTTAATCATGCACCAAGATCTAGAATGACCCAATATTTTGTTATAAATAGGAGGGTTTTTCCTACCATTCTTCACCTTTTGTTGCCTATTAGATCACTATGGATCTATACACTTGGTCACATTCTTCATTATTTGCTGTGTGAGCTCCCTTTGAGTTCTATTTTTGTCTGGGTTTTCTACACCAACAAGAGAGAGAGATTCTAGATCTAAAGTGCTGAGGACTTCCAAGAACCCATCCCATTGAGGAGAATTGGATACACCTTCTTGTTTTCCTCCCAGGTGCCCTTAATACAAAAATTCTTTCAAAAATTGTTCTTGTCTTGTCTATTGGATATATGGAGCAAACCCTTCTTTTTACTGTTTAATGTCTTTCTATGCATAGATCTGGTTTTTTGCAGCTCTTGTCTTGATCAACTAACTGCAGATCTGAAGATATTGGCAGCCACTTTTGATGTTAGGGCTATTAGTTATGCATAGCTAAAGTGGTCCTTTTTCGTACACTTCGATAAAGGATTCATACTAACAGAGGGCATACAGAAATTTGATCATGGAGATGTTAGAGAATTTTCGATAATATTCATTTATTGTGAAAACTAGGGACCAAAACTCAGTAGATGACTCCCTAACTGTCTCTGCAAGTCTGTTTATTATCCCTGCACATTCCACTAAAAGATATGAGGTTGAAGTTCCCCATAGACCTGCTATCCCTGACAACATCATCCATTGGCAAGTTTTTGAGTATGACCAGCAAGTCAAAAAATTTATAGAGCTGAAAGAGGAATTTGGAAGCACACAAGTAGATCAACAAAACATGCTTGCTAAAACAAAAGGGAATTCTGAAGTGTTACAACTGAAGAATAATTCTATACCCAAAGGTCTCATACCCCTTGAAAATATTTTTGACTAGAATGATGTGTTCAAATCCCCTAGGATACAAGGTGATGATGAAGAGGTAGAGAGTTGTAACCTTGGTACAGTAGCGATGCCAAAAATGATCAAGCTTTCAAAGTTTCTTTCAGTCGACATGAAACAGAAATATATTGAGATGATGAAAAGGTTCATAGATGTTTTTGCATGGAGTTATGTTGATTTGAAGAAGTATGATCCTATTATCATTCAGCATACCATTCCTATTAAAGAAAATGAAAAGCCTTTCAAACAGAAGCTGAGGAGGCTTAATCCACTTCTCATGCCTCTTATTGATAAGGAAATCAAGAATCTCTTTGATGCCAAAATTATTGTTCCAATCAGATTCTCAAAGTGGCTTGCAAACTTGGTTCTAGTCAGGAAAAATAGTGGAGAAATAAGAATCTTCATTGAATTTAAAAACTTGAACAAAGCCTCTCTGAAGGAAAATTACCCTCTCCCAAAGATGGAACAAATTTTGCAGAACATTATTGGTTCCCAAAGGATGTCTATGCTGGATGGTTTTTCAGGGTACAATAAGATAATTGTGCATCCAGAAGATCAGGAGAAAACTGCCTTTAGCACACCATGGGGCACATTCAGGTATGCCAAAATGCCCTTTGTTCTGATAAATGCAAGAGCGGCTTTTCAAAGAGAAATGGAATTTGCCTTTGCTGAGGAGAAGGATAAGTTGGTGGTTGTATATCTAGATGACATAACAGTTTTCTCAAGGAGAGAAGAAGACCACTAGAAGCATCTAGAAAATATTCTATTGAAGTGTAGAAGGTTTCGAATTTCTCTCAATCCCACTAAAAGCATTTTTTCTCTGACTTCATGGAAGTTACTTGGGCATATTATATCTAAATATGGGATTAAGATTGATCCAAGTAAGTTCAATGCCATTCAAAAAGTGGATATGCCTAGAAGCAGAAAGGAAATTTAGTCTTTCCTTGGAAGGGTGAATTTTGTGAGGAGATTTATTCCCAATTTTGCTGAGACATCTTCTACTCTCCCAATTCTACTCCATACTGATATTGAACATGTTCTCTGCTCAGACCATACTAGTGAATGAGTATATTAATATATCCTTCACAGTGACCATATATTGATTTTATGCTCAGCTCTTGTTCAACATACCCTCAAAACTTGATGAACAAAGAATTCATAGGCCAGTTACACTCAAATACTTTAGCGAAGGTAGTGCCAGTCTCTTGTAAAAGACATAACCAGGATGCTGAAGAAAGGAGCTGAAATCAAATGGATAGTGGAGGCAAAGCATTCATTTGAGGAGATCAAGAAGGCACTCACTCAAGCACTAATGTTGATAAGCCTGGATTTTTCAAAAGAATTTCTGGTTTTTACATTTGCATTAGAAAATACAATTGCTGGATTTTTGCTGCAGAAAGGAAAGCAAGGTACTAAGCAACACATTTCATTTTTTAGCAGGACCTTAGCTAATTCAGAGCTGAAGTACAAAATCCTAGAGAAACAAGCCTATGATTTGGTCAAAGCCATCAAAGATTTAAGAATTTACATTATGCATTCTCATGTCATAGCTTTTGTTCCTAATGTTGTTGTGAAGGATATCCTAACTCAAGCTTATCCTAGTGTTAAGAGAGGGAAGTGGATAACTAACTTGTTGGAATATGATATAGAGATCAGACCCACAAAATTGGTCAAAGGTAAAGGGTTAACAAAGCTAATGGCATACTCAAATTTTGACTGTCTTGATATGAATTTAATTGCAGAAATTTTAGAATTATCAGATGAAGACGAAGAGCTGATTCCCATTGAAGAGAAGTACATCCTTTTTTACTAGTAAAAAGACATTGTTTTTGTCTTACATCATCATAGGGATCCCGTTGAATTGACAAAGTCTAAAGTAAGGCTTGTGAAGTTAAAATTACTGAGGTACTGCATCATTGATAAAAAATTGAATAGGAAAGAACCTGGAGGTATTCTTTTGAATTTTTTGCTGGAAGAAGAGGCTGACAAAGTGATTCAGAAGTTTCATAAAGGAGATTGTGGAGGTCATCGTTATTGGAAGGATACATCAAATAAGATTCTCAGAGCAAGGTAGTACTGGCCTACTATATTCAAAGATGTCTACAAAAATATTGATGCCTGCCATGAATGCCAAATTTTTTATGGTAAGAAAAAGCTTGTTCCTTTACCCTTGATGTCTATCTATGTTGACGTGCCATTTCAACAGTGGGGGATAGATTTTATGGGTGAGATTCATCCATCAACTTCAGGTAAGCATCGCTGGATTCTGAAAGCAACTGATTATTTCACCAAGTGGATTGAAGCAATCCCAACTAGGCAAGAAAATGATTCAGCTATCATTTCATTTTTGGAAAATAATATATTGTCTAGGTTTGGCTTCCCTATGACTATCATCACTTGCAATGCACAGGCATTCAAATCCAAGAGGCTGATCAGTTTTTGTCATCAATATCACATTACACTTGGGCATTCTAGTGCATATTATCTGCAAGGTAATGGTCTTGATAAATCTTCTAACAAGAGCATTGTGATGATTATTAAGAAGGTGTTGTAGGAAAATAAGAAGTCATGGCATTTGAAGTTGAAGTATGCTCTATGGGCTGATAGAGTGTGCACAAAGAGATCAATTGGAACTTCACCTTATGAGTTGGTGTATGGGGCTAAAGCCATTTTTCCTACATCTTTGGGAGTGCCTGTCATGAAGCTACTACAAGGATTAGAGGAGGATCCAAATGCAATTCAGAGGAGAAAAAATCAGTTGATAGCCTTGTAGGAGAAAAGGGAGGAAGTCTATAACAACAATCAACAATCTCAAAAAAGAATCAAGAAGACATTTTACAAGAAGGTCAAAGAAGAAAACTTTCAAATTCAAGATGTGGTTTTGAAGTGGGAGACCAAGATTGAAGAAAAGGGGAAGCATGGTAAGTTTGAGAATGTCTGGAAAGGTCCATTCAAAGTGGTTCCATTTCATGGAAACAACACTTACATACTGTAGGAGATGGATGGACAACCTTGTGCTAGAGGGCCTGTCAATGGCAGGTTTTTGAAGCACTATTCCTCTTAAGTTCTATTTATCTTTCATTCCATTGTATATATTCAATTTTAATATGTATTTTCTACTAATAAATACAAGTTGATCATCAAGCTTGAGCCCGAGGTGAAGGCCATTAGAGTTTGAAGGAAAGCTTGGAAAATTTCAGAGTTTTTGTTTACAAGAAGATGGATAACACTGGAACTACAGGTTCTTTGGTGTACCACAGGGGCACACCATCCCAAGTGGAGCCACTGTTATCACTCAAAAAAAGTGAAACATCATTTGACATAGTCTTAGAGGTTCATTTGTCAAAGGTATGGTCATAGAGTTCATTAGGAAAATTAAAATTTTTCATATTAGCCTATCCTAAGGTCCAAACCCACCCCCATTCAAGTCATATCATGTCCCATCAGTCATCATTTGCTGACATATTCTATTTTCCAAGTTTTTTAATTTGAAAAGGTCACTTTAGCAAATATTTCTTGTTTTCGTAGCGAATTACACAGTAAAAGGCAGTTTTCGCTACGAAACTGCTAATACTTTCATAGCGAAATAGCCAGGAATTTAACTAACTACGCTACGAAAAGAGGTATTTTTTCCATATTTTCAAATCAGGTGCTAGGTGTCAGTCAATGATTAGAAGTGCTAGGGTGAATGTCATTCGAGTCAGTTAGGGTTAAATCAAGGTACAATGGTCATGGCTGAGATCATTATTACTGTTTTTAGCATGTATGAGTCATGATTAAGCCATGGGTTGTCATCGAAACTTTAAAACATTACCCAATTGGGTAATTTTTCATTCTTTGCTCCATCTTTGCATGCTACTGATTGATGTTTCACCAATCCAAGATGGTTGCTGGAATTTTCAAAAGTTGCAGGTGTCACTGATCAAGCAAGGTAGAGAAGGTATAAAAGCACCATGGATGCAAAGAGGAAGATCAACAAAGGAGGCCACTACCTCAGATATGAGACATCATACATGAATTTGAATAATGAATACCCATCTTCCTTAGAAGTTTTCAGAAGAACATGGTGTTTACAGTTTTTCCAAAGATTGCAAGGATGTCATGTGCAGGTTTCTAGGAAGTTTGCCATCAGTATTAATGGGACAACTTCAAAGGTGGGAATGTTGAACCTCACTGTAACACCAGAGACTATTGCAGTAGCAACAAGAATTCCTATAGGAGGAGAACAATGGTTTAAAGGTTTCAAGTTCACCATGCAGGAATGCAAGGAATTTATCAAGCCATAGCATAGTGAGATTGATCTCACAAATGCCAACCCAAGGAGCTACATGAAAGAGAAATTGTCAAAGCTGCTGCTAATCATTCAAAAGTAATTCACCTGTGAAGGGAGGTATCATATGGTTTATTCCTACCACTTCAGGCTTCTACTACATTTTTTTGGTAGAGGTCTCTCGATTTACCTTTTTACTTATATAGAAGCTTAGCTAAAATTTCAGAAAAACTTCAAGCTAAATCTGAAGGAAATGAACCTCACCCTTTCATCATGGTTTAATCAAGTCGCTGGTTTTAGAGGAGTTAAAGAGATTAGGCAGAGATTGGTCATATTTTCTATTTGTCAGTGGTTTTGATGTAGATGCCATCACTCCTAAAAGGACTCCCAAACCTAGAGATATCCCATCACCTTCAGTGGTCGAGAAAAATGATCCAGTGATCATGGAGACAGATTCATTACAGAAAGTTGATACACATGTTGTTACACATGCAAAACAAAATTCAATAGTAAGAAAATATGGCAGCAAGAGGGTTACAAGAAGACAAATAGTGGCTAAGGGTAATTTAGAAGACATTTTGCATGCTATTGATATTTTAGAAACTCCCATAGTCCAAGCTGAAGATATAGATGAGGGAGGAAAGAATCTCAAGAAAGAAAAAACAGCTAAGAAGTTAGAGTTTGAAGGTGAGGATGAAGGATTCATGTTTCAAGCTAGGAAACCAATGAAAAGACATGCTAGAAAGCTCTTGGAAAGCAGTAAAGAAGCTCAGAAGGTCACTGAAATTGTCCAGCCACCATCAAGTATCATTGATGTTTCATCACCTGCAAAAGAAGAATCAACCATTAAACAAAGGAAAGGAAAAGAGAAAATCATTGAAAAAACATAGATTGAGGTCCTTAAGGAGAATTTTAAGTTGGAAAATGATGAAATATCATTCTTGAAGAAAGAGGGAAGGAAGCACAAGATTCAAAAGGTACATTTTGAGAAAATGAAAGAAATTTGAGAAGAATAGGTAATAGTGTGTCAAAGACCTTGGATAACACACAACAATTGATCAAATGGACTCAACCATTGAGAGGAGAGGTGAAGGATATCAGAAAAATGATCCTGCACTTGAAATCTAAGAATATGACACTGAAGGACCAAGTCAAAGACCTTCAAGAGAAATTATAATTGATTCATGAAGAGCTGGAGAAAAAAGGCTTAAAGATGATTGTGGTTGAGGAGCCCATAGCTCAACTGATCATTAATGAAGATGAAACACCACATGGGCCCTAAGTTGAGTTTAAATGTGTTTTAGAAGGTTCATGGCATGTTGAAGACCAATTTTTTACAGTTGGAGGTTACATTTTTGAGAAAAAGTTGAAATTTGGAAATTCTGTAGTTTTTCATGGTTTCGTAGCGTTTCGTAGGCTTAAAGCCAGGAAAACGCTACAAACATTTCTGTAGCAACTTATCTGTTTTGAAAATCATTTTTTGCAGTTTTTAAGGAGGGAATTTAATGGTGGTGTGGTGTCATGTCTTGGTGGACACCATGGACCAACAAAGGAGAAAACAATTTGGGTGCAAAAGCTATTTTTTGGACGCTACAAAACTGTCATGTTTTCGCAGTGAGCTGTTTTTGAAGGTTTTGAAGTAGTTTAAAGGAAATTTTGGACAATTGTACTCCTCCAACAGGTCAAGAGACCTTACCATCAAACATTTATGACTTGAATAAAGTGTTTTGGAGACATATCAACAGCTAAATCTTTCGTTGAATTCAAAGGTCTTGCATTCCTGAAAAATAGGGTTTTGTTCCACATGTTTTAGAGGATTTTTAATATGAAAAGTGGTGATGAACTATGTCACATCCTATTCGAGCATGTAAGGTTTATTGTAACTGACATGTAACTATTTCAAAGATAAGGTAGACTTATGAAATAAATAGGAGTTTGAGTCCTATTAGGAAAAGTCCTCTTTATGGTGTAGCTGTCATTTCTTGTTAAAAGACATGTTTTTTTGTTACATGATGTGTCATAAGAAGAATTCGATAAATCTAGCCAAGAGGAAGATCATCTTTGCTGTAAGAATGTCTATTTAAAGGCAAACCATCAAAGTAGTAAAGGGTTGGATATTTTTTGCACCATACTGTTACTTTATGTAATTTGACTTATATCAGTAATACAGAGGGTTTCTTCTAGCAGTAGACACGAGATTCTCGTGTGGTTTCTAATGTTTTTCTGATCTATATCTTGATGTTTACCACTTGCAGTAGATTTCATATTTATTACTCAAAATTCAGATGTTTATGCTCTAACTTCCTTTATTGATGAAATGAATGTGTTTCCCTATGTTCTATGTGTGATTTTCCTTTATTAAAGACTCTTATCTGCCTCAACTTCCATGTCAAGAAACCTTGCCACTGAATCTACTAATTTTTTGACTCCATAATCCTAATGGTAGCAAGTTTGCATTCTTTTCAACCTACATACACAAAAATCAAGTTACTTTTCAAATAGTTAGCCATCTAGTACTATCATTATCTAATATCATAAACCCCTTTGAGAGAGCCCTCTCAGACTGAAAAGGCTAAGCTTCAGTCAAAAGATGGTTTGAAACAGTTACATAGAGTTAATGCGATCGGCGGTAATCAAGTACAATTTTGCTTGATAACAAGAGGCTAGAACCTTCTCTCGTTCTCTGGTACCTACTAGAAGGATCTCCAACCCCTTAAATTTGTTTATCAACTCACATCTTGAAAGGGGGACACATTTCAAAATATTTCATCTTTTGGATCCACTTTTAATTATTAAGCTGTACTAGAAAATCAATCATTGAATCAACACACCCAATCACTTAACTAATTGAACCGTGAATCCTTCACTAAATCTAAATAAGCACGCAGTGCAACTAGATTAATACTTCATATCGAGATCATATCAATTGAAAACCATTCATATGGATTCCAAAAACATATATTTCATCCATAAGCAGGGTTATTTGTCTATAAACCTTGATCAACGTACATAGGAATGTATAGTTCACATTCTGGTGTTGAGATTCAACAAGATGATGAGCTTAGTGAAAAGAGTCGCCTTCACTAAGTGGGCCAACAGGCTATTTTTGGCGCAAGTCTATTTTTAGACTATGTCTATTTTTAGACATGTCGATCATATTCTATGAGTTGCAGGATGCTATTTGTGGATGGTTGGTCAAGTTGGAAAAATAGATGTACTTCTATTTTTAGACATATTGGGCAGAATCTATTTTTAGATTGCCAGTCTAAAAATAGATATGTCGAATATTATTAGCTCTTAATAATATTTGGACTCTAAACATTATCTTATTCTCTTGGAGCACTTAAGTTAAGTGCACAGATGTGGCACAAGAGCTGACAGAAGGAATTACGCTATTCCTGAGGGTTTACTGGAGCTATTGCATGGAGGACTTCAGTTAGAACTCATGTGACAGAGTTTGGTGGAGTTGTAGAAGTAGTTGGTGGAGTTGTGTTCAGTTTAACTCAGTTAGACACAGTTGAGCTAGTTGTATCTAGTCTAACTGGTTGATACACTAGTGAGAGTGGTGTGAATTAATTAATAATTAATTCACTAAATATTAACTCATTAATCAACTGAAGAATACATCAGTTAACTACAGTGCATGGACAGTTTCAGTGGAGACCATTGGAGAGATAGGTGAAAGGGCAAGATGACTATCAGTTGTGACTATAGTGATGCATTGATTGCATCCAACACTCAGTAGAGATGCCAATGAGGATTGCGTGACTGTGGCTGGAAGTAATTCGAACTTATTGAATCAGCAGGCGAAGTTGCGCGATGAGGCAAGCTATCGAGGTGGCAAAGATCGGTGCATGGATTTGCAAGATCAAGGGCTGATTAGTGTGTAGCGATTGGATTGTACTGAGAGCTTGTGATAAGCTTTCTATGAGTATTGTTACATGATCTCTATGACATATATTATATACATATAGTTGGGGTTTTTAGCTTCAGGCTTTCTCGTGAAAAAAAACTGTGTTAATGTGTGTGAATTTTTATGGTTTCATGTGTGCATTGCAATTGTGTTTATTTCTGCATGTGATGATCAATGGTGGAATAGATTCTGTATTGTGTATGAAGTTGAAATTGTGTGTGATTAGGAGAATCTTGGACATATAACACATAAGTTATATAATTTCTACATGAATCATATCACGTATGTACATACTTCCACAGAAGAGTACCTATCTAGAGATCTCAAATTACGACAAATGAATCGAAATCACAATTAACATAGAATCATATCTTTGAATCCATCACAAATCAGCGAAAAAATACGAGATCCACGCTGTATTATCATTAATCAACATTCCATTACATAACCAATTCAACACAACCAATCTTTGTCAAACACAAATTATCACGAGAGAGATCATACGACACATAATAGCAAGCATAATAGAATTGATCAAATGTCATCAAAATCCTTGTAAAACCCTAGTATGTGTTGGGGTTCCCATGTTTTGGTCAGATTAGCAAGACCAAAAGATGAGACAACATCAGAACCGCTTTGGGGCCCTAAGATCTAGCCCTCCTAGACTCGGAGAGGGATCTCTCCACAGAACAAAGAATGATATATCTTTGAAAGATAAAATGAGATGTTAGGCTAGTTATGAAGCACAAAGGGGGCTTTAAAATGATTTGGTTAGTTGGTTGCTGGGCTGGTCATGAGATCATAGACTAAGAAAGTAATGGGAGGAAAGACAAACGTGAGATTTTTATTGAAAGAGGATGAGTTAGAATGTGCCATTCATTAGGCTATGGAGTCATGAAAGGAGAATTACTTGCAACAACTAGCCAAGGCTTTCAGAGGGAAAGTCATCTACACTAAAGGATATTTTAGATAGATGGAGGAATGGAACATTAAGGATTGAAAGTGAAAGAAGGAAAACAACCAGATTTCTGTCTACAGATTTGGTCAGAGGTCATTTAACTCTAGATCTGCTTGTACATACTCAAAACGCAGCTCTCAAAGGAGGGACAAAGGGGCAACTTGCAGATCGGACCAGAGGTCATTTAACTCCAGGTCAACTTTAGCATAATCCAAGGGAACAACAGAGATAAGTTTAACAGAGCCAGGGTCTGTAGATCAGAGAAGGACTTTGAACCTTCAATGCTTTGACACCAGCAAGAATATCCAAGCAGCAAACCTCTAATTCATACATCAGCTAGCAGCATATGTAACCACTACACTGGTTAAATTAGCTGAATTTACTCTTAGATTACACATACAGTAGAAAACATGAAGGCAAGGAGAGAAGAGACATAAGGTACCTAACAAGGGTAAATCCTATGCCATATTTCTGATGCAAGCCAGCAGAAAACGAAACAGCATGAAAATGTAATAAACAGTGTTAGAAAAACATCACCAATAGTAATAGACCGGGATCCTGTGAAATGTGCTTGATTAATTCATGTAAAACCAGTCACATACTCTGAGCTCAATGGCTAATACAGTCCAGACTTCTCCTCCCAGCCTACTACATAACAACTACTCTGCTAATCCCTCCCAAGACTGTTCTAACAGTCCAAATGAATCCCTCTAACGGAAAATCGACATAATAAACAACAACTTCTGATTTTCTAGAGAGGAATTAACAGGAGAAAAGAATAACGGAGTAGATAGAAAACTTAAATGCAGCCACTCGGCTAGGAAGAGGAAGAGAGGCGAAGCCTCGTTTCGTTTTTAAATTCAGGGCATTTATCTCTGGTACTCTTTGGATGAGAAGAATGGTCTTCGTCAGGTTGTAATTTACTTCCAGGTATGTATATGATGTACTTGCTGCAGTGTTCTGGTGAATTGCACAAAAAGGCATAATAATGATGCTAGGGTCTGCCATGCTACATAACTAATGCGCTGGTAGCATAGGACTGTTTTCAGGGCTGGAAAATCTCTCTAGAACACGGCATAGGATGAGAACTGTATGGGCACATCGTCCTTTCTTGGGTAGGAACATTCTGCTGATGGTGACACTGATACACATTAATTTATGTGCGTTGTACCCTCTGTGTGATATGATGCCTTCAATCTGGTACCTTCACCTTCTAATAATTGGCTTAAGGCTCAAAATCTACAATTACAGGCCTTAAATGCTCTGCTTATGCACTGATACTCTTTGTCGCTTCCACAATTGCCTCTGACTGTGAAATCTGTGCTTTAAATGGTTCCGAAAGGTTTGATAGAGTTTTTAGCTTTGTTCTTTGAGTACACATCTTGTCATGGCTCCTTCCCAGGCTTTTTTCATAATTTCAGCCTCTGCACATGGCCTTTCCTGCGTTCTGTGCCATAATAATAGTGCGTATGGACCATGGCGGGTTTTACCACCTGATAAACCTGCAAAATACGAAAACAAGTTAAGAAAACAATGAATGGGGGTGGTGGATGCAGTGCGGATGATGAAAATGGCCGTGCAGCTGGTGAAATGGTGGAATAATGCAGCGAACGGTGGAAAATGGTGAAATTTGGCGGAGTGCAGCAGATTTAAATGAAAACCTTCGAAAATTATCGTTTGAACGAATATATATGGAGGGCGGGTGGAAACACGTGGAATGAGAGACATGGCAGCAAAAAACAATGGCGGGCTGAGTTTGAATCTGGACTGTCCGATCTCAGGAGGAGATCAACGGCTGGGAACGCATCGAAGGGCGATGGACGGTGGGCCCGGGGTACGGTGGCCATGGATTATTGCGTGCGCAGCTTCGTGGAGTGATCGTTGTTGGATTGCCCACCCCAGATCGGATGACGCACAGTGATATCGCTCAGCATCCATGGATGAACTTTAATGCGCGATGGGAGGGTGGTTTTCAGGCCGTACTGATGCCACGCGTCGGATGATGTATGGAATCGCTCCGAAAATGAAAATATCGTCTGACCTCCAAACGCGGTGCGATGGAGACCGGCGGTTTTGGACAGTGCTCGGGTGCGGGGACCACAGGCGGACGGGAGAATATGGATCGTCGGATCATCACTCAAATGGACAGCGGATCTTTGATCGGGCGGTGAACGGGTTGAACGATGGTTGCTACGGGGCGGCGATCACCGTCCATTCTGTTTAGATCAATGATTGAAAACGCGCCCAATGAACATATGAGATAAGCGCTTCCTACCCTGGTACCTGGTCATGGCGCTGGGTCACATGGAGGAAAAGATACAAGGGGCTTGGTCGAAAGGGGCTAGGACCCATATGTATGGAAAACATGGTTTTTTGGCCCATTTTTAGTGAGATTCAAGGCCAGGGAAGGGTAACGGTAGAGGCAATAAGGGTTTTTAAAGGTTTGGAGAGGGGAAAGAAAGTGACTTAGCAGGTTTAAGGAGGATTTGGGGATAGTTTAGGAGGTAAAATGGGGGATTTTAACAAAGGGGGGAAAAGGGTTGAAAAAGGGACATTTTGCAGGGATACAAGGGATAAATATAGGCCTTTGGAAACACAATTTGTCACAACCAGAGAGGCTTTATAATGGGGATCAGCAGAGGGGATTTTATAAAAGGAAAAGGCACAGGAGACTTCAAGGATGATGTGTCTTCAGGGGAGATGCATTCCTTGAAGGCTCAGAAACAATTTAGCCCCCTACTTTGCCTGTAAAAAAATTACAGGGGGCTAACGGAGTATGTATACATTATTTTCACAAAGCATAACATCATATGTATGTGCTTATCATACATAAGACCCACATACAAATTCAGAACATACTGAAATATTTTCGTAGAATATATATGTGACTACCAAGAAGCTGATCCATATATGTACGTGACTAATATGAATAACACTAGCATATATATCTAAATTTACTGAATTATACGTTCATTGCACAACACAACATTTGTCAAACCCAAATCTCAGCATACACATTGTTATAGTCACATTTCATTATACCATTAATATATATCTATCAAATCATAAACAAACTAAGCAATACGTATTCATTTCAAATCTATCATATTTGATCCATCTCCATTCTCCCTGGTGCACACATTTTTCATATCAAGTCACTCAAAAATAATTCATCACTTACACACATAACACTTTGATCTCCATCTCCTTATATTGTATTAGCCTTAGCCAATACCTTAGGCCAATCCCTTAGTAATGCCATTGGTATTCTTTGAAGATATCAAATATTCATTTTCTCATTCATTACTATGGGCCAATACCATGGTAAATACCCTTGGTATTCAAATTTCCATGGTGCGGGTTATGTGCGTGACTTTATTTCACCATACCTATGTATGTATGTGACCTTGCTACATAGGACCCACTTATACTTTCCCAATCTTCACTTTTATCATTCCTCTATCTCTAAACTTAGCATTCCTTTGTCCATCATCTCTATTACATTTGTACCATCCTACACAATCATCATGTTACCATAACTTTGACATATTTATCAAGTAGGTTTCCATCAAGGAAAAAAAACTAGAAATAATTCGAACAATCTCCCCCTTTGGACTTTATGGCAACCACTTTGGTGATTGGTCACCATCACATGTAAATACCTGCAAATGCATCTATAACCATACCAATAAAAACAACAAGAATCTCCCCCCCTTTGACATCAAGGGCAAAGGGTTGACCAAAGTTGAATTAATACTTATATCTCCCTTTTGTAGGGAGTATCACTGTAGATCTAAAAGTTGCATATTGACCATGCTCCTCCTGAGAATATATTGAATCTTCTGGAAGATATGTATTGAAGTACATGACACTATGACTTAACCAAATATTATTTCCTATCACCAAGGACTCATGCTCACATCAATTACCCAACATAGTGGGTTACATATTTGACACATAATTACATCAAATTTGCGAAATAATGGGATTACATACATAAATGAATTGATCCCAATAGTCCATACTTGACTAAATTTTACAATTTACAATATGGGTCTTTTCATGGAATTTACATCAAGAGACAAATATGACATTTATAACCAAAACCAGAGACCTGAATAGTGAGGTAGAAATACCAAGATAGTCATCAACAACCGTCAATCACCAAACATGCACATCCTCTTCATCACTAATGAAAAAATGACAACAACATATGTTTCTTTAGCAGCAACAATATATACATCTCCAAATGATATGAAATCATTATGTAACAATAAATGCTCAAGAAATCATAAGTCCAATAAATGCACTATTAGAAGCATAGTAAATTCTCCCCCTGAACCTGTGCAAATTATTCATTGTCACTTCATCAATAGGAAAGTTCATCAAATAACCAAGGTGAAAATGACACTTTCCAACAACTCATGAACCAACACAATTTCTAAGTAACATCTGAGCATCATCAAAAAAACTATAACCAATCAATTGTAGAACCAAAAAGTCAAACAATGACTGATTGAAGCATATCAGAAACTCCCCCTAAGTTTGTCCCACTATTTTTTTTCTCAGAAAAGCATACGCGACTGTCTAGATCAAAAATTTTGTATATACATGACTTTCCTTCACATCACCTATGTACAAAAAGTCAACAGTAGTAATTTTTACTCTCAGCTCCCCTTGAACATTAAATACTTTGTTAAAATAATTATCAGAGTGATGAAGCATTGATCATTCCTAATTTATGTCTAAGATATTCAAAGGAATCATGTGGAAGTGGTTTTGTAAATATGTATGCAACTTGTTGCTTTGAAGGAACATATTCCACTTTGACCTTTTTTTTTAAGCACATGTTCTCTTAGGAAATGATATTTCATTGGAATATACTTGGTCTTTTAGTGCATGACAGGAATTTTAAAAATTCTTATCGCACCGATATTGTCACAAATAATATGTACAAGTTGAGGATAAGTGATTTGAATATCTTGTAATGTTTGCATCATCCATAGAAGTTGTGTACAAGAAAATGAAGCAACAACATATTCTATCTCAACAATAGATAGAGCGATGGAGATTTGTTTATTTCTAAACCATGATACCAAGAGGGGTCCCAAGTAAAATTCTCCTCCACTAGTACTCTTTCGATCATCAATATTTCCTGCCCAATCTTCGTATGTGTAAGAATGAAGTACAAATTCTACAATTTTGGGATACCGTAAACCAAAATCTTGAGTTTTGCTATCACATTAACTCTATTTTTATTATTATATTTTCAGAAAATTCTTATAGTATCTATGTCATCATTTTAGTTGTAATAAATAGGGAAGTTAATAATAGTGGGGTTATCATATTTTTGTGTTACAATAACATTTTATGAAGAAATTCGCTGACAACAGCCTTATCAGCATTTCCAATATAATTGACAAGCTCACTATCAGTGGAAAAAATAATTTTCTTATTTAAAATTTGGGATTACGATGACCACGTCAATGTAAATGATGTCATTGAAATGTTCCATATCCATCTCGAAGGGACAAAATTTCTGGTTAATGAATGTTTTTCGGCCTCCATGAGGAAATGGTTATTGTAATGGTTTACCAAGTGAAACAAACTCTTGTTTTGTAATTATAGCCTTGAGTTTGTAATCATTTACCTCACATAATGTAACATTTCATCCCGCGTGTTAAGTATTTTCACCATACAGTTAGTGGTAGCTGTTTTCTAATTTTGGAATTAACTGCACCTGGCAATATTGAATCTCCTTTCCTCATAGAGATCCTGGATCAAATTCTGGGAGGATTACACAAAGAAATGGGAAAATGTGGAAAATCTAATCATTCTGAGCCTAAAATCTCGTATCTCTTCATAATCTATCTCGATATCTAGCATTATTTTTAGCAGGTCAGTTGGAGTGAATTCTTTCACCATTGCACCGACTACCACAATGTTATGGCTCAGTCTTTTTCTCAGGGTTTCGATGGAAACCATGTGGAGGTTGTTGGGTTTTCCTTATCCATTATAGAGAATTTGATTTCAGAATCTACAACCTTACCAACGAGGACGCGGGAATAAAGAAGACTACTGCAAAGGGGAAAAAGGCTTATAAAACAGCTCATGTTGACCCAAATCCTAGCCAAAAAGACACAAAGGTCCATTCCACATCTTCTCACCCTAGAATCCCAAAATTTTACCAAAGAAGGAGTGTCAGGCTTAGTAAACTAGACCATGCATCTCCTTTGAGATTACCATTTGTTGTTAGTTCTCCCCTAGCATGAGTTCACATGTTGAAGCTTCATCCCCTGCAGACATAATTGTACCAGAGGCCATTAAAGACAAAAAGTTCAAAGTTGAGGCCCCAGTTAAAGAAAAATTGACTGAAACCCTCAAAGGAGGTAGACAACCTCATACAAGGCCAAAAAAAAAAGTTAAGACTTAAAATAAAACTGGAAAAAAAAAAAACCATGTTTGGCTAAGAAGTTAATTGATGTAGATGATGTACTACTGAAGGACCTTATCATTAACAGGAAGATAATTTTAGGCTCTAAAAAGAGTAGAGGAAAATAAGCTAAAGGGAAGGGTCTTATGGAGATAGGGCAAAGCAAGAAACAATGGTTGGAGGAGGTGAATTTTCTTCTCAAGGTAGCTAGCACCCTCAGCTAGGAGGATTTGGGTCAGTCTTAAAATTTTGATTATATACTTTAGAAACCATAGTTTTGGTTTTATCATTTATAGTATATTTAATATTATTTTGTGTACACCAGAATATTCACAGTTGAAATTCCCATTGTTAGTGATTTTTGAAGAGCTGACATTCCCATTGTTAATGATTATGAACAAATGCATGTGTCTCCATTGATAAAAAAAATTTAGAGACGAGAGTTGAAGTTCCCACTATCAGCGATTTTGAAAGGGAGCATTGACATATTCATTGTCAGCAAATTTTGGCAGAAAGGAAATGCTGACATTCAGACTGTCAGCAAAATCTTTAGCACGGGAAACTAAAAAATTTAACGACAATATCAACTAATTTCACCAGGAAGTCCGAGAGGATAGGAGCACTAAAAAAAACATATTCTGGTGAAGAATTGAACTTGTTTTGCAAAGGGACCTATTTTCCAACGAGGACTCAATTCCATCAATCAGAGACCTATTTCTATTTTTGAGGAAGATATTCTGAAAGATATTTTTCTTAGCCTATATATTAGCAAATTTTCCAACATATATTTTATTCTAGGAAACAATTTAATGTAATTAGAGATATTTTCCATATGCATGAAATTAGAATAGTTTCATATTTTTAGATTTTGTAATTAAGTTTGAAACTATAATCTTGTGAGAATTTGATGTAATGTCTATTAAGACAGTTTCTAAGGAATGGAAAAAGGTTTTTTTTATTGTAAACATTAGCATTATGGTGTATTTAAGCATATTTTAAATATATTATAGTTTGATGAGCATTTTTATAAAACTCATATGTTCTACTTCCCTATCCGCTATTCCTCTATTATAAAATCTTCTTCATGTCAGAAACTTTATTTTTTGATAGTCGGATTCATTCATGCTCCTTTCTCGTATTCCTCAGTCATTAGTACTTGTTGCTTCTGTCAGCTATAATTTTGTTTTCTTTTCAGTTCTCATCTTCTAAATCTCTCAAATTGCCTAAGGATTTTTTACTACCTTTATTTTTGTGTCCTCCTCATTAGATCTGTATCATAATTTGATAAAAATTGACTCCATGCCCAGTGGTGTGTTTTATATACAACCCAACCAAATTTCTTCATGTTTCAGACAAATTTGGCCATAGAGCTTAAAGTGTAAACCTAGTACTACATTGACCTAGGGTAGTTCATTTTAGGGAGAGATCCCTCTCCAGGTTGAAGGGCCAAATATTAGCCTAAAATAGGTTTGATGTTACCTTATATTTTTTCCCTAACAACCAGGGTTTCTCTAAGGGATAACAAGTTCCTTGTAAATATTTTAATATTCTCTAAATTTCTCGAAGATGAGTTTCTTTAGGATTTTCTTGAAATCGTCCAACAATCCCAACTGCATGCATAATATCTGGTATTGTGCCTGTAAGTTAGAGAGATATTTCAATCATAGGTTTGTATTTTGGTTGATTTACTAAAGGATAATCATCATTTTGACTAATATTGCATCCTGATACCATTTTTGCGCATACAGGCTTGCAGTCTTCCATTCCATATTTCTTCAAAATCTTCTTGAGCTACTTCGTTTGACAAAGAAATATACCATCCTTTATTCGTTGAACTTGAAGACCAAGAAAATATGTTATTTCACCAAGTATAGACATCTCAGATTCTTGTTGCATAACTAAAGCAACAAGACTCATAGATTCTACATTACTTCCAAATATGATGCCATCTACATAAACAACAACTATCAAGAGCTTGTTTGCATCAAATTTTATATATAGGTTGTTATCTGCAGACCCTTTTGTGAAGCCTTGTTGTTCAAGATACATTTCCAGACGATAATACCATGCACAAGGAGCTAGTTTTAACCCATACATTTCCTTATTCATTTTGAAAACAATATTTTTAATCATGGCCTAGAATGAAGCCTTCAAGTTGTTCAATATAAGCTTCTTCTTCTAGATCCCCATTTTAAAAAGCAGATTTAACACCCATTTGATATACTTTAAAGTTATAAAAGCTTGAAAAATTCAAGAAACATTATTATGGCTTCAAGTCTAGATATAGATGCAAAAGTTTCTTCAAATTATATTCCTTCCTCTTGAGCATGGACTTTGCATACAAATCTTTCTTTGTTTCTAATTACTTCTCCATTTTCATTCAGTTTGTTCTTGAACACACATGTTGTCCCAAATACCATTTTTATCATGAGGTGTCGGTACTAATTCCCATGTATGGTTATTTTCTATTAGATCACGTTCTTCAGTCATTTCATTAATCCAAAATTCATATTTTTTTGTTGATTCATATTTTTAGGTTCAATTGTGGATATTAAGGCTAGGTAACTATAAGTTACAACAAGATTTCTTATAGTTTTTACTCCTACTTTATTTTCACCTAGAATTGGAGATTCAGGATTTTGTTTCTGAACATGCATTGAAGGAGTTTTTTTATATGTTTATGTTATTTCATTTCCTTCTTCTGATGCTTCACTAATTCCCTCTCCTACAACCTTTTGACTTGTAGTAGGAATAGGTTCATCATCTGTTGGTGCTTCCCTTTTGGTACATGGGGATGCTTCATCAATCACAACATCAATGCATTCAACGATATTTTGAAGCTTTTAATTATACCATTTATATCCCTAGCTTCTAGAAGAGTATCCAAGGAGGATTCCTTCATCATATCTAGATTCAAACTCCCGAAGCTTATCATCATCATTCTTTATGTAAAATTTTGTTCCAAAAATTCTAAAGTGTTTGATAGTTGGAGGAGTTCATATGCAGTTTTATCATTTTTTACACGAACATGAGCTTTGTTATATGCATGACTCTATGTGATGCTTCTACCTAGAAGGTATGAGGCATTAAGGACTCATCAAGCATGGCAAGTTCCATTTGCTGGATTTTTCTATTCATTATTTCTACCACTCCATTTTGTTGAGGAGTCTTAGCTATAAAAAAAATTCATTTGATCCCATTTTATTCACATAAATTGAAAAAATCATGTAATATAAACTCTCCTCCTCTATCATATCTAAGAAATTTGATTTTCAAATATAACTCATTTTCTACTAGAGCCTTGAATACTTTAAATTTATTAAATTCTTCATATTTATGTTTAGGTAAGCTAATCCAACACATTCTTATAAAATCATCAATGAATAATATGAAGTATTTTTCACCCCAACAAGACTTCTTTCTCAAAGGAACACATAAATCAGTATGAATAAGTTCAAGTGGCTTACTTGAAGTATCTTCTTTAGTATTAAAATGCACTATGGTTTGCTTACCAAATTGACATGATTTGCATATGTTATTTTTTGGTAGATAGATGTTGGGAAAGTTATGCACAAATCCCATTCTGCTTGACTTGTATAATTGAGAAAGGCTTAGATGTCCCAACCTTTTTTTCCAAAGACAAATTTATTCTAATTTTCTTAAGTAACAATGCTCTTGACTGCCTTCCAAGACATACACATTTCCTAGAGTTCTTGTTCACTTTATTATGATCTTACCTGTATCAAAATTCCATACCACACAGTTATTTGACCTGAAAACAAACTCATGTCCTTGATCACACATTTTACTAATACTTAACAAGTTACATCTTAATCCATCAACAAATAAAAAATTTCTAGCCTTGACCCTTTCCTTTAATAATACAATTCCTTTCCCTTTAATAGCAGCAGGTGAATTATTACTAAACATTACATTCTTTTCTTTCTTTATTTCATCAAGAGATATAAAATTATCTTTGTCACCTGTCATATGCTTTTAACATATGATGTCAATGTACCATATATTTTATCGATCTCCTGCATACAAAGCTAGGCCACAATTTTTGGTATCTATGATTTTATTTTTCCATACCTTCGGGGGTATTTCCTTCTGTTTATGCTGGTAAGATGGACCTATTCTACTTTTGAATTTAGATTATTCATGACCAAAGTGTTAGGTCCCTGTATTACTAGTGTAATCCCTTATTGTTGTTAGTGTAGCCCCCTTATTTTTATTGTTGTACCCTTGTAACCCCCATATTGTTATTATTGTGCCCTTACATTATTATTGCTAGGTCGGCTTGGATTATATTGTGACCCCATGGACTCCTACATATAGAAATGAGGTTTTTTCATTTGTATCATCCAATAATTGTTCATATATGTAATGTAAAGGAGGTTTCCCCCTTGAAGTGGCTTATTTCTAAGGCATTGATCTCTCTTTTCTTCTATTTTTAGAGATGGTTTCATAACATTTGGAATTAGAGCTTATTATATTTCTCGGCTTCCATGCGATACCCCATAATTCAACTTCCTTTCCTTTCGAAAAAAAATTCAAGAAAATTTCTTTAAAATTAAAAGCTATCGTCCCCAAAGATTGTAACCATTGTACTCCTAGTACAACATCCACACCTCCCATTTGAATGGAAAGCATTGGAATATTCAATACATATTCCCCCATGGTTATCTTGATATTATGGCATTTTCCGGAGCAAAACATTTAAAGGGAATGCAATTCAATTTCATATTCAAGTGGAGAGAATTCAATTTCCTCAAGTGGAGAGAATTCAAATTCCTCAAGTGGAGATAATTCAATTTCATCTTCAAGTGGTTAGAAAAAACTATAATAATATTTCTTTACCGTAATCCCATACTTTTTTTTTCTTTCTTCTCTAGTCATAATAGTTCTATAAGCATCACACTAAGCAACTTTGTGACAAAAATTGTGACAAGTGAAGCATTTTCCATTGAAGTAGTGATACCTGGTAGTAGTACCTTATTGAGTAGCTTTCCCTTTGATTTTGTCTTGATTGGGAATTATTTTATCCTTCATTCTTTTTCTAAGAGATATGACTCTGATGACTACTTTCTTTTACAATATTGGCATAGCTTCATGTACCTGCCTCAGAAGATTTTATGATTTTTTATGATTCACCATTTGAAATGTATCCAAGACCTGTATTGATTAGGGGGATATTGTTGCACTTTGATGATTTATTCTGAAGTCTCAGATCCTTTAGCAAACTCCAAATTGAGAGCCTTTGTTTTTTCAAGTTCCTTCCTTAGACGCACTACTTAAAGTTCTAAATTTCTGCAATGCCTTTCTTTTTCAAGGATTTGTTTCTTTAAAACTTCTTCAACTAATTTAGCTTCTTCTAGATATATTTTTAGCTGAGTTATTTCTTCAACAAAATAATTTTCCTTGTACATACATATTTCCTTTTCTTTATTTTTGTTTATAACCCTAAGTCTATTGATTTAATCTAGAGCATCTATAAATATATCATCATATTCTTCTATGCGTTGGTCTTCAAATGCTATAAGAAACTGATAATATTGATCAGATTCATATGCTCATTATTAGAAGAATATTCACTATATTCATGAATATAAAAACTCTTCTTGCTATCAAATCTTCTTTTAATATTTCTCTTTGAAATTTTTTTTCCTAATTCGTGATTTTCTCTATAAGGACATTTAGTAGCTTAATGACCAACCCTTCCACAAGAAAAACATTTAAAGGGAAGCTTACCTCTGAATTTTCCAGTTCCTACTTGCAACTTTCTCACGAAGTTTGCTTCCACCTCATATGATATGTAGCTTTTGTATTTGGGTGTTTCTTTCTCTTTCACTTTATATGTGGTTTTGAAGATTGTTTCTCTCATGTCCAAGGGACTAAAATTCCTCATGTCAAATTCTATCAATATTCCATGGAGTATTTCAAGTGTAAGACTCTTCAAATCCTACATTTCTTCAATGGCAGGGACTTTGGAATTGAACTTCATAGTTAGTGATCTCAAAATCTTCTCAACAATAGTAGCATTGCTTATTTCATCACCAATAATTCAAGTTTAGCACTTTTACCTTGGTGTCGCCTTCATAAATTTGGGTAAGCTTATCACGCATAGACTTTGTGGTGTTAAAATGCATGACTTTCATGAACTTAGACTCAGACAAACTTCCCAAGATGGAATTCACAACCTTTTCACTGGTTTCATATTGTTTCTTCCCTGCATCATCTATAGGAATGGAGGTTAGATATTTATATCCACTTTCAAAAATTTCCCACACATAGACTCTTAGCACCTGCAAGTATTCTCTCATTCGTAATTTCCAAAATAAAAAGTTAGCTCCATTAAACAAAGGTGGCTTGATAGAAGATACTCCCTCTCGACTGCTCATCTTGATGGATCTCCCTTTAAGTGATCACATTCCTTCTAAGGGACTTGCTCTCATAGCAATTGTTAGGAAAAATATTGGCATAAGGGAAATTGAATTTGTAGTTTTCAACTCACTTCAACTTTTCTTTTCTTATTCTGATTTCCATACACTATTATTATTCAGGTAGACTACATATGTACACGATTGTGCTGAATATAAACTGTGTATATCTAGTAAACTAAATTTTCACAGATTTCATCATTTTTTAATTTTTAAACGGTGCATCATTATTTCATTATTCATTTTTTAAGCATAAACCATGAACAGTAAAGAACATATAGATCATCAACACATAAGAAACATATCAACTCACATGAACACCATGATTTTAGGTTGAAACCGGATGTGGGAGAAAACCACCACTGATGTCGTATTTGTATTATTATTTTATTATAAATAAAATCATCTTACAATATTGTATGGATGAAGACTCAAACTAGTACGTAGGCACCCACCTGCAGAAGGCTACAACCTTCTCTCTTTATCTAGTACCTACTCGAAGGGAGTTCTAAACCCTTGAATTTTTTTACCAACTCCTACCGGAAGAGTGTACCCATTTCAAAATATTTCAAACTGGATCCACTTTAATCATTACGCCAAATATCAAAAATCAATCACTGAATGAACTCACCCAATCACTGAACTAATTGAATCACCAAATAAATCACTAAATCTCAATCAACCAAGAAACTAGATCAAACCAATTCGTATCAAATCATAGATATGCATAACCATTAAAAATTTTACCAAACCATGCTTTGTTCATCACATAAACTAGTTTTTGTCACTGTTAACCCTAGCCAAACATACATCAGAATGTCTACGCTACTGTTATGAATCATACCTACGTATGTATGCACTTCCCCTAAAGAAGACCTGCGTACATATCTAAAACTATTGACAATTGAATCTATTAATTCACTGTAACACTAAATCATATACTGAATCCATCAAATATCAATGAAAAAAATACAGATCACCAAACATTAGCATAATCACTAATCAAAATTCCATTACATTTCAACCCAACTAGTACTGTCAAACACAAATTATCATGAGAGAGACATAATTGACAGACAGTAACAAGCATAACAGAACTGATCAAATGTCATCAACAAGCCATACTATAAAGCCCTAATGTGTAAATTGTATCTTCACAAAGTGTGTCAGTAATAATGGCGATTATATTACATAAAACCCGTACATATTTTGAACATATTATGTTTTTATTAAAATATATGTCGACTACCGAATTTGATCCAGCGTATGTATGTGAGTAATATTAATATGACCCGATGAAGTAATATTACCTATCAACTACGTGAAGTGCTTTCAACGCACAACACAGCACACAACATTTGTTAAACCCAAATCTCAGCATACACAATGTTACAACCACATATCATTATACCATCATCATATATCTATCAAAGCATAAACATATTAAGAAATATGTATTCATTTCATATCTATCAAATCTGATCTGTCTCCATGCTTCCTAGTGCACACCTGTGTCAGGTAAATTCACTCAAAATCAATTCATCACTTACACACCTAATACTTTGATCTCCATATCCTTACATAGTATTAGCCTTAGCCATTAACTTAGGCCAATCCCTTATTAATTTCGTTGTTATTCTTTGATGGGATCAAATATCCATTGTCGCATTACTTACTATGGGCCAATACCATGGTAAAGGCTCCTGGTATTCAAATTACCTTGGTGTGGGTTATGTATACGACTCTCTTTCACCATAACTACATATGTATGTGACCTTGCTTCACAAGATGCACATATACTTTTCCAAAATTCACTTTTATCATTCCTCTATCTCTAAACTTGAAATTCCTTTGTCCATCATCTTTGTGACATTTGTACTCTCCTGTATAATATTCCTGTTACCATAATGTTAGCATATTGATCAAGTGTTTGCCATCAATGACAACACATTAGCCATAATTCTAACATGATGAACTATGAAAATTAGGATAATATGGTGCAAGTTTAGTAGTCATGGATGTAACTATTTGTGGCCATTATTTCTGAGTTCCCATGGCATGCAGCGACTTAGCTTATAAATTATCCTCCTTGAAAGCTTCTTTAAATACTAGTATAGAAGGGTAATCCTCCATAAAGTGTTTACTTTCACATATCACACAACTTTTAACAACCTTGACATATGCAAGACATTCACATAAAAGATATTTTTTCCTACATTTTTGACAATAAATTGGCAATGAAGATTGTACTTCTGCTAGTTTTTGCTGAAATTTCAAAGAATCTATTTACTGACTAACAATATTCATGATTCAGTTTTCATATTATCCATTTTATTTTCCAAACCAATAATCATAGCATTAGTAGATCCAAATATGTTATTTCTATATTTTCCTCTAATTCCCTTACCAGACTTGGACTGATTATGTGAAAACTTCCTGCACAAGTCACAAATTTGGTCAAAAGTAAAATGAGAAATATATACTTTCCCTAATAAGTTCAAATTATTCCTTGAATTTTCCAAAATCCCTCGCAAAAACAATTTCCTGACAATGCAAGGATCCAAATTATGTTTGAACCTTTGGAGGATATACAAAAATATCTTGAGATAGTTCTCTAAATTTTCATCCTCATTATGTGTGATAGTAAATATTTCATCCTACATTTCACGTATCACACAATATTCTTGATATTTATTCAAAAAAAATCCTCTTCATTTGATCCCAAGAAGTTATAATATTTACCCACAACCCCATAAACCAACGTAAAGTTGAGTCTTTAAGGGTTTCAGGGAAAAGTTTTAATTTCCAGGCATCTAATGAATAGTCATAGCTCCTACAAAGTATGTCAAATTCAAAAATAAAAGAATCATGATCCTTGTGCACCTTAAAATGAAAATGCGGGAGAAATGAAGGTGGAATATTTTTCTTCTGAACTATTGTGTTAGGGTCCAAAATTGGGAACCCAAAAGTGGAAAATTCTTCTTGTTGATTTTTCTGCACATTATTCTCACCAACTCCTTCACCATTGGTAGCCTCATGATATTCCATATTATTTCCTCCAAGAAATTCCCCCCCATGAATTGTGAAGGTTGTTTTTGTTTTAAATTGGACCATTCAGTTCCAATAGTCAACTTATTCCCTACCGATGGTTGTGATACCCCTAAGCTATTATCTCTAGAATCTAGGTGCAAGGTACTAGCCCGGTTGGTCTATGTATGCTTGGATTTTTTACCTATAACATAAGTCCCACTATGAGAAAATATTTCCAACTATCCTATTCATTCATAATTAAAAATAAAGATCAAATCAGAAAAATCAAAACTGTAAAAACACTTGCTGGAAAAATCAATTCAAATCCAAGTTTAATGTTGCAATTATATCAAAAAATGTACCTATAGAAATCCAAAAACTACCCCTACTTAAGCAATTAGCAACAAAAGCACACACTTTCTAACAAAAATAATGCAAAACTAACCTCTATTATTGAAAATAAATTTAACCAGAATTTACTAGAGCTTCTCCAAGTGCCTCCCTGGCAACGACACCAAAATGTTGGGTGTTAAGATTGTCCTCAACACTTACTTTTCAAACCAAGGGGTTTTATACTTTGAAGAACAACATAATCAATTCCAAGAAGGTTTAGAAAACCCTACAGGAAAAAAAAAAAAAAAAAAATCCTATTTCCAACCAAATAATCAATCTCTCTCAGTTATGAAAGAGGAAAAAATGAAAACTCTAATGTGTAACTCATGCACTAACTTATTATGGAAATACCCGGACCAATATAGGTACTATGCACCTTAATTAAAAACAATTTTAGATAAATTGAGGTCATTAATGAAATTAAAATCCAAGAACGAACACAAGCTTCGATAATCCACTCCAAAAATATATTCAAGAAATCACATATGTAATCATAACATTCTTGCATTGGGTAACCTTTTTAAATAATCTTATTCATCTACCATGAAAACTCTATGCTATGTAATAAATTTACTACTTTATTTCCACAATGTATGTATTCAAAACATAGCATCCATCTGTATTAAAATAATCATAAATCATGCACAACACAAAAATATTCACTTTGTTCAAACCTGTTGGACATTGGGTTCAACTCTCCCCGTGTGTTTCGCGACATGGACTAACTGCCTCTCGTGGATCCTAAATCTAGTGATTGTAGCAGATACTAACTCCAGCGGGCTTTGGTCTAATGGAAATCATGATTCCAACAAGTGGTATTAGAGCGACAGGTCTCTAGTTTGAAACTCACCCGGCTCGCATTGTGGGGGACATTGTTGGACGTTGGGTTCAACGCTCCCCGTGTGTTTCATGACA
This sequence comes from Pinus albicaulis, assembly GCA_034641835.2. NCBI lineage: Eukaryota > Viridiplantae > Streptophyta > Pinopsida > Pinales > Pinaceae > Pinus > Pinus albicaulis. The sequence goes on along the minus strand of CM076583.1, from coordinate 184,518,678 downwards.
TGGACTAACTGCCTCTCGTGGATCCTAAATTTGGAAATTGTAGAGGATACTAATGCCTGCGAGTTTTGGTCTAACAACAATCGTGATTCCAAAAAAACCAACCAGGAGATAATCCAAACCCTTGAATTTGTGCTCCACACTAAAGAGGAAATTATAAAAGGGTCTAGTCAATCAGAAGTAAAGTTCAAGAAGATCAATAATAACAAGTAAAACCTTTCAATAAATCTTCTCCTTACACAAAATCACAGGAAGCCAAAATATCCTATCATGCATTAATTCATCACAACCATACTCTGTTTTTATTCTGACTGTGTAATCACCATGAAAAGAATCAAACAACCATGATCAACTCTCAATATATTATTGAATTTTTTTACCCGTGACCTAGATTTATTTTTATATCAAAGATATATAATAATATTAATGGACAAACATTCAGTAAAATAGGTTTGCAAATATTTTTTTCATGCACTACAATAACATTGAACTATTACTTCGAGTTTTTAGGATCAAAGGTCTCCAAGATTTCTTTATTCTCTCGTAATTATAACCCAAATTCAGTACCCCTCACTCAGATGTTTGAATTAACATAGATACCCTTAAGAAGGAAACATCAACTATTTGTGAGGTAAACCTTCAAATTTATTATGTTCTTCAACTTATAACTAGATTGAGTTACCTTCACTTAAATGCTTAGTTCATCAATAATGAATTCGAAAGAACAATATCAAATTATTCTAGAACCATGAATCTAAAACCAATCAGAACTCAACAATGCAAACCTTATATCAATACTAATAAATTTAAAAGACTAGAAGCCACTTCAGGGTTTGTTTAAAAGCAGAACATGTGAGTGTATGTCAAACTTAGATCAATACAACACCAAATCCTTGTTGAAAATGGCACCAATAAAGGATTCTACACTACAAGAAAAAAGGACATTGGTGAGGGTCATGCTTGTGACGGACCTTTAAGGTCTGTCACCAATGTCACATATGGTGATGGTCCTTAAAAAAGAATTGTTTTAAGTGCATATAATGACGGTGCATTAAGGTTTTTGACCAAAGTCATTTTTAGTGACACTTTTGGTGAGGGTTGTTAAAGGCCTATCACTAATTCTCTCTTTGGTGACACTTCTAGTGACGCTCTTTTATTGACCCTCGCCAATGCTCTTTTTGGTTACTTTTGGTGACAGTCAAAAAACGTTCATCATCATTGATCATTCCAATGAGTTTTTGATGACGCTATGTGCATGTTACTATATTTTTTGTCAAAAGATAATGATTTAAGACCATTTTTGTGGAGTCTTTTTCATTATTTTTCCAAGGCCATATAGTGTTAGAGAAAATCAATTTGTTAAGAATTAATTAGCGTGTATCATTTCCCTCGAGTAATGAGAATATAGTTTTCCTATGAGTCAATACATGATTCATCTCTATTAGCTTTATTATCTAACAAATTCCCTTTAGATAAATTCCACTAGTGTGTGTAGAAATATACTATTTAATACATAATCAAGCTTTGTAAATTTGATTAATAAGAGAGATATAGCACTCCTCAACACTCTTGTCACATATTAACATGATTTTTCACACACTAACATTCCTTGTCACCTTGCATGTCTTATATATTTATACCTAGAACTTATTGCCATGACTAGGACACCCAAGCACATGTTGGCAAGCCCTATCATAACATAACACTCTCCTAGCATGTATTGGCATGCCTTGTAGTCCCTAGCATGCCTTGGAACACTTTGGCATGCATTAAGTACATGAGCACTTAACACGTGACATTGGAGCTTGACATGTATTGCAACCTATTATTAGTGTGCCTAGCATGCCCCTTTTGAAAAAAAGATAAATTCTTGACTTATTAACCCTATTAAATGTTCATTTCCTTGCATTTTATCTTGGTTATTATTTTTTTTTCCTTGATACTCCTTGACACATGTTGACATACCCTAGTACCCTGCACATCCTAGCATGCCTTAGCATCTTGCATGTCTTGGCACTATTTGGCACATGTTAACACACACTATAACTCCCTAGCACACTATGGCATTTCTTGACATGCCCTGATATTCCCTAGCATGCCTTAATCATGCTTAACATACCTTGTCACTCCCTCATTGGAATTCTAGCTAGCACTGGTTGACACTCCCTAGCACACCCTCGTATTCATTCACTTCCATGCATTTGGACCCAATGCTCCCTTATGTTGACCTAGTACTCCTTAACACTCCTCATCATGAATTAGCACACTCTGTCACACCTTAACACTCTTCGACATGCCCTTCCACTTCATAACATGTGTGTCACTCCCTACCACATATTGGCACTTGGCACATGTTGGCGCTTGGAAAGTATTAACATGTCTAGCATCCATTAAGATGCCTTGGTATGCTTTGGCATGGTTTAATATTAAATTTATTTGAGATCAATTATTAGAAAGTATATTAGAAGTAACAGAGGATGATTTGGCACTTAGAATGCATTAATGCACTAACACCTGGCACCTATTGCCACCTAGTGTTGGTCTGCCTAGCATGCCCCTCCTGGAAAAGGTAAATTGATGACTTATTAACCATATGATGTGTTCATTTCCTTGTAGTTTAACTTTTTTCTCCTTTTTTTTTCCTCGATTGTCCATGGCAAATATTTTCACACCCTTTCACATATTTGACATGCCTTCAAACTATCTGGCACATGTCGTCATTCCCTAACATGCCTTGCCACTCATGCCCTCACAACTAGCCTTACATTTTTTCACGACTTTGGAACCCAATCAAGTCCATAGCTACTACAATTCATGTGACATTGGCCTGCTTCAGCCGCAACAATTTAATCGATTGCACCTACTACAAGTAGATTGTGCCTTGTTCACCTAAGAACTGGCTATACCTCATCTTAGGCTACTCATGTCCAAGTTGAACTTGTCCCACTTAAGAAATTAAAAATTCAAGGATCACATCTATCCATGTCCATAAAAAAACTAATAAACATAGCTTACATAGGAAATATTTCACATCTATGTCCAGTTCATATAAACAATAGAGTATTAACTAAGAGTTTGCAAGAACCACAAGATACACAAGACACATAAGATATAAGTTGGCACAAGCTGAGTGCCCCAAAACTTATACATAACAATGTACAATATGCCATTGTCAAAAATATTTTAAAACATGATCATTTGGCTAAAGTGTGCCACATGTCATATAAAAATAATAGATAAAGGCAAAATAGTGTTGTGCCCAACACAAATTCTCCCTTTGTATAAAAATTCTTTGTTGAGCCCCTTATTGCAATCATAGGCTTGCCTCTTGCAAATACTATTATGAAATTATTCTAACACACTTCATCCTTGGAACACTTGAATTCACTGACACTCCCTATCACACAGTCTTATTTGTTCATTTCCATGTAATTTGACCTAGTTTTCCCTTGTGATGCTTCGAGACTCCTTAACACTCCTCAACATGCATTGACATTTTCTGGCATGTGTTAGCACACATTTTAATTCCGTGGAAGCCCTAACCCTCCCTATATATCATTCCCTCACAACTACCCTTACTTAATTTGCAACTTGGGAACCCAACCAAATCCTCACTTGACTACAAGAGCTTGACCAAGTTACGATTACTACAACTAGACTATGTTGTTGAATTGTGTAGCTCGGGAGGTCATCCACAAGCCTATTGAGATGGTTTTTTGTGATTTTGGTCACAAAAGGCTTTGTGGGAAAATAACCCAAGCGAAGGGGTTTTGGACCTAATATGGGGTTTAAAATATAAAAGAAAATTAAAAGGGACAAATAATATTTCCTAAGATCTAAGTGGATAAATCCCATAAGTTATAAAGGGTTCTTAATAGGCCTAGCTAGGAAAATATATTTAAGGAGGCCTTAGTATGAAGGCAAGAACATCAAGTGAGAAGGATCTCATTTGATCAAGGAGGTCAGGAGAGATGTAGTCCTAAATTTGGTCGAGTTAGAGGGTTGAGTAAGCGTTGCTAAAGGGAGGCCATGATCATCCACCAAGAGCAAGATCATCATGTGAGGGTTCACAAGAATTTCAAATACCTTAATGGGTTTGAGATATGTAGTAGGATGGCATTCAATTATTTCTCTTATGTAAGATCAAGCTCAAGAAAGGCAACTCATGAGAATTAGAGCATGTCATTTCAGTGGTGTTTCTATGTGAAGGCCACATCAAATTTTGAAATAGTAGAGAGGGTTGAGACCCTATCTTGTGGTGGTTAGTAGGCTACAAGGTATGTGATAAAGACCAACACAACTGGAGGAGGGTTTGCACTAGAATTTAGGCTAGAACAGAAGTAACCACATGTGTAATATTGACTGAGGTAACCGTAGTTTGAGGGTCATAGATATCTAAAGTTCAGGTCAAGATTTAGTCAAAGATATTCCCAGAAGCTATGGATCCATATGAGCTAGTTCGAGTCTCTTATAGAGGCAATAGTTGTTGTTTTTTCTATGGGTGGATAGGTTTTTTTCTAAAGAAATTAGAATATAACTATAATACCCTAGTTAGGCAGGTTTCCTAGCATGTTCAATCCATAAGGTATGCCCTTAAGACCGTGACAAATCTGCGTAGAAGAAGAGGGGTCGTGACCCTTAGAGAGAGGTTTATCTCTAAAATATATACCACATATTTGGAATATGGTTTGAAAAAGTATGTGCGGAGATAGAAAATACAAAGGAAGGTGGAACTCGAGTAGAATATTGAGCTGAAGAAATGTTCCATATGAGGAATGGATTGACATGAAGAGGATTTGATTGTGGTGGACTATTCATAGATTTTTGGATAGAGATCTGAAGCAGCCTATAAACAATTAGTCAATGGACTAATAGTAGATGATTTGTGACCCTCGTTCAGTCCTCTACAAATTGTTAGAAGGATGATAAGAGGAGTAGCTCAAATTTGTTCATAGATTGGACAACAAATAATTTGGTACACAAGAATAGTTATTTTGAGAGGACTCAAATCACTATTAGGTGGTAGAATTGAAGAGACCTAGATGAGGGTAGTGTTGTGGGCACTAGATCAGTAAACGAATTTACTATGGTTGGGAAAATTGATGACAGCCCAAGTATAGTTGGAGGGTTGTTAGGTGACTATCAAAGAGGAGCCCTAACTCTTGTACTTGTGAAGGAAAACAAGAATGGTAGAAGGGTAGGTGTATTGGGCCTAAGGATGTGCAGAATTTGAAGGACTAAAGTAGCAGAAAAGTGAGATATCCAATAGCTCTAGTTCACTGTATTTTAGAGGATTGAGCCAGTGAGAAGAATGGAAACCTCCATAACCCTAGACTTGCCGTATTGGAGCAGCAGTACAGAAAAAGTGGGCAGACCAAAGAGTTATTCACAAATGGATTTTTGAACAATAAATCGAAAACCCTAATTGTTGTAGACCTTAAAGGAAAAAAGAGGTAGATATAGGGAAACATTTTTTGAGCCGATTTCATTAACCTAAAAGAGTTGAGTTCATTGATAGAGGAAAATTGAGGAGTTTCATAATGGGAGGCAAGAGGAACTGCCAAATGTGTTCAGGACATGTGGACTGAAAGGGCTATGTGTGGCCACCATAAAAAAGTGGGTCAAGTGTTGTCTTGTTCAAGGTAGATTGGTTATCAAAATACTAACACCAAGCCCCAATTGTATTCCTTGTATCAGTGTGATTTTAAAGTGCCATGATCCCTAGTACGAGAGCTCTAGCCTATTCTATTATAGTTTGTAATTTAACGAAGAATGGTTTGAAAAAGTTAAAAATTGTCATGTGCACTAGTTGATTCCCTAATGTGTGTAGATATCTTTGTGCAAAGTAGATGTGTTGTGGAACTTGAGTGTTTTTGCATCAAAGATTCTAAGACCAAGCATAAATTCTCATATGTCGTGGAAATTCAACATAGGCCTTGTTCACCTAAGAACTACCTGTAACTCATCTTAGGCTACTCATGTACAATCTCAACTCATCCCACTTAAAACTTTACCAAGACAAGGCTCATCACATCCAAATGTGGTTGTATAACAACTAAGCAATGCAATCTACATATTGACATGCCATAGCACCTGGCATGTCTTAAATGCCTTAATGTCACTATGTGGCATGTGTTAGCATCCCCTACATTCCTTGGCATGCTTTTACACACCCTAAAACACCCTAGCACTTCCTAACATGCCTTAGTAGTTTAGCATACCATAGCACTGCCTAGCATATAACCTTGTCACTTCCTCCGTAACAAACCTAGAACTCATTGACACTCCCTATCACACACTCTTATTCCTTCATTTCCATGCATTTTTATCTAGTTCTTCCTTGTGTTTCCTTGACACTCCCTGAGACTCCTTAGCATGCATTGGCACACCCTAACACCTAGCACATATTGGTATGCTGCCCTAACACTCTAGAATTTCTTATCACTACCTAGCATACCTCGTCACTCTCTCCTTAACACACCTAGAGCTCATTAACACTCACAGTCACAAAGTTTTATTCATTAATATCCATGAATTTTTACCTAGTGCTCCATTTAGTTTCCATAACATTCCTTAACACTCCTTGGCAAGTGTTGGTACACCCTAGCACCTAGGACAACTTGGCATGTCAACATGACCTCTAGCATTCCTTAACACTGCCTAGCATACCTTTTCACTCCCTCCTTAGCACACCTAGAACTCACTGACACTTCCAATCACAAACTCTTATTTGTTCATTTCCATGCATTTCGACGCAGTGATCCCTTGTGTTTCCCTAGCACTCTCAGTTGACACTTCCTTGCATGCGTTGGCACATCTTGGTTGCATGTCGCCCTAGAACTCTAGCATTCCTAAGAACTACCAATAATTCCTTGTCACTCCTCCTTAGCAGACTTGGAACTCTTTTACACTCCCTGTCACACACTCTTATTCATTCATTTTCATGCATTATGACATAATTCTCTCTTGTGTTTTTCTAGCACTCCATAACACTCCTTGGCACACATTGGCACACCCTGGAACTTGGAACATCTTGGCATGCTTTTCTAACACTCTATCATGCCTTGGAACTACATATCATACCTTGTCACTCCCTCCCTATCACACCTATAACTTGCTAATAATCCCTATCACACACTCTTATTCATTCATTTCCATGCAATTGCAACTATTCCTCCCTTTTGTTTCCCTAGGACTCCCTATAATGAGTTGGCACCACACCCTATAACCTAGCACATCTTGGAATGCCTAACATGCCTTGAAAATTTATAGCATGTGTTGGCACTTCCTGGGATTCCCTGCACACCTTGGCACTCCCTAGTTGTCATGCCCTCGTAGATAGCCTTACTTTTTTTACGACTTGGGAACCCAATCAAGTCATTGAAAAAAAAGTGTTGTGTCTAGCCCAAATTCTCCCTTTGGTTGAAACTAATTTTTCCATCCCCTTATCACAATCGTAGGATTTCCTCCTGCAATTCCTATTATGAAATTCTCCTAACACACTTCGTCCATGGGACACCTGGAATTCACTGACACCCCCTGACATACACTCTAGTTATTTGTTCATTTCCATGCACTTTGAACTAGTTCTCCCTTGTTATGCCATGACACTCCCCAACACACCTCGGCATGCATTGACACTATCTGGCATGAATTAGCACACCTTTTCATTCATTGACACGCCTGGACACTCCTTAACTATCATGTCCTCATAAATACCCTTATTTTCTTTTAGACTTAGGAACCCAACCTGCAAGTCTTTCCTCAACTACAACAACTTGGTGAAGTTTTATTTACTACAACTATACTATGCCTTATTCACCTAAGAATGGCTTATAACTCATCTTATTCTGCTCATATCCAATCTTAACTCATCCCACTTAAGAAGTTACCAATTCCAGGCTCACGTACAACCGTGGCCATAAAAAAACTAAGCAACATAGATTACATCTTGACATGCCATAACACTTGGAATTTCTAAAAATCCCTTGGCACTATGTGGCATGTGTTAGCATCCCTTGTATTCCTTGGAATGATTTGGAACTCCCTAACACACCCTACCATTCCCTGACATGCCCTGACACTCTAGCATGCCTTGGAATTTCCTAGGATATAACCTTGTCATGACTCCCTCCTTAGCACACTTGGAACTTAATGGAACTCCATATCACACACTCTTATCCGTTAATTTCCATGCATTTTAAACTATTTTTCCCTTTTTTTGTGTGGCACTCCCTAACACTCCCTAGCACACATTGGAACACCCTGACACTTGGCACATTTTGGCATGTTGCCCTACCTCTCTAGCATTCCTTGGTACTACCTAACATTTCTTATCACTCCCTCCTTACATACCTAGAACTCGTTAAGAATCCTTGTAACACACTCTTATTCATTCATTTACATGCATTTGAAACTAGTGCTCCCTTGTTTTTCCCTGGCACTCCATAACACTCCCTAACATGCATTCACACACCCCACTAGCACCTGGCACATCTTGGAATATTTCCCTGGCCTCTAGCATGCCTAAGAACTACCTAACTAATCCGGATTTATGCAAGAATTCAATAAAATATAGAAATATACATAAACACAGAGATGCAGTGGAAATAATACTTCATTTCATTAATATCAAATAACTGAAATATGTTTACAAACAGAATGGCAATAAACTAGCTAGCGCGATGGTAGCTTATCTATGAGAAGAAATGTGGAAACTACATGACTCTGAATTGTCTTACAATGAGGCTCAGGGACCTATTTATTATTTAGAAACAATTTAAAACCCTAAACATCCAAAAACCTAACCCTAGGAGATGAAGCACCAAAACTATGGGCCCTGTTTGGGTAAATTAGTGTTTCAACTTCCTGGGGATGTAAATTTGGCATACGATCTCCGTTTGGCGTGCACCATACCTCATTATAAATATATATCTAAGGAATACAACTTTTTATGTGATCAACATCAATTCATGGGCCCATGTTGCTCTCAGTTTTCCCAAAAAACGTTGTTTAGGGCCTCAAACGACTCCGGAAGTTCAGGACCTGAAAAGCTGCTAAAAATAATAAGTTGTGTCGAAACTAAAAAACTAAAAGAATTGATGGTGGGGGTTCAAATGGAATAGGTGGGTGACCACCAATATTCACCTGGATCATTAGGGCCCCAAAACGGCTCCGGATGTTCAGTACCCGAAAACCTGCTAAAAATAGTAAGTTGTACTAGAAGTGAAAAACTGAAAGAACCAATGGTGCAAGTCCAAATGGAATCAGTGGGTGGCCACCAATATCTACCTAGATCATTCCTCCCCCCTTAGGAAGCAATGGTTCCCATTGCTTTGAGATCCTCCATGAGATGAGGCAAATTCTGTTGAACTGGGTATTGAATTTGTCGAAGATGTCATGGACCCACAAGCGGACATGCTAGATGTGTTCAGTAAATTTGGTGTCTTTATCAGCCTCAGAGAGTACATGTGTGGCTACTGTCTATGTGGTCGCATGAGGTATGTAAATATTAGGCGGCGTTGCGTTGGGGTTCAGATCAATGGAGTTCTTGTCCTGACAATGTAGAGGAACCTCTGTGAGTGAGGAGAAAATGTCCTTATATTCCTCCATGACTTTTTCCATCTTCTGCAGTCGTGCAGGGGAGCCCTATTTCGAGGTTGTGGCCACAATATTCTTCTTTCCCTGTGAGTGAGTTATAAGGAAAATAAATTTCCTAGTTTGGGAAACAATCTTACTGCGTTGTTTTGCAGTAGTTAAAGAGATGACAGGAGATGGTACTACCTCTGGTATCATGTACAAGTTATTTCCCAAAGTAATAATAATAGCACAAGGCCTAGACTCATACACAACATGTCGCCTCCACAAGTATGGTTGGCCCAATAATACATCAGACACATCAAGAGGAGCAACATCACACAATACCTCATACGTGAATGGCTTGACAATTCTTGGCATGCGTTTGGATGCCCTGGAATGCCTTGCCATGGTTTAAGGTAAAATTTATTTGAAATCAATTATTCACAATTAAAAGAGAAGTAATAGAGGATGATTTGGCACTTAAGACACATCAGCACTTGGCCCTTGGCATGTATTGGCACCAGTGTTGGTATGCCTAGCATGCCCCTCTTAAAAAGGTAAGGTCCTGAATTATTAACCCTCATATATGTTCATTTATTTGCATTTTAACTTGGTGTTCCATTTTGTCACCTCACACTCCTTGACACGCATTCGCATACCCTAACACCTAGCATATCTTGTCATTCCTTAACACATGTCATGTCTTGGTATGGTTGGCATGCCTTGGGAACTATCTGGCACATGTTACCACACCTAGACACTTCTTGGCATGCCCTAGAATTCCCTAGCATGCCTTGTCACTCCCCCCTTGGCACACATGACACTCGCTGACACACCCTCTTATTCATTCATTTCCATTCATTTTGACTCGATGATTTATGTTTGAAGGGGTGCATGTCTAGAAACAATTTCTTTAAGATAATAAACAAATGATCACACCATTACTGACATAATTAATTGTGAGATTCTACTTGAATTACAATATGAAACTACACAAGAGATTTTAAGAATGACATTTTTAGGGTTTTTTATGGTGTGGGAATGGTAATAAGTGAGTGGTCAATATTGTGATTTTCTTTCTCATTAAAGTGCTTATCCGTATGAGAGACTCGTCTTGAGAAAATGACACCCATGTCATGCTTACCCTCCAACTCCTAATCTTATCAAAATAAAGGCCAACTTGCATAGTTAAGGAAGGCATGTTGGTCTATGGTGTGCTGAGTGACTGGGTGAGAGTGTTAATATACTATGAGAGGGACTACACCATTTAATTTGTGTCCTCTATGGATGACATGTTGTAGGTGTGTGTCATGGAACCACAACGCCACTAATAAGCCTTATGTAAGATATAGCCCAACATAATCAACACCTTGAGAGAAATCTGTGGAGAGGGATCAAAATAAATTATATTGGTGAGCCCACCAAAAAATATTTGCTAGAGAGTGACACCATGGTGATCAATTCCACACATGGAGTCTTTTGATATAGGAATTTCGTTTTCTAAAAATTTGTTTGGAGTGTCACTAAATTGGTGGAATTCTCAAATTCATGACATTGTAAATTATGTAGGAACTTTGTTGCTTTTATTATAGAGGCTAAGGTTTGCAAGGAGAATATAGGGTTTGTAGGGTCGTAGGGGAAAATAAGCATCAATTTATAGCTCTTTGATATACTAAAGCGTATGGATTATATGAGTATTTGATATGGATTATATGACATTGAATCCAACTTGATATGAGGTTTTTATGACTACTACAACCTCATCCTTCTTCCTATCGATGATTTTTTTTTATTAGTTATCCCTTGGATAAGAACCACCATTTTTTTAAAGTACTATGACTCTTTAACAATGTTCCCATATAGTTGTGCCCAAATTCCATATTTGTGTCCATTAAAATTTATAAGATATATCTTGAAACTCATAATGTTGACCCACTGATTTGATCCTAGATTTAGTTTCCAATTAGAAACCTCGAACCAATCCAATAAACAAATATGAATTTTTAAGAGCATCTATAACTTGCATAAGACTTGTAGGCAACTTGCTACATCTCAAACCATTAGCTTTAATACCATGTATGAGAATCGATGAATTTTGTATATTTGAAAACTCGTATTCTAAAATAGAGGTAGTGTCTAAATACATTGTTACAACACCTAAGAACAACCAAACATAGTTCAACATACTAAGAAGTGTAAGAAACACAATTATTTCCATACACAACACATATAATCTATTGTTCACCATATAATAAATACACCTTGTAACACCAAGATTTAACCAACACAATCCATACTTTGCTTAACATAAAATGAATAATAACATAAAAATGATTTGAATGCAAAACATATTGGAAACGATTCATGGTAGAATGGAGGAATTCAAAAGGTTGATTTGGAAATCCAAAAGATAATGCAAACCCTACACAAGGAATAAAAACGTCACAAGTAAGATTGGCCTTAGACAATGAGGATAACAACTCCTCTTAACCACCCAAACTAAACCTAATTGACATCCTAATTTCTTTTTGATCCCTTTCTAATGCTTCATAGATATGAACTTGAAATGGATATTTTTTTCTATTTATAAAAAACTATACATCAAGCTCCTTTTAAATTTGGATATTGTGAGTTGTATTTAAAATAGATAAATTGAATTGACATTAAGCATAACCACATTGAAACCTCGTCCAGAACATGTTTTGGCAATAAAGAATTGAACTTGGTGATATTGTGGGTTTTCTTTAAAATAGATAAATTGAATTGACATTAAGCATAACCACATTGAAACCTTGTGGAGAACATGTTTTGGCAATAAAGAATTGAATTTGGCCAAAGAATAAGATTAAATTGTGTCTTATTGACTAAAAACTTGTTTTCCTTATACACAAGGAAATAAGTTAACGGAGCAATAAACATTAGTATCTTGCAATAGTGAAAGTCCACCCCTTAATGGCCTTCCAATAAATCATTTCAAATAATATAATTTTCCTTAAATAACATTAATGAATTAGTTGTCACTCTATTTTTCTTATACACTAGAATAAAAATAAATTACTTAAAAATGACCATTTTCAAATAACTTTCCATAAAATATGGTGATATAATAATAAAAATTATAGACTAAATAGTCGAGTCCCTTCCATAGAATGAGAGACAAAGGCTAAGATTTTTTTAACAAAAATAAAACACTAACATTTACCTTTTCCCGCCAGATAGAGCAAGGGTTCCCTCCTTGCTTGCATCTACATTTTCCCTGAAGAGGAAAACAAGGAGAAAATCCTAGAGAAAGAAATAAAATTAGGAGCAAATTCAATTGTTCACCGATATTTCCCGAAATCATTCAAATAATTCATTCCTCCTATCCATATCTTATTTCATACTTAAGACTCCACCTCAAGTCAACATTTTCATTGCGCAATATCCTAGGGTTGATTACCTGACCAATACAATTCCTGTACACTCAATATAGTATATAATTAATTGTGCAGTGCCTTGGAATCTCCACCACATAAGGAGAGCTCGAATTCTCTGCATGCACTAGCTATTTTGGGTTGATTGATCTGTTAACTATATGACCACTGAGTTAGACTGAATTCCCACTACACAACTGATCTTCCACTAGTTCCTCCAAAATTTAGAACTAGTTTAACTGAAAGCAAATTGAAATAATTGACCTTGATTGCTACAAATTAGCAATCACGCATGCTTAACTGAACTCCAACTCCTCTAACTCAAATTTACTAAGCTAAATTAGTTACAAGATCCATGTCACCTCAGTTAACTGCCTCCAAGTTGTCTGTTGATGTGGAAATTTGATTTTTCTCAATTTGACCAAGGCAAAGTCAAATTGAGATTTTCTTGCTGAATTTTTCAACAGTAGGCATTTTCCTACTCTATATAATGTTTCCCCTTAACCAACTATGATAACTAATGTGTTTTTTTTGTTGTTGATCACTTCCTTTGGACAGGAATTTTAGCACCCTATAAGAAGACTGTTGAAACAAAATCCACTCAAAATCTCTTCTTCGAGCATATTTTGGTTCAGTTTGGGTTGCCAAAGACCATATTTCTTGATAGGCATAGTAGGTTCCTCAGTATTTTCTGGTTTAATCTCTGGTCCATGACAGACATTAAGCTTGACCAAATCCATTGCTTTCCATCTCTAGATTGATAAAAAAATTACTCGATATGATTATTGTAGATGTCCTTAGAGTATACAATTGTGAGGATCCACATACACATGTTGAAAGCCTTCCATATTTTCAACAGAAATTTGACATAACTCTTCATATTTCTATTTCCCACAAGCCTTTTCAGGGGTCCCAAAATATTGATGCAAATTGATGCAGCTATATTCATGGAATAACACATGAAGATACCTCCAAAACTTGGAACGAGGTAAGAAACAAAACCAATTTTGAGGAATGTATCTAACAAATTTAATAACGAGTTCATGATATTTTGTAGAAAGTTGCGAACTCCAAGTACAAGTAGATACACAATCCATTCGGATCCACATAAGTTTCAGGTTGGTGACGAGTTATGGTTGGACTTGCATAAAATGAAATTGGCAAACTCCTAGAAGAAGCTCATACCATTTTGATACGAGCCTTACACCATCACCAAGGCTATGGGTGAATTCTTTCAAGGATAGTCATAGGATGATTTATATTACTTCAAATGTATATGTTAGGATGATTTATGCTTGATGGGGTGCATGTCTAGAAAGAGTTCCTTTAAGAGAATGAAAAATATGATCACACAATTACTTACATAATTAATTGTGATATCTACCCAAATGACATGAAGTAACTACATAAGAGATTTTAAAAGTGACATTTTTAAGGTTTTTTTATATCAAGGTATGTGGATCATTATGTTTTTTTTCCAAAGCATTTACATATGACTAAATTTTTAAATAGTACATCAATCTAATATTATTTCTCTTACATGCTCCTAGGTTATAATTCAAAGCATCATAGGTACTAAAATTCACGAAACTCATGTTTTTTTGCTCTAAATAACTAGAACTCCCAAGTTTGCTACTCTTAATATTCAAAATTGCACTATTGTTAAGACTACTTCCTCTAATTGTTATTGTTCCTCCATAAGTAAGCTGACTATGAGGTGGACTTGAACCATTATTAACACGCTAGTGTAGTGTTACCTATTTGTATTTAAAAAGCATAAGGGGCGGGGTTGGTATAAGGCCAACTTTGCAATTGTCTAGTGCCATGCCCACTACTAGGTTCTCATCCACTATTGGCCTTAGGATATGGTTTCCCATTAGTTCATTTGATTATTTCTCATTCGCAATCCCATCCTACATTGCATCCAACCTGCTACTTTGTAATCACATATATATCGTAACCTCACTCCAGTGTGTTCATTAGACCTCATTGAGGTGCATTGACTACCACTCTTTATTGAACTATATTTTATCATCAACCCTTTATTTCACAACCACCTACTCACCAACTCACATTTCCCATTAAAATTATCCAACTCTCTCATCCTCACTTCACTACTCTCTTCCTAGTTAATCTAATTTCACAACTCCTCATTTCCTTATTCATTTTCTCACATCAAGTTCAACCACCACACGTTAGAGATATCTACTTCCTCAAAACTTGTTCAACTTTCTTTTTAGATTTTGTGTCCTTCATAGCCATTTACTCCTTTGAGCTCTCATCTTTTCCAACCCCATTGTAACTCATTACTTAATGCAAAGTTTTACACCACCATACCACAATCAAAAAGTTAGTAGGAAACAAATTTTCCTTCATGAACAATCCTTGTAGAGCTTGTGTTCAATAATCTCTCTCAAAACCCCTTCTCCTTATTTTTTGAGTAAAACTAGTTCATGAAAAAAAAAAATTTGAATATCAAAATTTTTTGTTTCCCTCGTCTATTTCCCTCGCATTGCAGGGTTTTTCCAACGAAGGAGGAGGAAGGGCGCATCCATGCTATCCCAACTCTGATTTGATACACTTGGTTGAACTCAAGAAATTGGATTCCTGGTGCCTCCAATCACGATGATTTCATTTTACAGAAGGAATTTGTCAGTTGAACTCAAGAAATTGGATTCTCGGTGCCTCCAATCGCGGTGAATTCATTTTACAAAAGGAATTTGTCACTTCAAAACTCTTCTAGGCCAACACAACAAGGCATTCAAGAGGTTGTATGTTCAAGATTCCCCAGAGGAAGATGAAGCTAAAGGCGTGGGTGATAATATGTTGAATATTTTGTTGATTCTCCATTGTTCATGAACGATTCCTACAGAAAACAAGACATTTTGCAGCATGTCTACAATGCCAAAAATTCAAAATTTGATGCTAATCCAAAATAAATGGGAATTTTTCAACAAATTTTAGCGATTTGTAAGAACTGTGGGATAACTATTACCAACCAGTGAATTGATAAATATTAGAAAGAATTTATGCACATTTTAAACCCTTTCATGATTACAACTTGAGATGTCACGGGTGTGGGTGCCTCTGCTACTTTGCTGGTCTTTAACAATGAATTGGGATTCACCAACTGCAACATATAATATCTCTGAAGATTTGGACAATCTACCAAGAATGGAAGAAGACAAGGAGGCTACATTGGCGAGAAAGGTATTCATTTCTTAAAACTTGTACTCATAAAACAAAAGGAAATTGGGGTGATAGGGAGGTTTTTTAATCCTTGACTATCTACTGTTTAGATAAAAATGTAATATCTATTTCTAAATTTGCAGAGATCGAGTTTAAAAACTTTAGGGAATGGCTTCTCATATGCAACATGTTATGAAAACAAGATAAATTGGGGTGATTGGGAGCTTTTTCTAGCCATGTCTGTTAAGATAAAATTTTCACCAGGTATCTGAATGTGAAGAGTTTTCCTTTAACTGCTTTGGCTCATGGATTTTTAGATGAAATATGGTATAAAAACTTAATATAATTGCGGTGATTGGGAGCTTTTTGTAGCCCTGTAATTTTAGATAGAATTTGGTGTGCGTTTTTAAATTTATGGAATTTGGGTTTAGGATCTTTGGTCATGGTGTTTAGGTGAAATATTTTTTTAAAATAGGATGGAATGGGGCAATTGGGAACTTTTTTATAGAACCAAATGTTTAGGTAGAATTTGTAGTGCATCTCTTAGTTTTGAAGTTTCGCTTTAACATCTTTGGGCTATGGCCATTTAGATAAAATATGTAACGAGAATGTACTAGAACTCATGTGATTGGGATCTTTTCCTAGCCCTAGCTATTTAGATAAATTTTGTAATGTATTTTTCAATTTGCGTAGTTTGGGTTTAAGAGCTTTTGATCATGGCTGTTTAGATGAAATATGTACAAAAGAAAATAGAATTGGGACGAGGGGGAGTACTTTCTAGTCCTGACTGTTTAGATAAACTTCACTATACATTTCTAAATTTGCAGAGATTGACTATGAAAACTTTGGGTCATAGTTGTATAGCTTAATTATGCTATGAAAACAAAATAAAATTGTGGTGATTGGGAATGTTTTCTAGCCTTGATTGTTGATAAAATTTGTTTCATAGTTCCAAAATATGCAGAGACTAGGTTTAAGAGCTCTGGGCCATGGCTATTGAGATGATGTGTTATACCTTTCTATATGTTCAGGGATTGGGTATAAGAGTTTTTTCTTGATAACAAAACAACCTCACATATGCAGCAATGGATATAAGATAAGGTTTAATGAGATACCTCCACCTGGAACCAAAATTGGATATATCATTCCAGAGTGGATAGATGAAAAGCTGAGCATTAAAGACCTCCAAGAAGTGTATGGTTGTGAGCTTCCAAACACAATAATAATATTGCCTTTGCGACCTGAGAAGGTTGATGTTGTGAAAGAGAAGGTAGCTAATATTCATCCTGAATTAATTATGTTTATGTCTAAAATCGGAAAGTTGTCTCTTCGTGATAATAATAAAGACTTCGCACTAAGCAGGGTTATTGCAATATGTGTTTCATGAGAAACAACATTTAGAACTACCAAGAATGAACATAGAAATCACTTATGGAGATATTCACTTCAACTTGTCATAGAATTGAAACTCTAAAAATGAGTTCTTGGGATGGAGAAAAAATCATAAGGAGCAGGCACATATTTCTTCTTCCCCATCACATATTAGAGTGAAAAACCTTGACCAGAAATAAGCTTGAATAAAATTGATTGCTAAACCACTTTCATTGAGTGCTTCTAGGTTTTCACAAAGTCAATTGAGTCATTTTCATGTGTTGAAGACCCATTTGGGAATGTTACATAATTTAAATAAAAAATTATTGAGTCAAAATAGTGTCAAAATACCCTCCAAGACCTCGTCATGGCACAAAGATCAAGTTAGACTACATGAAGGGGAAACCTGGCCACAGGATAGAAATTCGTGCTCCTCAAAAGGATATATATAAGAAGGAACTCGACCTCATTTGGACACACTCTCAATAAAGTTTTATCTCCTCAATAAATAAGCTAGAAAATGATGAAGAAGAAGAAGAATCAAATTTTTGGGCCTCTCTCTCTCTCTCTCTTGTTAGGGCTTCTATAGTTACTGGGCTAGAAAAAATTTTGAAACTGCATCAAATCTATGAAGCTGCAAGGACAAAGTTGTGAACTTGCATTGAAGCTGTGAAGCCAAGGGTTTGAAGCTATAAAGCTGCAAGTTCAAAGCAATGAAACTACAAGGTCGAAGTTGTGAAGCTGCAAGGTCAAAGTTGTGAAGTTTCAAGGTCAAAGTTGTGAAGCTGCGAGGTCAAAGTTATGAAGTTGCTTCTAGGTCGAAGATGTGAAGCTGCTAAGTCAAAGTTATTGAATCTACATCAAGGTTGAAGTTCTGAACCCGCTAGGTCGCTGTAAGGTTGAAGTTGTGAAGCTACATCAAAGTTTTGAAGCCACAAGGTCGAAGCTATGAAGATGCAAGGTCGAAGTTGTGAAGCTGCAAGGTCAAAGTTGTGAATTTGATTCTAGGTAGACTTTATCAAGTTGCTAGGTAAAACCTGTTGATTTTGCATCAAGGTTGAAGTTGTGAAGCTTCTAGGTCGAAGTTTCTAAAGTTGTTGGTCGAAGTTACAAAAGTTGTTGTTGGGGTCGAAGTTGCTCAAGAAGTTGCAGGAAGTTCGAAGTTTGTTGCTGGAAGTTGTGTAAGGAAAGTTCATCAAGAAGGAAGGTTGACTTGGTCTTGGAGGTTCTTTTTCAAGGTTCATAGGTCTTGGAATTTTTCAATTTAAGATCTGTAAGAAGAGAATAATTATGGTGGGTTTTCCTCTCAATTTGAGAGGTTTTGGCCCTATATGATCGCCTACATCTTGTGTCCTATTGTCTCATTTTTATTTATGATTTGGTAGTTGTTTGATGATAAATAAATCTAATAATAATAAAGGAAAGATGAAGTTAGTCAAGTAAATTAAAATACATCACAAGCAATAATAAAAGTAAGAGAAATCACCTACACTAGTTGCCCTAGATTTCTCAACATGGTATCAGAGCTAAGATGACTACATCAAGGAAGGGAAGCTTAAATAAATATACTCAAGGGCCAAAGAAAAAGAGTATAATTAAACATCAAATACATTGAATCATAAATAAATTATTCATAAGAGCTAAACAAACTAAGAAGCATTGAGATGGACTACTCAAAGCAACAACAAGGAGAAGACCTTAAAACCCTAACTCACTCAAAGATAGAGTTATTCAACTGAAGCATTCTTGGGAAGCTTACAATCTCCATCACAAGGAAAATAATACCTCAAAGACCCTACATCAAATAAAATAATTATTACACATTGAAGCATATTGAAGTATCCAATTCAAGGAAGCAAGAATAAGGCATTGTCATCATCATAATCAAGGATTCAAGGTGATCTCCCTCTCTTTTATTCAAGGATCACTTTTGAAGGAAGAAATATTCATCGATAAGACATCTTCTACCATAAACATCATCATAAAAATAAATAAATAAAAATTAAAAAAGAATCATGTTGAAGATATAGTCAGCAAGGAGTATCTTCACAATTAAGTATTTTTATATTTGTGTCTAAATCTACCAAAATGACTTCATTTTGCAAGGAGACAAACAAATTGGTTGGGTCAACAAACTATCTTGCAAGGAAAAAGAGAACAAATTTGATCATCATATAAAATGAAGTCATTTGTCATCCGCCAAAATAAGAATCTCAAGCTCTACAAGATGAAGATATCAAAGGGAGAAGGAACATCTGTTGGGTATGTGTTATATTATTTCCACGAATATTCGCACACATGGGGGGGAGAAAGCCCCCCTTTTCGAGGGATTTGAAGGGAGCGAGTAGCCCCCTGCACAGGGTTCGGGGCAGCGCCCAGGGAAAAAAAAAAAAATGGACCCTATTTTAGGTGGTTGGACCCACCTGTGGTTTTGTGCATGGGTTTGCACATGGTTTTACGGCATGATGGTTTTCTACCCCTGGTATTTTGTAGATACAGTCAAGGGAACTACGGTTTTTTTCTAATATAGGGTTAATGGATTGGGGTTTATGAATTCTTCGACATGTATATATATGTGTTGTAACACTAAAAGGAATATAATGAAAAATCAAGCTGGTAGACCCGATTTGGGATCCAGGGGAAAAATATCTATGTATATCTATTTTATTTTTTATTCTCTCGCTATTGTTCATTTTATGTTTTTAAGAATTCGTTTGTAGATAATTTCTATAAAGGGTTAAAACCTACATCTAGTATCAGAGTTGTTTCGGCTTCAAGGGGATGCATTTGCTGTTGAGGGTATTTTTTCTCGGGCTTGTGGTAGACCCTATTTAGTGGGAGATTTGCGGGATCGATTCTTGCAGTGGAAGAAGATGGAGAGTAGTGGAAATATAGAGATTGAGAAATTTAATGGTAAGAGTTTTGAGTTGTGGAAGCTCAAGATGGAGGATATGCTGGTAGATAAATATCAGTTGATCACAATAGATATGGGTACTAAACCAACGACAATGTCAAATGAAGACTGGACAAAGTTGGATCGGAAGGAAAAGAGCACAATACGGTTATGTATCTCAGATTCAATATTGTTGAATGTATTTGGGGAAGCTACGACGAATATTTTGTGGGTCAAGTTAGGGACTTTGTACCAATCTAAGTCTCTGGTGAATAAATTGTTCCTCCAAAAAAAAGTTGTATAACTTGAGGATGAAGGATGGAGACTCAGTGACAAAGAATCTGAATGCTTTCAATACTGTGGTAAGTCAGTTTTCAACTGTTGATATTAAAATCTTAGATGAAGATAAGTGCATCAGTTTTTTGTGTTCTCTACCAGATTCATGGGACAACCTCGTTATTGCAATAGGTAGAAATACAACTACCTTGAATTTTGATGAAATTGTCTCAGCCTTGTTATCGGAGGAAATGAGATGGAGAAATATGGAGGGATAGAATGGAGATACCTTACCTCTATGAGGAAGGTTCTGGAACATAAAGAAAAATAAGTTTTTGAGTGGGAGATATAAATCTCCAGGAAATCCTGTAAATGTGTGATGGAAATGCGGAAAGGAAGGGCACTTCAAAAAGGACTGCAGATCTAAATCTCCTGAGAAAGGAAAGGGATCTGATGATGCTCCTTATGCAGAGGCAAAAACCACCTTAGATGAAGGTGGGGATGTGTATTTGGCTTATTCTTCAAATAAACATGTAGATCATGAGGCATGGTTGATTGACTCAGGTGCATCATTTCACTTCACTCCCCATAGGGAGTGGTTTTGTGAGTATGAGAAGTATGATGGTGGTGATGTCTTCTTAGGGGATGATAGGAAAGCAAGAATTGTCAGACGTGGAAAATTCAAACTGAAGCTACAAGGTGGAAGGATTATAACACTTCCGGGTGTTTTGCATATTCCTAAATTGGCTATAAATCTGATTTTTGTAAGCAAGATGGATGATGCAGGTGTAAAAATAGTGTTTGAGAAATATACCTACAAGATGTTTCAGGGAGCACTAATATTAATGCGGGGAGTTCAGATTGGAACTCTATACAAGCTTCAGGGTAGCACTACTATTGATGGTTGAAACATTTATGCGGTTCCTGAAAGTGGAGTGAAAATCCTAGCAGTCTCTGGAGACAAGACCATGCTATGGCATCAAAGGCTTAGGCATATTGGAGATAAGGGCCTTCAGATACTGCATGATAATGGTATGATAGAAGGTATGCATAATTTCTCTCTATATTTCGATTTCTATGAACATTGTGTATATGGGAAGCAGAATCGGGTGAGTTTTCATTTTGGTGCTAAGAGGGTGAACAAGATGGTAGAGCTTGTGCACAATGATGTGTTTGGACCTGTGTTGGTTCCATAGAAATTTTGTGTACTATGTTTCATTCATAGATGACTTCTCAAGGAATACATGGATATATTTCTTGAGGAAGAAATCTAAAGGCTTTGACAGATTTAAAGAATTTATGGCTCTAGTGGAAAACTAGAGAGAGAAGAAGATAAAGGTGTGGAGGACAGATAATGGTGGAGAGTTCTTCAAGAAGGAATTTGAAGAGTTTTGTAAGAGGTGTGGTATATCACGGTAGAAGACTACTCCATACACACCTCAGAAAAATAGATTTGTAGAAAGAATGAACAGAACACTGATGGAAAAGGCAAGAAGCATGCTCAGTGGTACTGAGTTAGGACAAGAATTTTGGGTAGAGGCAGTGGAGACTGCATGTTACATGGTTAACAGATCACCTTCATCAACATTGGAGGATAAGACTCCACATGAGGTATGGACTGGTAAGAACCCTCTCTTTCACATCTGAGGGTATTTGGATGTGATTCATATCTACATGTTCCAAAGGAGAAAAGGACCAAGTTGGATAATAAATTTGAAAGGTGCATATTTATTTGGTATAAGGATGGTTTAAAAGGTTACAAGATTTGGAACCCATAAAAAAGGAAGGTTGTGTACAGTCGAGATGTGGTGTTTAGAGAGGTGAAAGATGTTGTTAAACATGAAGTCCTACCAAAGGAACTTGAGAAGATAGAGTTTGAGCTAAAGGAGTATGAATCAGACTCTATAACAGAACAAGATTCAAAAGAGGAAGAGCCACAAACTCCAGTTGTGAGAAGATCAGTTTGGGAAAGAAGGCAGCCAGAAAGGTATAGTCCATATTCTTTATGTTCAAATTTTGTTTTTAAATATCACTGATGATGATATTAGAACTATCAAGGAGGCAATGGATTTAGAAAATGGAAAACTATGCAAGGAGGCCATGGTTGATGAAATGGCATCCTTGCACAAAAATGAGGCATGGGATCTGGTGGAGTTGTCAGCTGGAAGGAATCCCATCGAGAGAAAATGGGTTTTTAAGAAGAATATGAATGTATAAGGTAAGGTGGAGAAATAAAAATATCGGTTGGTAGCAAAAGGTTATTCCCAGGTGTTGGGAATTGATTATGGTGATATTTTTTCTCTTGTTGCCAAGGTTACTTCTATTATATTACTTTTATCTATTGTTGTTGCATTTGTTTTTGAAGTAGAACATATGGATGTGAAGACAACATTTCTGCATAGGGATATGGAAGAGGAGATCTACAAGAAGCAACCTTAAGGCTTTGTGGTGAAGGGTAAGAAGGAACTGGTATGCAGGTTACAAAATTATTTGTATGGGTTAAAACAGTCACCAAGGATGTGGTATTAGAAATTTGATACCTATGTATGGGGAATTGGCTTCACCAGAAGAAATGAGGATTGTTGTGTGTATTTTAAATTAATTGGTGACCATTTTATTTATTTGGTATTGTATGTAGACGATATGTTGTTGGTTGGAAATGACAAAGAAATTATCCAGGATTTGAAGACCCAATTGTTCTCCAAATTCGACATGAAGGATATTGGTGTTGTAATCTATATTTTGGGCATGGAAATTAAGAGAGATCGGGAAAAGAGGAAGCTCTAGTTAAACCACAGAAAGTATGACGAGACAATATTGCAAGGGTTAAATATGTAGGATAGTACACCGATGAAGGTTCCTATTCTTGTAGGTGTAAATTTATCTGTTGAACAATGTCCCAAGGCACAAGAAGAAGAGGAGGATATGTCCTGTGTTCCATATGAAAGTGCATTGGGTAGCCTGATGTATGCAATGGTTTGTACTAGACCAAACATTGCACATGTAGTTGGAGTATTGAGCAGTTTTATGTCAAAACCAAGGAAGGAGCATTTGACAAAAGCAAAGTGGGTTTTCAGATATTTGTGTGGCACTAGTGATTATGGTTTGTGCTACCAGGGAAGACCAGGATTGGACATATTTTTGGACATCCATGGTTTTGTTGATGTAGACTGGGCTGGAGATCTGGAGCAAAGTAGATCTACAAGTGGGTATGTGTCTAACCTATTTGGAGGTGCAGTCAGTTGGATGAGTAAAAGATATTTTGTAGTGGCTATTTCAACTACAGAGGCAGAATACATGGCAACCACTCATGCAAGAAAAAAAGTTTTTTGGTTACAGATATTGTGTTTAAATATGGGGTTGGTGCGGAGAGCTATAAGGATATACTACGATAGCTAAAGTGAAATTTTATTGGCTAAGAACCCTACTTATCATTCCAATACAAAGCACATTGATGTTCAATATCAATTTGGGAGAGATATGGTTGAGGATAAAAAGGTGTTGTTGGTAAAGGTGGACACTTTTAAGAATTTTGCAAATGCATTAACAAACTCTGTGAGCACTCAGAATTTCTCTTGGTGTAGAGAAATAATGGGTGTTGCAGGGCTGGACTAATGACTAAGCTCTCATGTGGCCCCCTGTAGAAAGAAAACAACAAGTGGGAGAATGTTGGGTATGTATTATATTATTTCCACGAATAGTCATATGCATGGGGGCGTTAGCCCCCCCTATCCATGGGTTTTTAGGGGGCAAGTAGTCCCTTGCATGGGATCCAGGACAATGCCTCGGGAAAAACAAATTGACCCTATTTTAGGTGGGCAGGCTTGCCTATGGTTTTTTGCATGGGTTTGCACATGGTTTTGGGGCATGGTGGTTTTCTACCCCTGGTATTTTGTAGATCTGTTCAAGGGAACTATGGCTATATTTTAATCTAGGGTTAATGGATTGGGGTTTATGAATGCTTCGAAATGTATATATATATGTGTTATAACACTAAAATTAATATAATGAAATCTCAAGCTAGTAATCTCGATTTAGGATCCTGGGGAAAAATCTCTGTGTATATTTTTTTTATGCTTAATGCTCTCGCTATTTTTTATTTTCTATTTTTAAGAATTTGTTTGCAGATAATTTCTATACGGGGTTAAAACCTACAATATTTACATACTTCATGAGGGTGTCAGAAATATGAAACCAACTGAAATAGTTTGGGGAAAGAATGTCAGATAGAGAAATGACCATTATGATACTCAATGCACCACCTGATGAATGGGGAAACTTCGTATCAAGAATTTTTTGAAAGAAGGAATCCACCTCCGTCAGTGAACTCTGGTCATTTTGTAAAATTGAAGAAACCAAGTTAAAAACAAAGAGAGATGTGGAACCAGGTGAACAAGTTCAAACATGTTCTACTATGACTAAGAGAAAAGGAAGGTTTGGAAAATTTGGTGCTCAGAAAATGAAGAAGAAGGATATTTCGAAGATCCAATGCTATGGTTGTCAGGAATATGGGCATCACAAGAAATATTGTCTGAAATTCAATAAGGAAAACAAGAGGAAAGAAAGAAATGAAGCTCATATCACCAAAAAACTGGAAGAACCTGATGAGAAGAAATCCAAAGGGATAGTTCTTCATTATTAGAGTTCCTCCAATGCATAATAAGGAGAATTAGGAGGTGAGAATACCTATACCATGGATTTCAAGATGAGAAGCATTATGACCAGATGCATCTTAGTAGAAGATAGCATCATATTAGAAGCATATCGTTAAAACAAGAGCTCATTAGAAAATATTTAAAGAATAGTTGATGTAGAAGTCTATATGATTGTATCAGACATCATAGAAAGGAATTAGCTCTTGGTAACCTCATTTAAAGCATAAGTAGTACTTATGGGAAAAGAAAATTCATCTAGCATGGAAGGATATCATCATGTATTATCATCTTTAGGAAGGATCATTTGCAGGATGAGGATAAACAAGATCCTCCATTGGAGGCTTAATTATAAGGTTCATCTCTCTTGGAAGAAGCAAGTGTCTCACTGAGAATTCCGTCTTCTATGGGATTCATGGGATGATGGGATAATGACAAATCAGTGCAACAATTCGAGATGGTTGAATTACTTTCAATCAAGGAAGCCGTTGAAGGAATTCTAGATGACAAAAAAGAAGAAATGAGGTATGTATGAATGTATTCGATAAGATTGAGTCATGTCATCATATATTTTCAGATAGCATGGATTAATTCTCTACCTCATGAGCATGATCAAAGAAAAGGGATATATTTCTTTGGAAAGATGCATGAAGGCATGGTTCAGATATTGACAACATGAAATCAACATAGTATGTTCTCATATGGAATAGGAGGTGGTTGAAAAATATGAATGAACTACGGATGGATGTTCCTGAGGAGAAATATGTGAAGAAAGAAATAATATATCATTAAAACTGCAACCATGGTCACAAGGAATCAACACTCGATGAATCTGATATGACATCTCCATGGGAAAGGTATGAAGACCTTGATAAAGTCTTGAAAAAAAAAAAGACACTTAACATTGAAAGTCTTGGAGATGTGTTTATGAATATGAAGGATGTAAATGGGTTAATATAGGGCTACCGTAAAAGGAGTTTTATATTTCACCTACAACTAGCACTCATGTGGTGGTATGAAAGATCCTAAAAGAAAAATGACATGGAAAAGGTAGCGGTATGAAGGGAATCCAAATGTGGACTAGAATATCACTTTCCGATAAGGAGAAGGATGCCATGACTGACTTGAGGAAAGTGATATATGGTCGATTCCATACATGATAAAGGCTCCATAATAATAAAGATGAAAATTCATGACATCGAAAGGAGGAGCTCAACAAGTAGCTAAAGGTCCCATGATCTCCACTAAAGAAGAAAGATATTTTTGGAAACAAATCCCTGATTAAGAGGGAGATTGGAAGCAAGTCCCTAATTCAGAGGGAGCTTGAACAAGTCCCTAGTTAAGAGGTAGCTTGGGTAAATTCCTTTTACAAGGAATGGGTGCATTCCATTATTGGAATGGGTATATCCTCCCTAGTTGAGAGGGAGATATAGACACATCATTCCTATCTTCTCTTTGGGAAGAAAGAATAAAGGATTGGGTAAGAATATGACATCTAATACTATATTAGGATGTGTTAGGGTATCCAAGATAAGAGTAGTCATATAGGACTGGGAATCCAAGATAAGAATAGTCTTGGAAGGACATACTATGTGAACACCCGAGTGGGGAATGTTCCTTGAGAGACAATGAAGATGGTGCCTATAATTCATTGGTCTCACCAACATTGTGCTTTGATATTGTGGAGAGGTAGAGTTTTTATTCAAGGCCTTACAATATGACAATGATGGATGATATAATGCTAAATATATGGTTTACCAACCTGACTCTTCTTATGAAAATTATTCATATTGAGAATGTCCAAGTACCTTGTATGGATTATGAATACCTCGCTAGTTAAGAGGGAGTGTTGAAATATGTAACTAGGTTTAGTCTTCATAATGATATATGTAATCATGATTTTATGTATTTAATGAAAAGAGAAAAATAAATTTATTTTTTTTTTCTTGATGGCATGGGTTTCATGTTGAAGGGAAATTTATTTATACGTCAAGCACCCATTGAGTGCTTCTAGGTTTGTCATAAATTCAACTGAGTAATTTTCATGTGTTGAGGACCCATTTGGGCATGTTACATATTGTAAAGAAAAAATTAATGAGTCAAAATAGTGTCAAAAGACCCTCCAAGACCTCGTCAGGGTAGAAATATGAAGTCGGCCTCAAGATATAAATTTTTACCCCTCAAAAGGATATGCATAAGAAGGAACTCAACTTCATTTTGACACACTCTCAAGAAAGTTCGATATCCTCAAGAAAAAAGTTGGAAAAGGATGATGAAGAAGAAGAATCAAAGTTTTGGGTCTCTCTCTCACTTTTGTTAGGGTCTCTACAGTTACTGGGCTAGATGAAATTTTGAAACTGCATCGAAGTTGTGAAGCTACAAGGTCGAAGTTGTCAAGTTGTATCAAAGTTGTGATGCTTCAAGGTTGAATCTATGAAGTTGCAAGGTCAAATTTGTGAAGCTAATTCTAGGTCAAAGTTTTGAAGATGCTAGGTCAAAGTTGTTAAAGTTGCATCAAGGTTGAATTTGTGAAGATGGTAGGTCGAAGTTGCTAAAGCTGCTAGGTCGAAGTTGCAGAAATTGTTGTTGGGGTCAAAGTTGTTGGAGAAGTTGCACAAAGGTCAAATTTTGTTGCTGGAAGTTGTGTAATGAAATTTCATCAAGAAGGAAGGTTGGCTTGGCCTTGGAGGATCTTAGTCAAGGTTCATAGGTCTTGGAATTTGTCAATTGAAGTTTTATAAGAAGAGAAGAATTTTGGTGGGTTTTCCTCTAATTGGAGAGGTTTTGGCCCTGGACGATTGCCTACATCTTGTGTCTTGTTGTCTCATTTTTCTTTATGATTTGGTGGTTTTTTTATGATAGATAACTCTAATAATAATAAAGGAAATAATAATTTAATCAAGTAAAGTAAAAATACATCACAATAAATTATCAAAGTAATAGAAATCACCTACACTAAATGCCCTTATATTTCTCAACACTCTTCAACCACTCTTCTCTTGGATACCTATCACAAGAATTTTGATCCCTTTCCTTTCTTGAATGCTATATCCTCAAGGAAACCATAGATTCTTATCCAATCCTCTGCCATTCTCTATAACCTGAAGAGGAGAAGACATATGTGATGTCCAACATCACTCCCTTTCAACCAGAGAGGACATCCATATTTTCCTTTAATCTTGAGAATAGAACCTTTCTCCTATACAAGGATACTCCTTTATTCCCTCTCAAAATTAAAGGATGTCCAGACTTCCTTTCTATTTGGGAAGTCATAATCACAAGCTTACAAATTGTTTTCATAAGAGTATCAACTACCAATTATTCATAGATTTTGGACTCCCTCTTTCTCAATTGAGTTTTCTTTCTTTCAGGGTATCATGGAGCCATATTCTCTCTTCTATCTTGTGACAGGTTTCAGGCCAATCTTCTTGCTCATCACTTCTTCTTATTTTTTATATGAAGGCATCACATTGAGCCTTACCAAAATTCAAGTTGATCATAACTTATTTTTTAAAGTGATCTTGATGCAAGCCCAATTTTGAGCTTGCTTCCCACAATCCCAGTCATTTTTAAAAGTTGCTTCCTTCAATCCCTGCTTTGGTCGCTTTATAGGATTATAAGTCCATTTTATATAAAATTACAGTGGGAGGAACCGAAAGGGTAGTTCAAACCCCTTTTCCAAAACCATTGGTTTTAATTTCCTCCCATATAACCCGAATCCAAAATATGCATACAAGGCTTGGCCAATCCATAACAAAACCATTGTGACCGAGCTCGTTCATATAAATAAATCAAATGGAGGCATCACATCCAAACCCCAAATAACCACCACAACCTCAAACTCCCTTAACTCATAAGCCTGTAGGAGAGGAGACTTATAATACAATCCCTTACCTTTATAAACATGTTGGTAGCCCTCTCTAATTCCTTAGCTCCTATTAAGAATATATATATATATATATATATATATATATATATATATATATATATATATATATATATCACTACAAGGAAAATACCCTCTAGCAGATGTTTTTGAGGAACCCCTTATAAAAATACCCCAGACATCTGTTTCTAGCAGAGGTTACTAGAGGAGGTTGGCGGGTGAAGGTGTTTGCAAATGTATTTCGTACGATGCGCTTATCACTGTAAAACACACCAGTGTGTTCCACACGAGAAAGAATCGGTTTGCACAAAACACTGTCACATCAGACACCGTGTGCTCCATACACACCCACCCAGTGCATTTTATTTTTGTAGCACATCAGTCCTTTACAACACATCCTCACCGATGCCTCATAAAAAGCACGCAAAAACAGAAACCGCCCGATGCGGAATGAAGAAAATGCATCGGTTCACCCATAAACACTGTGCACCGGAATGGGGTTAAATAAAAAAAAACATGGCCAAATAACCACACAAAACATTGGCACACCAGACACCGTGCGCTCCGTACACACTCGCTCTATGTGTTTTATTACTGTAGCACCCCAGTGCTCTATAGAGAATCTGCACCGGTGCCTCATAAAAACTGCGTGAAAACAAAAACCACCCAATGCGGAATGAATAAAATGAACCGGTGCACCCATAAACACCGCGCACCAGAACGAGGTTAAATAAAAAAATTTACGGCCAAAAAACTGCACAAAACATTGGCACACCAGAAACCGTGCGCTCCGTACACACCCACCTGGTGCGTTTTATTACTGTAGCACCTTAGTGCATTACTGATCATCCACACTAGTGCCTCATAAAAAGTGCACAAAAACAGAAACCACTCGGCACGGAAGGAAAAAAACGCACTGGTACATCCTTAAAACCCCGCACACCGGAAGGGAGCTAAATAATTAAAAATTACGGCCAAAAAACCGCACAAAAAATTGGCACACCGGACACCGTGCGCTCTGTACACACCCTCCCGGTGTGTTGTTTTACAGTAGTGCACCTTGCTTTACAAACCCTTTCGCACCGGTGCCTCATAAAAAGCGCGCGAAAACAAAAACTGTTCGGTGTGGAATGAAGCAAACACATCGATGTGCCTATAAAATCCCACGCACAGGAACAGGGTTAAATAAAAAAAATTATAGCCAAAAAACCACATTTTTCACTTTTTTCAATGCCACAGAGCTCTCAAGCACCGGTGAAATTTATCCTTCTCTGAGCCGCCATGACATCAGTGCTCCCATTTCACTCATTGCACGCACTACTGTTGTGAATTTCCCACCAATCTCCAGCTTGAATTTTGCAAAACAGTGGACAAATTTTCTTTTGCAAATTCTACAGCCAATATTCCCCCTTGACGAGCAAATGTACAGGTATTTATCTTGTTTTTCCATAATTAATCCTTTTAGCAGATTATAATTTCAAATAACCTTAAAATTGACCATTTAAAAGGAAAAAAAAATCGCACAGTGCGCTCGAGCCGTTCGGCTGGCACCGGTTTGCAATGCTGCATGTAAATTTATAGGCCGCACCGCATCCAGTGCTAATGGTATCCGCACCGGTTCCGGGGCGGTACCGATAGGCACACCGTATTATTTTAAAAAACAATAAAAAGTTCTGTGCGTTCGTTTACCAGGCTGCACCATTGACAATGTGGAATAGTGGCAACAGGTGTGTTGACTAAATTATCTGCCTCGGCACTGGTAATGTTATCAACGCACTGTGTTTTTGATATTCCACATTTTCAACGATGCGACCTGGTAAACCAGTGCTAACGGTATCTGCACCAGTTCCGAGGCGGTACTGAAGGCACACCGTGTTATTAAAATTTTTTTTTTTAAATTTTGGTGCAGTCAGTTGTCCGGCCGCACTGTTGACCTTGGAATAGCTGCAACGCGGTGCATTGACCAAAATAGCAACGCTGGGACGGTTATTTTTTCAGTGCACGGCTTTCTTTATTTAACCCGGGTCAACGATGCATCCTTGTAAAAGGTCGCATCGTTCACTATGTCATGATGGAATGAGGTCGGTCCGCTGACTTAACTATATGCCCTAGGGCGTAGAGTTTCGTCAACGCACTGCCCTCCTGACACTGTACATAGTCAACGATGCACTATAAATTCTTCTGGAGCACCGTCCTCAGGGCGCTTAATCTTATTTGGTGCACTGAGGCCAGTGTGCTCCATAGAAATACGTACTAGGACCGGTGCGTAACTGTGTTTGTGGCACACCGACTATTTTTTTATTTTGTTTTCAAAAAAATTTATATATCTACATTTCTAAATACATGTCTCATTTAATAAAAAAAATTTGTTTAATATGTCAAGCATTCAGAGACGTGAAAGGAGAGAAGAGTGGGAACAACAACAACAAGCGTAGCAATATAACATGGTTCACCTGTGGGAGGCACGAGAGAGGGATAGAGATGCATACCCTCGCACTATTACAATAGCTACGCAGGGGCTCCTAAGGCAGGTCAGCCTCCTCAAGTTCTATGAGGAGGCTACTTCCCTAAAGGGCCATAGTTTGTTTTTGAGACATCTTATCCGAAGGTGGAATGCCCATCAACAGGCTTTCTGGGTTGGTATCAACCAGTGGTACATGCCCACTGAGGAGGATATATAATTCATTACAGGGCTATTGAGGAGAGGGGTGGATTTTCCCTCATTCCCAGAGGTTTCGACTGGCTGTGTAGTAGGGAGTCAATTAGTTTACTCCGAGAGATACATTGGAGAAAATGTATTGTCTCCTGTAGAGTTTCGTGTTGCTGGAGGTCAGTTACGTATTGGTGCATTTGGTAGGGAGGAGGTGCAGTGTCTCTCACTTATCATTTCAACCATTTCGCACAACACTAGTGACGAGCAACGCATTAGTTGTCCGCTTCTATATTATGTCAATTATTTAGTACATGAGCCACGACTTTTCAGGTGGTCTACCATTTTTTTGTGGAAGTTATATACAGCGTTAGATAGATGCCATGCTCATGCACAAGGGAGGGTGAACTTCCCTTTTGCTTCAGAGCTTTTTTGTTTATTTTTTGAGAGGTTTCCAAAGACGAGGCCTACTTTTCTTCAGCAGCCTCGTAGGACAACGTTTGAGGCACGTATGCACATGTGGGGGTAGATGATGCCCAAGAGGGGAGACACTAAGTTTTTTGTGAGGATATCGCGGGATGCACTGGAGTTGCTAGCCAGTGTTGATGAGCATTCCTTCGTTATGGTCCCCTGTCCTTACGCGGGTTTGGATTGGCGAGGGTGTGCCAACATCCTCTTCACAATTGATGAGCCGCGAGATGATAGAGGTAATATTACTGTTTTATATATCTAAATTTATTCTAGCATGTTCTTTAACTTATTTTTATTAAATTGTGTAATGAAATTGTCTAATTATTGTTGTGTACTTGTATATATTTTGCAGAAATTTTCTCTTTAGATGGCGAGGATATGTCGGCACCAGTACCACATGATGTTGGTGTGGATTCTGATGATGATCAGGGCATGCTAGATGCCGAGGATCATCAGGAGGTCGGTGCTAGGCGCGGTCGACTTGATGCTAGATACCGGATGGAGTTGGGCGACCAACTCAGTGCATTGATTGTTGAGGCAGGCATCATGCCCTCTCATTACAGAGACACAGAGGTCGATGATAGGCTATTATAGATGGGAGAGGCATGACGCGTGACATGTACAGCCTCATGCGGCATGTCGTAGGAGTTACGACATATTTTATGCGACTGAAGAGGACTGTTGAACGTTATAGGCGTGATCGAGACGCAGCAGGTGATGGATAGTCCACGAGCAGCGACTCTTCATCTCATGGCCGTTCACCTCACGCCGTGTCAGATGAGCATGAGCCTCCACTAGCATCCAGCAACAATCATCATGGAGATGAGGCTGGACCATCGGCCACGTCTAGTCAACAGCCTGCAACATCCATCAGTACTCATGATCACGAGCAGTTGGACCATCGACCTGTCGAGGCTGCACCATGGACTGAGCAGGCCTCCACTAGTACTAATATTGATGTTGTACTACCACCAGCTGGTCCATGACATTTATATTACAGTTGTATAATTTTAACATTATTCAGTTATATATATATATATATATATATATATATATATATATATATATATATATATATATATATGGTCCATGTATTTTTTGTTCATTTTTGCAGTTGTACTTAATTTACATGTTGGTGATAATCATGATGTGTATATTGTTAGGTCATGTTAGATATGTCCATTTAATGTGCAACTTGCAGATAGATGTGTATGTGATAGCATGAGTTATTTGACATGAGATGCATATTTGATGTTTGTGTTGTGATGATGCTAATATATAATGTTAATTGTGTTTTGTTAGATGATCATGATCACGACGATGTTAGCAATTTTGAATGTGCTTTTTAAGTCAAATATGATGTTTGTACGATGATTATAATGAACATGATGTTTATTAAATAATTTAATACTAAATGATCATGATATTGTAAAATTGTAATATTTGTAATTGTAATATATTTTATGAAAAATTCTAAAATTGTAATTGTAATGGTATATATGTAAATTTGTAAAATTGTAATTGTAATTATAATTCTAATGGTATGTAAAATATTTGTAAAATTTTAATTGTATTACTGTGAATTGATTGTAATTGTAAAATTGTAATTGTATGTAAAATTCTAAAATTGTAATTGTAATTGTATGTGAAATTATGAAATTCTAATTCTAATTCTAATTGTAATTCTAATTGTATGTAAAATATTTGTAAAATTTTAATTGTATTAATGTGAAATGATTTTATTAAAAATTTTAAATTTGTAAATTTCTAAAATTGTAAATAATTGTAAAATAATAAATCTAGAATAATATGAATTTTGGTAACATAATAAAGTTTAGAAAATAATGCAAATAAATTCATGTACTTTAGAATTATCATTGTTTTATTATGATCTTAGATACAAAAAAGAACTAATTTATACTGATGCGTCATTGTTTTTTGAATTAATATAATTTCAAAAAATCAGTGAAATATTAGTTTAACATTAGCACAATGCAAATTACCAATTAATTCAAAATACATATTATAATGTTTCGAAAAACTCATCTTAAAAAGTATAAATATTGATGAAATAACACATGTGCCATATCACTCTCAGTTCTCATGATCACCCTCATTATCTTCCAGCTCGCATCGCATGATAACACTATTGTTCTCAAAAATATGTTTTGATCTAGGGTCATGTCTCAATACGAACCATCAATCCCTATCCAACACATATAGGTAAAAAAACACAAGGTTGCAGTGTTTGGGGAAAACATAGACTCTTAAGCTTCAACCCACATCTTTCTAGGTTGATACATATCAGCCTACGCCATGATCTTCATTTACATTATTCCAATCAAGGTGTCCCACCACTTGCACCTAAAAATAATACATTGGAAAGAAGAAATCCCTTCAATGATGTCTTGTATCATTCCGACTAACCTAACGTCCTCGCACTAAGAGTTTGATCACGGTGACTAGATCGAATAGATTGATCTAACTAAACTTCTATCCGATCTTGTGTGATGTTTCAACATCGGCATTTTTATCTTGAAAATGGTGTCCATATGTCCACATAGATGGGAACAAATGCACCTATTATAAAAAAGTTAAAAAAAATCATAGTGTCATGTGTCTTATAATAACCCAACAGTTAAAATATGAAATATAGATGTATTATAAGTTTCAAATGTACATGTAAATTAGATAGATTATTACTGAGTTGCTACACCCAATCCCTACGTTTAGCGCATCCTCTTCACCACGATGGTAACGACCGGTTGCACCATATTTCTCTGTCACTTGGTCAACAACCCAACTTTTGGGGCATATTTTTGGCATATTTTCTTTTAAATGATCGAGATAAGGCACACATCTACCATTCAACCGTCTAAATTCTTTCATGTCACTATCCCATTTCATCCTCTTTTGTTCATAGTCAAAATTGAAAATAACGAATTTATTGATTGATTCAATTTTTGCATTCGTTGATGAAATAAAACCGACATTATATAGTACATATAGATAAAAATATACATTATATCGAAGTTCAACATGAATATTTACTTTGTGTAAATTTGAAAAATTATAATTCGCTTACTCTTTATCAAGAATTTTTTTCCACTCGTTTGGAGCAACTCCCCTTCTCTTTTTTCTTCATCCCTTTCATCGTCCCAAATCACTGCACCTAGTCTGTTGTTGATCTGCTTGATGTACTCACTAGCATAATAGAAATACTCATACGATATCATATATGTACCCCTCTGCCATAGACCCCTTGGGTTTTTCCCTTTGTCTAACAAAACCTTTCAATTTATTCATGTACCTCTCTAAGAAGAACATCCAACAACAAGAAACCACCCTAACTAATTCAACCTCATCTACTAGGTGGATTAGAAGATGAACCTATAATTCCATGAAACTCGTCGATAGTTCCTTCTCAAACATACAAACAATCTCAAATATCTCTTGAAGCCACCGTGGAATGCTAGCCACATGTATCTCCTTTGACGTGATCCAACATACAAATACAAATAATTTAGATATGGCACGTCCTAGGTCTTGAGGGAATTCATGTTTCACACACCCACGCATGAACAAAGGATAATGACAACATAGAAGTTATAAACATATATGATAACTATTAAAATTAGTTATGTTTTATGATCCCCGCATGGGATAAAATTTATTAATATAAAAATTAATAAAATCATGCTTTTGACATTATGTGCACTCTTAGAAGATTCAAATGGTCTTGCGATTTCAACCCCGACAAATGGTCATCCACGGTGAAGCAGCGCCGTAGTGAAGACCCTTATGAAGTTGGAACCCTCACACCCATTATAACTTCCTTTGCCAAAAATATATCATATTTTTTTTAAATCCATGGGACATCACCTTCTTTGGAAAACCATGAATTAGAGGGACCAACGCCTGTCTCTGATCCCATACTTTATAATTGCCTTGGCCAATGTTTCTTTTTAGTATTTGAAGTAATAAGATCTTTGCTAAAAACCAATGTGTCACTTTGTTTCGATGATATATGCCTCCATAAAGAAGATGAAACATTTTAAAATATATGCATGGGATCTAATAAGTGGGTAATCTTAAGATGCTCCCAATATGGGAGGTCATAAAAGATAGATTTCCTTTTTCCCAATGGCAATTTCTCAACATAGGTAATCGAAAATAAATATGGATCATTGAACATAGGCTCCCCATTTGAATCGAACATTTCTATGAACTCATTCTCCTTCTCTCTCCTTATGCTCTAAGCATTTATTGGTGTCATTATTGGAGGCCTTTGGGTACTCTCTCGTTTAACATTGAAAGCGGATCTTTGCTTTTATAATAAGGGTGTTCTTGGTGCAAATACCTTGGAGCAATCATACTTGCCTTTTATAGGTCCATTGGACCATCTAGCTTTCAGAGAAGGTCCACAACATTTACATCCAAAATACCCTTTTGTTACAAGACCTGCGAGATTATATTTGTATACATTAATTAATATGCATGGCACATTAAATAATATCATGAAGATCAAAACAAATATTACAATGAATTAAATAACTAATATGTGAAAGAATATTGTTACGTATATAAACAAATCAATAAATTTAACATGTAATTTACCAGAGAAAACTCCTAAGCCTGGATAATCATGTGTCGTGTAAGCACATATTCCATACAACGTAAAACTCTTCTCTGTTGCGATGGTTCTTGACACATTTTATACATTTATCCCATCCCATAATTCCTTCAATTCATCTACCAGTGGTTGTAAGTAGACATCCATATTCTTCACTTGTCTTCTACTAGGGACTAATATGGGAGCCAACATAAGAAGTTCATTCTTCACGAACAACCATGGGGGGATATTTTTATTGATCACTAATACAGGCCAAACAAAATAGTTGGTGTTCTGGAGGGAATATGGGTTGACACCATTCATGGCTATGCTGAGTCGTAGACTTCATACTTCATCCTTGAATTTTTTGGGCCATATATCCTCTATATGCTTCATGGCTATTGAATCAGTTGGGATTTGCATAACTCCCAACTCACTTTTGTGTGAGGCATGCCATCCCTACAACATAGCTGATTATTTTTAACGAAAGAGCCTTTGAATCCTTGGGATTATATGCATGTGCCTCAATATCTTAAAAGGAGGACCAGTACGTGATTTACCCTTATTTTTTTATTTATCATACCTGTCATGCCCACATTTCTGACACATCTCTTTGTCTACATATTCTCCTCTATATAGAATACAATTATTTGTACATGCATGATATGATATGTACTCAACACCTAACATTTTCAACAATTTCTTTGCCTCTTCGGAGCTACTGGGCAAGACATTATCACTCGAAAGAAACTTATTTTTGAATAACCTGTAGTTGGTGATCATGGAAAAATATATTAATAAATGTACATTAATGTCAATATAATTATTAACGTTCATAAAATTTATCATTTGTAATTTTCATTGCAGTGTACTGATTATATTTCAAATTTATACAAGGGAGTACTTTATGGTATCTTACCTCAAAAGTTCCAAGAAACATGCATTCAAAAAGCCAAACTTTGCTTTCAAGTTGTACAAGTCTTTGCTCGTTGTCTCCAACTGGGTAGACTTTGACTAACCGTCAGGTCCAAAGAGAGGGGTGGTAGAAGCAAATTTAAGGCTTTCGAAAAAGGTGTCAGCGATATGAGCATCATCCCCTAGTTGATCATCTTTTTGGAATGCATCTCCATGGAAGTCGTATCCCTTAAGTAATCATCCATACCAACCTCTATTTGATTGCCTCCATTGCTAGCTTGTGAAGAACTACTATTGTTGTAGTCATTCCTAATTGGTGAATCTAGACGTAGCGGGAATTGAATCGGTGGTTGATTCAACCATTCTTGGCATCCTTCCTCTCCAATTTTTTCTCTTAATTTAGTCTTATCTTGATTTGACATTGTCGTGAGGTGCAACGAAAGATGGTATGTAGGTCATTCATCATCACTAGAATCCTAATAATAATAATAATAATAATTGAACATGATTAGTACAAAATATATGATATCAATTTGTAACCACGTTGACAATATTGCATGATTATAAAATGGTTTGACGTTGAAATTATTACATATTAATCAATATATATACCAAAAAATTATAATTATAATTACCATCATTGTCCCGGGATTCTGGCTAGAAGATGCAATATTGCTACAATTGGCAGGGTGAAGCGGCTGTCCATTTTCATCTACCAAATGCGCCTTGCGGTATGCAGCTCCTGATAAGAACTTCTGACGTTTTGGAGCAGACGAATTTTGAATATTTTGTGCATCTGAACTCGATGTTGAATCTGCATGAACCTACAAATTTTTATATATTATAAATTTAATTAAGTTGTGCATGATTGACTGCATGGATAAAAAACATAAATTCAATTATATAGTGAAAATATAAATAAAATCTGAAGTAAATATTATGTCTCAAGATGGATAGGGAGAATTTCGCGATGGACTTTGAGAAATATTATGGAACGAGCTGGATTTTGAAGAATTGTCCATTCCATATAATTATGATATTTTCTCCCTGCATTTGAGAAAAACAACAATAAATTTTGGTGCACACACCTAAATGTAATTTCGGTGCGTAAAGTACAGATCACTGCACCAGTGTGTTTTTCGTAATGTGCACTGGTGTCGTTTTATACCCAAATGCATCGATGTGGTTTGATTAAGGGATGCGTCAGTGACGGATAACTGCAAATAAAAAAAGCTCAACTCTATTTGCTTTAAGTGAAAAAAAAAACTGTAAATTGAAAAATGGGCGGCAAAATATTTTCGAAAATCTAATTTCATAAAACATTTCTTTAAATACTAAACACTTTTCATTATTTCACTATTTCAGCTAGAGATTTGCAGGATACATACCTGGAGAAAACAGAGCACGAGAGCATTGTGGAGTAGGGAAATACGTTTGAACAGAAGTATTCAGACAATCAGAATTCCAAACCTCTGGTGATTCAAACACTGTACCATAGAATTTCAAACGATGTGAGTAAAGTTTTGTTGCTTTTTTTTACATTTTCTGCAATTTATGCAGTAAAAGAAAAAATCAAAGTTTATTGTTTTTTTTACTTTTTCTGCAGTTTTTTTTATGCAGTAAAAGAAAAAAATCAATTTTTTTTTTTTTTTACTTTTTCTGCAATTTTCAGAAACAAAAACCCTAGATTCTTTTTGTTTCTGCCCTTTCTTCTCCCTCTTTCTGTAATTTCATAATTAGGGCTTTTCAATTTAGATTTATAGGGTTTGTATAGTCATAATACATCCAACCCACGAGACAACTTGCATAGTCGGATCCCAATCCATGTCGGCCCTTGCGTGAATTAAAAAAAAACAGATTTTTTTTCATTGGTGCACCCTCTGTAACATAGCGCACCGGTGCGCTCTGTTATAACAGCGCACTGGAAAAGTATAGTGATAAAAAAATTTTAAAAAAATAAAATATTTTTTTATCAATGCTCCATATGTAACATATGGCACCGATGCACTATTTCATTATGGTGTACCGCAAACGTGTTGTTTCGCCCAAAAAAAATCCATTTGAGAAACAAGCTCTACATTCTTTTTGTTTCTGCCCTTTCTTCTCCCTCTTTCTCTGATTTCAGAATTAGGGATTTTCAATTTATATTTATAGGATTTTTATTGCTAAATATAATCCTAAGACATCCAACCCACGGGACGACTTGCATAGTCAGATCCCAATCCATGTTGGCCCTTGCGTAAATTTTAAAAAAAAAAAAAAAAATTATCGGTGGACCCTGTGTACTTAAGCGCACCGGTGTGCTCTATTATCCCAGCACACAGCGAAATTACTGTGATAAAAACTTTAAAAAACAAATTATTTTTTCTCAGTGCGCCATTTGTAAAATATGTAGCCGGTGTGCTATTTCATTATGGCGCACCACGAATATTCTGTTTCGAAAAAAAATTACTTTCAAAAAATATAAACCCTACATTCTTTTTGTTTCTGCCCTTTCTTCTCTCTCTTTCTGTGATTTCAGAATTAGGGCTTTTCAATTTAGATTTATAGGGTTTGTATTGTTAAATATAGACCTAAGACATCCAACCGACGGGACGATTTGCATAGTCGGATCCCAATCCATGTCGGCCCTTACGTGAATTAAAAAAAAATAGATTTTTTTTCATCGGTGCACCCGACATAACCTAGCACACCAGTGCTCTGTATTGTACAAGCACACCGCGAAAGTAATGTGATAAAAAATTAAAAAATAAAACTTTTTAATCGGTGCGCCATATGTAAAATATGGCACCGGTTTATGCTACAAAAACTAACACTGGACATTTTTTATTATTTTATCATGGTTAATCAGTGCAGTTATTGACATGTAACGCATTGATGCTCCTTGTTTACATAGAGCATCGTACGGTCAATTATACTATTTGTGCGGTGCGTTTCTAAGACACCCACGCACCAACGTCGGTGCGTAAACCATGAATGGCGCACCGGTTTCTTGAGATTTTTTTTTACTTGAAAAGTTGACAATTTATTTATAAATATATTAATGAATGATATGGTACAGATTTTAGATTGATAAAGAAATGACTAACAAGAGATCAAGTAACAAAAATACTAATAACAAATCAAGAAAAGAAAAAAAGGCAAGCTATTTGTAATTTCTTTACAAAAAATATTATTTTTGAACTATATGTAAGTTTAACTAATATGTATTGTTTACTGTTTATCATGCAAAGCCACAAAATGATGAAGCTTGATAAGATTATTTCTGATCTAGGACCAGAAGAGCATAAAAGCTTTATGGAAAAATTGCAAAAGGATGAATCGGGTGAATGAGAAAATACTATCAATCCAATATGAGTTTCTTTTTTTAATTTTCATTAATAATATAATTAAAATTATTAGATAACATGTGTCAAACAGTCTATTAATTCACATATGTTTAATGTTCTACAGGGACCAACAACTCAGAAAATGAATGTTGTTCTAAGAAAAGAAAAAAACTAGAACATGCAAATGAAAATGAATTTCTCCTTAGCTCATCTGGAGTGGTGCTGGAGGTTAACGAAAGGGGGGGAATATTTTACAAAATTTTGATGGATCTAATGGAATGAATGTATAGACGTTCTTTCCACTTACAATACAAAAACCAATCCAATGATTCCAAGAACCAAATTTTATCTAAACTATAGGAAGAATTTCCGAGAATTGGTCAATAAGACATGTCAGACTTTTAATAGCAAAAACGTACAACAACAAAAAAAAGGAATGAAAAAGTAATATTCCTTTAAATGTTTGTCTAGAATTATTTATAAATATCACTTTTGTTATATTTATTTTTCATATATCAATATAAAAATTAAATATTTTATTGCCATGTTACATTTTCAGGAAGATTATGATAATCTGAAAAGATGAACGAGCTGATATCAGAAATATTCCAGTAGGAATGTCCAAAAATTTGTACAAGGAGATGGTCAAAGAA
The DNA here is from genome assembly GCA_034641835.2 of Pinus albicaulis. Classification (NCBI taxonomy): domain Eukaryota; kingdom Viridiplantae; phylum Streptophyta; class Pinopsida; order Pinales; family Pinaceae; genus Pinus; species Pinus albicaulis. The sequence goes on along the minus strand of CM076583.1, from coordinate 184,476,792 downwards.
ATGGACAAAATTGCATCGCAGGAGGAGCCATCTCAACAACAACGTGCTTCAAATGTAATATGTAATCATTGAATTTTTCGATCATTAGGTACAATAAATAAACAATTTAGCATTAAATATTAATTTTCAAGTATTTTCTTGCAGAAAATAAAAGAAAATGGAACCCATTCAGCACATAAAACAAGACGACAAGGAAGAAAAGGGTTGATATCTGAGTTTGTGAGTAATTGTTACTTCCTTATAACAACTTAACTAGATTTTATTTTTGTATTTTTTAAGTTGTTTTACAAAAATCATCATTGAATGTCTTCAAACAGGTGCTAACATACAAAGAAGAACCATCAGAGGAATTGATTGAAATTGGGTTAAATATGGGTTTTGAGTATATGTTGGCATATCAAACTTAATTGTGGAATTTGTAAGCATCTATCGATCTTGTTTTACTTAGCTTTGTCTATAAAAATAAAAAACAAACAAACAAACAAAAAACAAACAAAAAACTTTTATATTAAATATATGATTTGTTATGGGGTATAAAACTTGCAGGAAACAAAGTATGGAACTGCGCCAACAGATGAAATTTTGAAATATGGCATGTTACATAGTTTTGAAAGAATGTGTATAGTTTATGAGTCAATTTTTGCAATGGTACGTCATTTCTTTTCAATTTACATTGATGTATATTATTTGATATTGAAATTTTCATTATTCTCACCACTGTGTATACATTCATTATAGTCTATGTTTATGTTTGTAGATGGAAGGTGAAGAAAAAATAAAACAATCAACACCATGAACAAAACATTCCTGAAAATAACCCAAGTCGTGGAAGTAGCTCTAGCAGTGACAACAGTTCAAGCGAAGAATGATGATGACTATGTTTGGATATCAAAGCAAGGCATTGTCTTTTTTGAAATATGTCTGTGAAATCAGACATTTTCTTTAATGTAATGGACATAGTGTCCTAATTTAAAGACAAAGGGATACCAATAACTGTCCCATTTTGTATGACAAAGAATGTCTTATATATATATATATATATATATATATATATATATATATATATATATATATATATATATATATATATATATATATATGTTTTAATTTATTCTATTGCGTTCTCCATTGTCGCTATTGCGTTCTCCATTGTCGTTCTCAAATGCACTAATAAAAATTTAATTCATATGAATATTGTTATAAGATATATATGTGTCGACTTTGATGAATAATGAATTTTAAAAAACCACAATAATTATGATATGATATAACAAATTAATCCAAACATCACATTCAAATGCATTAATAAAAATTTAATTAATATGAATATTGTTATAAGATGTGTCGTCTTTTGATGAATAATGAATTTAAAACAATCACAATAATTGCACTGTCACATTTCGATGTTTCTAAAAAATACAAAATGAAAATCAGTGCGTGTCAGTTACTGTACACTGGTGCGTTTGTATTCTTAAGCACATTGGTGAATTTTTACGGCCTATGGGCACCGCACAAATACCAAAACCAACTAAAAATATCGAGGCATTTGTGCGGTACGGCGCACCGGTGCCAGTGTACGACCTATGGGCACCGCACGAATACTGATACCAATTATAAATGTTGGTGTGTTTGTGTGATACTACACATCGGGGTGTTTATGTGTCTATAAGCACTAGTGCATTTGTAAGACCTATGGGCACTGCACGAATATCGATACCAATTATAAATCTCGGTGCATTTGTGTGATACTGCGCACCGAGGTGTTTATGTGTCTATACGCACCGGTGCATTTGTACAACCTATGGACACTGCACGAATACTGATACCAATTATAAATCTTAGTGCATTTGTGTGATACTGCACACTGGTGCGTTTCTATAAGTCTACTATCTGGTGCGTTGATACGACCTATGGCACCACACAAATCCCAAGACCAATTAGAACGGCCCTGTGCGTTGTATCACCAACACTACGCCTGGTGCGGTTTTATACCTTAACGGCCCAGTGCATTTTCCTTCGACTGCCCCGGGGCACCTGCTACATGTAAGCACTAGTGCGTTAAATCCTGAGTAGCGCACCGATGAAAAAAACATCCGTAATAACCTCCGGCCACCCATTTTTTTAGTTGTGTTTAATTTCCATTAAAAGCTTCGCCAAAACCTCTATAACCATAAACAGATGTTGTAGCAAATGTTTTTTTGACAATTTTATAACACTAAAAACCTCCTTTATAACCTCCGCTAGAGGGTCTTTTCCTTGTATATATATATATATATATATATTGGCGGCCCTTAAGCTCCTCTTCAACTCCTTGTGACCATTCTTTGTGATCAAGGCTTATAAAGGCCCGACCTCAAATGTTTGGCATTTCATTTTTATATGTATTTTGTAAACCCTCGCTCCAACCTTTCGGGTAGGGTCCACTTGCCACGTTGGCTTTTACGAATGTTGCCCCATATAAATAGAATATTCATTCAATAAAGCCCCATTGGGTTCAAAACCTTCGACAGACCCACAAGCCACAATAATTATGATATGATATAACAAATTAATCCAAACATCACATTCAAATGCATTAATAAAAATTTAATTAATATGAATATTGTTATAAGATGTGTCGTCTTTTGATGAACAATGAATTTAAAACAATCATAATAATTGCACTGTCACATTTTGATGTTTCTAAAAAATACAAAATGAAAACCAGTGCATGTCAGTTACTGTACACTGGTGCGTTTGTATTCTTAAGCGCACTGGTGCATTTTTACAGCCTATGGGCACCGCACAAATACCAAAACCAATTAAAAATATCGAGGCGTTTGTGCGGTACGGCACACCAGTGTGTTTATGTTTTTATACACGCTGGTGCCAGTGTACGACCTATGGGCACCGCACGAATACCGATGCCAATTATAAATATCGATGTGTTTGTGTGATACTACACATCGGGGTGTTTATGTGTATATACACACTAGTGCATTTGTAAGACCTATGGGCACTGCAAGAATACTGATACCAATTACAAATCTCGGTGCATTTGTGTGATACTACGCACCGGGGCGTTTATGTGTCTATACACACCAGTGCATTTGTACGACCTATGGACACCACACGAATACCGATATCAATTATAAATCTTAGTGCATTTGTGTGATACTGCACACCGGTGCGTTTCTATAAGTCTACTCTCTGGTGCGTTGATACGACCTATGGGCACCACACAAATCCCAAGACCAATTAGAACAGCCCCGTGCGTTGTATCACCAACATTACGCCCAGTGTGGTTTTATACCTTAACGGCTTGGTGCATTTTCCTTCGACTAGCCCGGGGCACCTGCTACATGTACGCACTGGTGCGTTAAATCCTGAGTAGCACACCGATGAAAAAAACATCCGTAATAACCTCCAACCACCCATTTTTTTTAGTTGTGTTTAATTTCCGTTAAAAGCTCCACCAAAACCGCTGTAACCATAAACAGATGTTGTAGAAAATGTTTTTTTGACAATTTTGGCCTATTTTATAACACTAAAAACCTCCTTTATAACCTCCGCTAGAGGGTCTTTTCCTTGTATATATATATATATTGGCGGCCCTTAAGCTCCTCTTCAACTCCTTGTGACCGTTCTTTGTGATCAAGGCTTATAAAGGCCCGACCTCAAATGTTTGGCATTTCATTTTTATATGTATTTTGTAAACCGTCGCTCCAACCTTTCAGGTAGGGTTCACTTGCCACGTTGGATTTTACCAATGTTGCCCCATATAAATAGAATATTCATTCAATAAAGCCCCATTGGGTTCAAAACCTTCGACAGACCCACAAGCCACATGAGCCCTCTTCACATAGCTTGCTCCATTTCAAGCCTAATGTTATTGGGAAATCCCTTTAATAAGCCCATCGAGTAATACATTTGGGTGGGACCCAATCAATCATTGGCTTCTATGCTTATGATCCGCTATTATTATTCGTCTCAATGAGAAAGTCATTTATGAATTCTGCCAGGGCAGAACCTCTGGGTAGGACCCATGACTCCATGCAAGCCTGAACCTTCATCCTGACACTCCTACTTTGGCTACACACCTTTTTTTGTTAGGATGGAACCTGTGGGCCAATGTTGTCAATTACAACCTCTCGACACTGTTAAGTGACAGACTTCCGTCAAGACCCAAAAAAGCCTAAGTGTTGTGTGTCCTTTAATCAAAAAAATTGGCTCCTCTCTACTTTCATTCACTCTGAACTTGATCTATGACTTCATTTCTTCTCAGATATTTTTTTTTTCCTCTTGCACTCAATATGTGATCCTCATTCCATTACAAGCCTGTGATTCTAAATTCTAGATTTAATCTCGACCTCTTGACCATATCTCAACCTGCATATTTCTATTATTATAGCAACATGATCATTGATCCTTCATTGATCAATGATATCTACTCCAATTAAGCCTCAAGATATTTAAAATAATATCGCATTCTCCCAAATCTCCATCGCACCTCAACTATGTTCTGTGTGATCAAGCCTTGTATCCTCTATCTCTCTGCTTTTCCTATATGCTCTATCTTAACTTCAATAATTCCTCTCAACCTTATCTTTCCTCTGATCTTGGAACAATAGCATGTTGATTGTCTTTATTTGTATAATTTCACAGAACTCTAAGGCTCTCAACTTCCCATTGCTTCCTTAATTCTACATTTTTTATCCTGGTTTGCAATATACTCATATCTTGGCCTCCTCACTATATTTTGGTCGATTTAATTTTATATGGAGTTTTTTTAATCCTCCGCCCTTACACCTTCCTCTCAACTTCTCTGTTGCGCACTCTAATTCTTTGTAACAATTATATCCTATATATATAAGTGTTGATCCGTCCTGAGCTTGACACCTGTATTACACTCAATTCAACATACCAGATAGGATCAATACAAAATAATTACAAGTATTTAATAAAAATACTCGGTCTCACTCAGAATACTCGAACATAGAGATCTTTATATTCACATAAAATAATGACAAAAGGCTCTCCCTAGCTTGATTATAACAATGAAGCCTTTCTCAGCCTTATTTCTCTAATTGGCCTTCAATTCCTCTTAAGTCTAAAATATCTCTCTATCACACCCTTATATACTCTACCTCCTATTTAAATTACATATTTATACAAAAAGGATCCATAACTAAATTCTGGTTCACATCCATTATTTCCTCACCTAAGCTAGATCCTCTAGATCCATAATTTCTTCAAGAGATCTAACTAATCCTCATGTATCTCTAACTTTCTGAAAAACTCTCGAGATATCTCTTTTAGAAGAGATATAATTACATCAATCCTCACTTGAATCATTTATTCTAAAAATGTAGGAAAACATATTAAATTAAACAATTCTATACAATTAGGAAACCAACTCCCTTGGTAAATGAAAAGACCCTTATGCTAGTCAAAACCCATTTTGACTTGGAAGTGGAATGCTCCTGCATTAGACTCCCAAGGTGAAAAAGAATCATGGTCTCCTGACCATGTTTGATGAAGTAAATCTTCCTTGATCCCAAATTATGTTTTGCAATTGGTCCTTTTCTTTACTATGTTGTTACTCTGATGTTGTATTCCTTATTCTTCTAGGCTTCAAACTTTATGTTGTAATTCTCCTCCTTCATTTATAATCTAGACATGTTCTATCAGATAATAAAAAAATTCCACCTTATTTATCTCTACAATATGTATCGTCTCAGGCACTTCCATCGTCAACTTCCTCATTTCTTCAATCTCCATGTCCAGTTGGTACATATTATGCAAATATTCATTGCTCTCTTGCCGATCATTGTTGTTGATATTCCTCTTTATATGTTGTTTCACCTTCATTTAGTCTTCCTTCAAACTATCTGAGCCTATTCCGTTCACACTCTATTCATTAATTGGCCTTGTAATTTTCAACCAATCCTCTAAAAATGTGAGTTCTGCAGCAAAATTATTTCACATGCTAGTCTTCAATTATGATTCCTCTGTCATGTGACTAGTTCCTTTTTCTCTAGCATTACCATCATCATCTTTCATGGAAACTTTTAATTATTGTCCATCTCTAACATCTACAAAAATTTACTCAAGTAGGCATTCCTCAATCTCATCCATCTCTTCCAACAACTTCATTGCTTTATCGAATTGTAAAAAAATTTCATCTAAATGTTGTTCATTACCTGCAACCATAGAAAAATTATTAGTTTTAAAAATATAAGGCTTCTTAGCCTTATTTGATGCCTCTGTCAGCACGTCCTCATGTTGGTCTAAATTAATGCAACATTCCATTAAACTGTTAAGAAATATTTCCTCCACATATTTGGCTTATTCTTCAATAATGTATAATCCTTGTTCATAAAAAATCAAATTATACTCAGTTGCTCTGAGTTCTTCTCTCACTTGGGAATACATTCTCTATCTCAACTCGCTTTGTAATAGAGGCCATATTATTTTCTTTTGCCTCATCATCCATCTATGTCTCTGGTTTTTCTGAGTGTCCTGTAATATTTGTTTCAAATTATTGAGTTCTTATTTTAACTCGGGCATCTCTCTCGTGAAAGGATTTACCACTCATCCTATTTATATCAATTTTTTTCGTATTACTTTCTCTTTGACCATGACACTTTCATGAACCCATCAAATGACCAATAGTAGTCATTTTCCCTTTCTTCTTCTTATTCTTGTGAACTCTCCTTATCCACCTGTGAACTGCAACAAGCCTTCTTCCTCTTGTAACAGGTCCTGCACATGTTACCAATACCTCAATAAGCTTCCTCCTGAGCTCATTGTTTTGGTATTTTTGGTTCCTTCTCTTTAACTTCTTCCTCTCTTTCTCCAGGAAATTCTACCCACACTCACTATGTGAATTACTCTCTCTGACAACTTCTACCCAACTGCTACTTGTTGGAAGTCTCCCTTCTTCTTCTAGTTCCCTATAGTATAACCTCTTATCCTTCTCCAGAGCACGTCTACTCCTCATCTTTCAAGATGTTGGGCTGCTGCAATTTCTTATGCTCACTTCTCCCTTGTCCTTTACTATCCTTGCTTCAACAATCCATCTTGCTACTGGATTCTGTCGCAATCCTCCTTTCAAGAAATCTTCTCATTTATGGTTTCCACCTCTTGTTCAATCTCTATTGAACATACATCATTGTTGTTGTAGTCTTCTTGTCTTTCCATTCCTTTGAACCAATTCGCCTCCAACACTTTTGTTCAAAACAATATTTCCCAAGGTATATTATTGCTTTCATCTCTCTGCTATGTCTATGTGTTGTTGCATCAAAATGAAATCCTACTCTATTTAAATAGTCAACTATTTCTCCTTCCTTTATTAAAAGAAGCTTCAAATCTTCTCTCAAATTTCAACTAAAATTAAAATGCGCACAAAACAAATTACCTTCCTCTGAATTAGTGCAATATAATCTGACTCTGTTTTCATTTTCAAGAGCTCTAAATGCACTAGCTCTACCCTATTATTGCAGTCCTTCAATATCCTATCAAGACCTTTTCTAAGTGATATCTTCCTTTCAACAATTATGTGCTCTTTGTTTCTTCTCTTACACTCCTTTGTAGATATCATTTCTACATATTCCAACCTCTAAAAATTATGATTCAACTTCCTATTAAATGTGATTTTTTCAAACAAACACCTTCCCATTCCAAACAAAGTCTACTTTTTATCTAAAGAACATCAAATCTTTTTTCTACAATCAAACATGTCTTTTTATTTCTCTAGTAGCTTCAATCTTTCACAGGCTCTACTTTATTGTTGCAGTATCCACTATTCTCATAACATTTTATTCTCAAAGTCTTTAGTTTCTCCTCAAGCTTCACCCTGTAGTCTTTAGTCTTCAAACACAAATATAAATTGCATAACAAAAAAATTTAACTTCTTTCAAATTCTTCCAACTCTAATTCTGCTATAACACTAATTTTTTCTTTTGCATTATTTTATTTTCAGATCATTCAATCTATGATACCACTTGATGCAAGCCCAATTTTGAGCCTCCTTCTCACATTCCCAATCTAGTCTAAAAGGCGCTTCCTTCAATCCCTTCTATGGTCACTTTACATGATTATAAATCCATTTTCTATCAAATTATAGTTGGAGGAACCGAAAGGTTAGTCCAAACCCGTTCTCAAAAACCATTGGATTTAAGTTCCTCTCATATATCCCCAGAGCCAAAATGTGCATGCAATTCATATCCAACCCATAAAATAACCACCGTGATTTTTTCATATAAATAAATCAAAGGGAGTCATAAAAAAAACCATAAAGAACCATTGTATACTTAAACTCCCTTAACTCATAAGCGCGTAGGACAGGAGTACCATACAAGCCCTTACCTTTATAAATGCATTGGTATCCTTCTCTCGTTCCTTAGATCCTCTCATTAATATGAATATATATATTAGAGGCCCTTAAGCTCCTTTTCAACTCCTTGTGACCATTCTTTGGGATCAAGGCTTATAAAGGCCAAACCTCAAATGTTGAACCTTTCCTTTTTATATGTATATTTTAAACCACTGCTCCAACCTTCTAGGTAGGGTCCACTTGTCATGTTAAATTTCACCAATGTTTCCATTTCTATATATAACATTCGTTCAATAGAACCCCATTTTGTTCGAAGCCATCGATGAACCCAAAAACCATGTGAGCCCACTTCACATAGCTCGCTCTATTTCAAGCCCAACACTATTTAGAAATCCCTTTAATAATCTCACCAATGTAATACCTTCGGGTGGGACCCAATAAAACTCTATGATTTTGACCCACTATTCTTATTCAACTCAATGTTAAATCCATTTATGAAGCTCAACCAAAAATAGCCTCTGGGTGGGACCCACAGTTCCACGTAAGCCTAGATCTTGTCATCCTGACGCTCCTCCATTGGCTACACACCTTTATTTGCCGATATGGAACCAATTGATTGATGTTTCCAATTACCATATCTAGACTGGCATACTTTCATCAAGACCCAAAAATTCATAAGTGTTTCATGCCCTTTAGTCAACAAATTTGTCTCCTCTCAACTTTAATTCACTCTTAAATTGATCTATGACTTCCTTTCTTCTCAGGTCTTATGTGTTTCCTCTCATGCTCAATATTTTATCTTGATACCACTGCAAGCCTCTGATTCCAAATTATGGATTAAATCTCAACCTCTTGACCATATCTCAACCTGCATATTTATATCCTTATAGCAATAAGATCATTGTCTTGGAAAATCATAAAGGAAAAAACATCTTCTCTTTGCTAATAATTACTTGTGATTTATTTTAGTTATTATTATCTTTCTTATGTTATTATTTTATCTTAGCTCATCAAGAATTTACCAAAATAAAAACAAGAATATCAAGGACACCAAATTTAGGTGCACTATCATGGAAAAACCCCTATATAGGGGAAAACCCAGTGAAGAACTTTTCCTTCAGTAGATTCATATGACAGTGAGACAACCAAGATCTTAATAATATTTCATCCTCCACCAATTCAACCTTTCAATGAGATACAAACACCTTCAATAGTCTCTTATTGTCCTAAAACTTCAACCCAACATCAACCCAGAAATTTTGGCCCAACTTCACCAAAATTTTGGCATAGATTTAGAATTTCAACCTCCCCAGCAACTGAAAAATATTGACCCATTTAACAGCTTCACATGTGTGGGAAAAGGAGAGATAATTTCAACTTCTTATGCTTGTGAGAGACCTCCTTATCCTTCACTATCATTTTCCTCTTTTTCCTTATCAATTTTCACTTTTTCTTTTCTCAGAAACTGCATATCGAACTTGTTGTGAGTGAGTGACAAATGAGGTCGAGTTGATGCCTTTATATAGTGATTCTGCTACCCAGTTTTAGGCTGACTTGTCCATTTTTAGGCGAACTTGGTGATGGAGCCCTAATGAGCTATTTTACAATAAAATAAATTTTTTCTTTGAAAATAAATCCCAAGAAGGATTCTTTACAATATGACATGGACAAGGACACTTGCCATAAACCCTAGAAGTTTTAAATGGGGACTTTGACCTAAAAAAAATTTACCCAAGCTTGAAACTCATGCTTTAATAAGTCAATTTATTTAATAATAAAATTATTTTTATTTCTTTTGATAAATATATTTCATTATGACTCAAATACAATTATGAAAGTCGACACTAGTTACATTCTTCAACACTCCCTCTTAACTAGGGAGGTATTCATAATTACCTATAACTATAGAGGTACATGAATTATACCCAAAATGAACTACGAAGAGTTTTGGCACACTCAGTGCCTTAAACTACATACCTGACTAGGGCTATCTATCCGGGTGGGGCTAAGATGGACTAAAGCTTTCAGCTAGTCTAGGTACCATCAAGATTACTAACTAACCATCAACCTAGGGATCTAGGTGTGTATCCTGTTAGGTCCTCATAATTTGCTAGATTGGCGAGAAAAAATGAACAGGGGTAACTTCATACCAGTCTTTGGAGTCCTAGGACCTAGCCTTCCTGGACTCAGAGAGGGCTCTCTCTATTTTGTGTAAAGGATATGAATTTGTTTGCTTTTTAGGTCTTGATTTTAGGCTACTTGTTAAGTTTGAGGGTTTGGTTGGTTGGTTGGTTGGTTGGGAAAGTTGTTAAGTAGGTTAATAGAATGGGGAATATCAATACATTGGGCTATGGAGTCTGTAAAAGTATTGAAATGTGTAAAAATGATTCAAGGATAGTTCAAAGGGAAAGTTGGCAAGATCAAATGGATATAATTAGGTCAAGGGAGAGTGAAGTAACATAGAGTTGTGAATATAGTGAGTTAAATGGGCAATCAAGAATCCTTTAACAAACCATTAAACAAGAAAAATCTTCTAAGATGATAGCATAATGAAAACTTGAAGAGCAATGAAGGATTCCTCAATATCAATTAGGCTAAGCAAGTCTTAAAAACAACAGTTAAGTAAGCTAAGAGAGCAGCGAAGGATTCTCTAAAACTTACTTACAAACAGATAGCATTCTAAAATAACATATCAGTAACAATAAATAAGCATTTAAGGATTTCTTTAGCAAAACTTAGAGGAAGAAAACATGGAAGTTAAGAAAGCGGGCAGAAGTAGGATACCAAGAAGGTAAATCATATTCTCTATTTCTGTTCTATAACAAAATGAACCATAAACACAATGAATAACTAAAGAAAACAAACATAAATATGGAATACATCACCATTTAAAAAATATTAATGAATCCTATGAGTGAGCTTTATCCATGGAAGCATAATCCAACACCATCACAAGGCACCAAAAACCATTTTCACCAATAAAATCCAAGTCTATTTCATAGCATGCTCAGCAAATATCCAACAACTAAAATGAAACCTCCATGCTTTATTTATCTTGCATTGGAGGAATAAACCCTAATTAGGTCTCTAGAATCCTATCAGTTAATTGTAAATGTCACTTTTGTCCTTCAATACCTTGCAAGGCCCAAGGCACAAAATATCTTTTCGGGCATTTTTGGAAAAAAAATTGACATTTGGGCTCTGCCAAGCCTCCAAAAAATTTACAAGCGTACTTTTTTGACTTTTTAACTATCATAGTGTACCACTGAGTTTTAGGATGTATTTCCAAGCCAAGGGCGCGGCACATGAGCAAGAAATATGGGTCAACTTGCAGCAAGGTTTTGAAGCCTTCCCTATGTCGGAATGGGCTCCGTGATGGCTCGTTCGAAAGCCTGTTGAGTCTAATTTCTAGAACTACCCTTATTTTTATGATTGTATCCCTGTAACCTATTCAAAAATAAAACTACCAATACTGGTAAAGGTGCATCACATGTCCTGAAAACTAGGTAGAAAGGTGAAAATTAGGGTGTTTTATACCCTTTTGGAGGACCAAATCAACTCCAATTTATCTGAAACCTAGTGAGCATGTTGTTCTTGAGCCGAGGATTCCAAAAATGTAAGCCTTACCTCCTGAAGATGCCCTGAGAAAAATCGTAGCACCAAGGGTGCCACTGCCTTGGCCCTCCAAATCAACAAAAATAAAAAATTTCCAAAAAGTTCCCAAAATTTGTAATTATCTTCCTTTTTATGTCTAGGATGCTTGCATGGAAGCATAAGAAATAAGGTTAAGCTTTTCTTTACCATTTTCCTCCTTGAGGGCTTGATTTTCAGCAAGGGCTCTTTTGAGCTTGGCCCTTGCAAATTGATTTTTCAATGCATAATGCTTGGCCATCTTTTTCTGTAGGCCAAGGTCCCTTAGTATCTTCTTAAAGTGCTTGTGTTCATTCTTATAATACTGAGTAATGTAATTTTCCATGCCAAGGCTTCTTTGGAGTTCCTTAATCTCCGCATATTTTCTTTGGAGCAAGATGCTTGTAGCCCTCTCCTCATCTTCATTTTCACTGTCAAGGTCAATGAATTTGCCTTTTTGTTTAGTTTGATGTTTGCCTTTCTTACCTCTAACAGTGACCTTCCTCTTGCCTTTTTCAAGCTCCTTATTTGAGGTGGATAGCATGGTCCCTTGCCATTGAGAGGAAACAAAAACATGCCTCTTTCCTCTTTGATATGTGAGAGGGAAAGGTTCAATATTGTTCATCTGAATGCCCTCACCATGGCTGACCTCATGATTGTTGTTATTTTCATTATGGATCTCTGCACTGATGTTTTCTGCATTGTGTTCTTGACTGCCTTCATCAGTCTCACTTTCATTTTATTCCATGCTCACATCACTGTTGTGATATTTATTTGTATCATCATCACTTACTCCTTTACTGATATCAGCTTCATTATCATCTAGGTTTTGTGAGCTAGTGTCACCCTCATAATTATCATCTCCTTGGCCACTTTCTTCATTTTCTTCAATACTGCTAGGAGTTTCATTGTCTTTAGCATTGTTCTCTGCACTATCATCATTGCCACTACCAAGATCATTGTTTTTGCTGCCTTCTTGGCCATTAGGATTGTTGTCATTATTTTCACTGCCTTCCTCATTACTGTTGCTAGCATTATTGATGTGATTTCACTATTGTTATCCGCCTTTTTACAGACCTTTTGGTTTCCAACATCATCATGGCCTTTATCATTATTTTTGTTCCCACTGTCAGAGGTGACAACATTAGTGTCTTTATCACTGTTAACCTCTTCACTTATTTCTGCATTTTCATTCTCCTCACTGACTTGTGGGTTGTTCCTAACATAATCATCATTTCCTGGGTTGGTTTCTTCATCATATGTGTTTTCATCTTGATTTTCATCTACCTCCATGTCTTCTGCTTCATTTCTGACCTCTGCCTCTTCTTCATCATCTGCCTCTTTATCATTGTCCTCTTCTTTATCATTTTCCTCCTCACTATCCTCTTATTCCTCATCTGCCTCTTTACTTTCCTCTTCTTCCTCATCTGCCTCTTTACTATCCTCTTCTTCCTCATCTGCCTCTTTACTGTCCTCTTCTTCCTCCTCATTTGATGGCTCATCTTCATCTCTCTCATTTTTTGATGTATTAGGAGAGGGTGAGGAAGGAGGATGGGAGGGTGAGGAAGGAGGATGGGAGGATGAGGGCATATTTGGCTCAGGATGGGGTTGGGGGCTTGTGAACACTTCATGGGTAATGAATACTTGCCATGGAATACTCTGTTACTCTAATTGATGTAACACAATCATCTTTATGAGAGAATGGTGAAAGAGACTCTGCATTTGTTGTGAAGGGGGCCTTTTTTGCACAATATAAGACATATTATCAATACTCCTATAGAGAAAATAGGGAAAATGTAGTAGCTTGGCCCTAGTGAAGTGCATGAGAAATATTATATGGTATGAATAGATCCTAGAAAAATTCCCTTCACATGTAAAATATTTCATGATAACTCTCATCAGGGGCGCATATCTCTCCAGCATATGTGAAAAGGGAAAAAGGGATTTGCAATCATCTTGGTATCTAGGTTTTAGGAAAGGCTGATAATGGCTCAGGTCCAAATTAGCCTGCTTGAACCACTTGTCACCCACACTAGGTATCCCAGTGGCCATATCAATGGTATTTGTGGATAGCTCAAAGTTTAACCCTGCTAAATTTACTTGATGGTCATGGAGGTTAAGGATAAAAAGCCTGGTCAACTCAAGGTGACTTTGGACTTGTTGTACCTTTTCATAGAAGTCAAAACAACCCACATTCTAAAAATAGGAAACTGTCATAGGAGAGGCCATCAACTCCTTGGTATTCAGTGGCCCAAATATATTTACTCTTCCACCCTTGCACTGTTGTCTTCTATTCCCTTGGCCTCCCTCACCACTGTCACTATTACCTTCCCTTGAAATTTTTTTTTTTTACTGTTGTCTTGAAGGCCAAAAACCCCAATTCTGCTTTGCGAAATTGATGGAAATTTCTAGGGTTTATTCCTCTAATCCAAAAGACAAGAAACTTGAAAGTGAGGTGGTGTCTAATACTTATACCTCAGAGGTGTTATGAAACCCCTGTAAGTGATTTTGAGGAGGTTTTTGAGCAAAATCCGGTCTTGGACTGATGCAGAGGCCCTCCTGGCCAAACGTGTAGCACTGAACGTGTTGGCAGGTCTTTGCACGTGTTGTCGGGTCGATAGAGGGTGTAGTGTTAAACGATCAGCACTGTTGGGCCTGTCGGGCAGTATTCATGCAACACTGAACGCACAGCACTTCCGAACACAAAGGGAAGTTGGGTGAGCTTTACATAGGTCTTTTAAGTTAAATGCATAGCGCCCAAGCTTGTCGGGTGATCTGAATAGTTGAACGCATAGCGCGTTCACTGCTGAGCGCATCTTCGGCAAGGCTACACGCCGGTTCCGTCGGGTTTCTGGTCGAGCAAGACTGCACGTTGGTTATTTGCACAGGTTGTCGGGTCTGCACAGAGAAAACGTGTAGTGCACAATCACAGGCGCATTGTTATGTGAATAAATCCTTCTTGCGAACAAGAACGATCTCCTTAGTATCTTAAGGATATCTAGAAAAAAACAACTAAATGCAAACCATTTTATCTATATCATTTGTGATTCAGAATTATTAATTAAAAAAGTGTGAGGACATGCCCCTACCTGAATTCCAATGCTTGTTGTAATATTTATATCCAGTTTCTCCAAAAGAGGTCACTTCAGCATGTGAAACCTGCAATCAAAGACAAAAAGAAGGATTAAAAGCATCTACAAGATATAATAATTAAAAAAACACTAACATGTCTCAGTGATCAAGGAATCCAAGAAATAAATTACTCAAATAGATAAATGAACGACTTAATGAGAAAATAGAATCCATTTGTATTAACTTGTATAATAAGAAGTAACCTTACAACCTTGTCACCTTGATGTTATACAGGTTCTTCTAGGGTCCTGAACAACCGTTTTCCTTCGTTTGAAAAGCCTTCTCCTCTCTGAAATAGCATGAAACTATAGATATGAGTATGTGATCGTTCTCATACCAATGATGCCAAGTATAGAGAGTATAATTTCTTCAGCAATTCTTTTCTGTAAGCTAAGAAGTACCCTTGAGACTGAAATATGAAAACAATTTATAGGAGAATGAAGGAGGTTTCAGTTCCATAAAGAGGGGGATAAATTCCTCTCATGAAAATATTTTAGCTCCAAATACCAAGGGATATCTCCATTAATGAAGGGATAAAGGTTCATGAATGAAGGGATGAAGCTCGACCGTATTACGCTTCTAGAATCCTCCAGTTGGGAGAATATTCGAACAGTTATGCTTCTAGAACTTACTTTTTCTTTCATTTTACCTTTTACGAGGGTCCACAGGTTTAATAAGGAGAACATGTGGGATGTGTCACAGTTTGTAGAGCCAAAAGCTGCGGGTCCACAAGCGAGAACTAGAAAAATTGCGGAGTTGGGCTTTTTAGGGTTTTAATGAGCTTTTCTCCAGTTTCAATACTTGGTTTAGGAACTTTGAGGTTTTTTACTTCTAAGGAAGCATAATATAGGTGATAATGAACCCATATAGACATTTAAATGTCATAGTGACAAAATAATGTGTAACAGATTTCCCCCTAAAGTGCAAAGTCTGAGGTAATTCTGAAGAGTGAAGTGCTTTATCATTTCGAGGATTGGATTGCGAACATACCGGTTGAAACCTGTAAAACATTTAATGCAAACACATATATGTATATCATCGTTGAGGTAGGAATTCCCATACTCAGATCAAAACTAACTACATGTTCTGGTACAGAAATGATTTAAAAATTACATCAATAGTAGACACAGCATAGGCACATCCATCTGTCATAAGTAGTCTACTATATCATGAATAATTAAACTCCTCGTAGCCTGGATGGTGGTTACTAGATCCAGGCTCTTGATTATTACTTCCCTAAATAGTACGATTCTATCCATGCGATTGATTGTGTCAAAGTCGAACATGGTAGAAACCACTTTATTACCAGTCAATGATGTGAATTGTTAACAAGTGTGAGGGAAACCACCAATAATGACAATGGTTCTCAAAGTACTTAGTACAATCCATGAAATGTGAATGAATGATCTGCAGTCAAACACTTCACAGAATCATTCGATCGAAGTTCAATGATGCAACTTGTCGTCTAAGGAAAGAAACCTACCATTAGGTCATGCAGATCCCAAGGTACTGATAGGATTCTAGATCAACTTTCTAGATGATGAGCTGTCGTCGATAGAAAGTGACCCGTCTTAGGAAATCCCTTGACACGAAACCATTAGATCAAGTTTTGAATAAATATTTGCAGGGACTGACTCAGGGATGGTCAACGCGAATGGACAAATGTTTTCAATTAATGGTTTATTTGAATTGTTCTCTTGAACACACAACGACACGACAGATGGTTTGGTGACAATTTCCCTAAAGCTAATACCCAGAAACCGACTGAAGACTTTCAATATGGTTTGATTAATTTTAAAGAAAAGGATTTTCCCAACCTGAGTATGAATGTGACAAAAGTGTCATGTTCAATAGTGGTATATTGCTTTTCAAGACAAAGTATGACAACTGGATTCATCTTCTCTCTTTTTCCCCCACTATTTCTAGCAAGTACCTCTTTATTTTTGACAAGCTTGAGGAGGATAACATTTGCTTGTTTGTATAAGCTCATCCTTTAGATGAGTCCAACTTAGTATTAAAATCGAACCCTAATAAGGAGTGGTTTGTTCCTATTTTTAATCGACAAGTCCTTTACTGTTAAGTTTTAATGAGTCTAGTATAGGTGAAACTCGGTGTTTTTTAGTTTTAGGGAGTCAGAAGAAAAACTTAAGAAAACTCTGTGGTTGTACTTTTTCGTAAATTTAGTCTCTCAAGCCCAAAAAAGGATAAAATAATACAGGAGAGAACTCTATTGACCATGATTAGTCAACGTATGCCTTTTTCGTAAATAGTCCATTTTTGTCCAGACAAGGGGTAAACTTATACTGAAGGGACGACTGTTCATTTCCTTTAACGAGTTCAAATATTCAAGTACTCAGCAATATTTTCATGTTTACAGAGTCTAAAAAGGGCTTAAAAGAGAACTCCAGGGTTTTGCCTTTTCGTAATTTTCAAGAGCCTAAAAAAGTGATAAAATTATACTCATCATCAAAATAATTCCTTTAACAAAAGAAATATGTTTTCTGCACAAAAACACAAAAGATTAAACATACATGTTTCCAATAAGTAAAAAATATTTGAAAAATTAACTTTTTAAAGTGGAAAATAAATAAAATAATATTTTATTTATTCAAAAAAATTTATAAAAATTAGTTCAACAAAGTAATTTCCACCTTTTGGTCTTCAGAGTTGTAATTTGAGAGTTTTTGGTAGGAAACATTCCGGAGGTAATAACGGAAGAACCGACCGCTCAAATAGAGAATCGTCAGAACCAGGTAATCCACAAGAATCTCCTCTTCATTTTCATCCAATTAAATTCTCTTTTTATGCTTTAAAATCGTTTTTTGAGGAGAAAATATGCTCAAAATTCTGCCTTAGGGGTCCGTGGGCCATACATGTGTTACTTGTGGACCCCAATAATTTTCCTAAAGGAAAATTATCAAGCTACCGCAGTTTTTATGAAGAACGTGTGCGAACGTCCACACTGTCTCTTCATGAAAACTATGGAGGCGCCGTGAAAAAGGAAAATTGTTAAATTCTCTCAAAAATTATTAAAATTTCCATTCTAAAAGTTTCTAATCTCTAAATGCGTCCATTGGCAGACTATTTCACAATGTTGGAATGGAGAGAATGCGAACATGAAGGTGTAGATGAAGTAGCTATGAATGATCCAGCCACAATGCGTGCGCTGAGAGATTGTGGATTGTATAAATTTTGGGCAATCCAGGTCATGATGGCACAAGTGGAACTAATGACATGGTTGGTGAACAAATGGGATGTCCAAGAACAATGTTTTATCATTGGTGATCACCAGCTAGAACTTGAGCTCAAAGATATTTACTTTCTCACTGGTTTATCCAAAAGTGGAGAACATATTTCTTTGTTTGGAGCTAGGCAAGGTGGCCTGCCTATTGCTAGCTATAAACAATATTTTTTCAGTGAAGAAGCTAATCCCAAAGATAACCGTATTGATATAAAGACTATAATGTTCCCGATTAGGAACAACTCATGAAACAAGCAGTAAAAATGAATTTCCAACAACATATGCAATAAAACAGTGAAATGGACCCTTGGATCCCATATATTAATCAATAATAAACCTAAATCCAAGAAATGAGCTGAAATAAAGCAGACTAGGTGGGTTAAACAGATCTCCCACACCTAGGATTGCCAAAAAGTGATAAAACCCCAAAACTGCATTTTACCGGAGTTGCTGCTTAATGGAATGCACAGTCTAAGTGAGGGTTTACGCTCAAAAACGAAGGAAACAATTATATCTACTCATATATTGATTAAAATTCTAAAGAACAAAAGATCTAATCTCCTTATACAAAATACAAAAGAAACCAGCAAGGGTTTCTTGTCAAACACTCTTCATACAAGATGGGAAATCCAGTAATTTATTGAATAACCACTGAAATACTGAATTACATGAGTGTATAAGGCTGAAATATGTCTGATCTTCTGTATATCCCTCAAGGGCTTCCTCCCATGAAAGGATGAACCTCTCAATCACAAGGAAACTCAACAATGGATCCACCAAACCATGTAATGAACACTACCTCCAAAATAACGCATTCCCTGGTAGAAACAACACTGGGAATGTATGGGGAATGTGTGGTCTGATACCACAGATCTGAAATAAGCTCTGGAGCTCTCCAAACAGATCTCTCAAGTGAAGGAAAGATTCCTCCAATGAGAAACTAGCTCAAAAATCGGGTTTCCAATCCCTTCCACTGCTGCACCCAGCAAAAATGCACAATCTCCGGCAAAGCTGTGCTAATGATGTAGGCTGAAGCTTGGCCTAAAAACCTGATGTGGAATGATGAATACAAAAGATCTGATGTGGAATGATGTGATTTCTTCTATGTTAGTGTGTGACAATTTTATTGTATTGAGAGCTTGATGTACTAAGCTTTGTATGAGGATTGTTACATGATCTCCATGATACATAATATATGATAGTTGGGGTTTTCAGCTTCAGGCTTTCCTGATAAAAAACTGTGTTGTGTGTGTTTTTATGCTTCACATGTATGTGCAATTAATTTTCTACAAAAGATTAACAGTGGAATGATTTAATATTTTGCAAGAAGTTAAATACTGTGAGATTAGGTGAATCTAGGACATATGCATGCTTAATGCATATAATTTCTACATGTATATGCATGGATATATACATGCATATTGTATATGATTTTCTACACTCCTTGGAATACTCCATCAATAAAAACACACTCCCATGTGACAGCGATGTAGGCCTTAGAAATAAGGCTCCATGACTCCTCTCTTTGACATTCCATATGCCAAAGTCATCCACCATCATGCTGCTATGTGAGAAGATTTCCTTCCTACATGGAAGTCTCTCATGATCCTTCAATGCTGAAGGGTAGCCTCCTTGCACCATGAATGTGCCCTCCTTCTCTCTAAAAATTTCATGAAAAGTATGGAAAGAATCTTTTCCATACTCTCCCAAGTCCAACCATAGCAACAACAACTTTTGTTGCTGCCTCATCTCTCCCTCATACAAGCCATGAAGTAAGATCATGATGGTCAAATTGTATGATGTCCCATAAAAAAAAGTCTTCTGCTACAATATCATATGGGTGCCATGCCATCCCATGGGTTTTTCTCTCCATGCAAATCTTCCCTTGAGCCAAAACATATAAGCAATACATGAAAGAAAGGTACAATAATAAGTTGCCAAATGACAACTGGAGAGTAAATCACAGTTCCACTCATGGAACCAGTGCAATACATCCTTTTCCTACATCAAAATAAGAAATAACAAGTGCTTTTCCAGCCACTTGTTTGTTGCCACAGTCATCTCATAAGATGAACACATGAAGTTACAATATGGTGTCAATGGTGCACACCAAAAGACATGTGGCTTCCCCCACATCTCATCAAAAGGATAGCCAAGATCAATGCTACAAATAGATGCAAGTACATCATCATACAATATGCAAGAAGAAGCAACTCTTCTTGATACATCATGCTGCTCAAATAAGGAAAAGAAGTACAATACAAAATGTGAAATTATACATCCTCCATCATGTGCTTGAGGTCTTGAGTTGAAATGGATCAACTGGAAATTCTCCCTCACTCCCAATGAGTAGGA
This sequence comes from Pinus albicaulis, assembly GCA_034641835.2. NCBI lineage: Eukaryota > Viridiplantae > Streptophyta > Pinopsida > Pinales > Pinaceae > Pinus > Pinus albicaulis. The sequence continues at coordinate 184,456,117 of CM076583.1, read as the reverse complement.
AGGTGGTTGTGACATCCTCTCTATCACCATCCCGGCTATGCATCTCTACATATGCTGAAATATTTCATGTTGAATGCCCGCCCAAATGAATTCCTCTGCCAAGGAAAGATATGCATCAAAATGCATGGAAGAGAAATCCTCATGTACTGCATGTAGCAATTTCTCCTTGAGACTAGAAGATCTAGTCAAGAAGATCCTGCCATAGGAATAGATGACCACATCATCCACCATGTATCTGTCATCTCCCTCCGGTTCATCAAGAATCATGCATGCACCAAGATCCTTGGAGTACTCTACCAAAAGCTGAGATCTCCAATAAGGATCAATCCTCCTAAGAGACGGCGTTAGTGATCTGGCATGTGAAGTTCTCCTCATGTTGTTGCCTGCTACTTTGAAATCCCCTATGCCAAAGTTCTCCTCCAAACTCTTCACCTCTCCAAAATATAAGAGTGGTGAACCCAAAGACAAGATGTCTTCCATCAACTCTAGATTAGGTGGCCTCCCAAGTGGAATTCCTCTATGTAGTGAGACAGCAATGTCAAGAGTAGACTACAAAGATGGTTGGGAAACCTTGCCCTTGCTCTCATAGTGCAATACAGTCTGCCTCCTCTTTTCACTGGTTCTCTGAAATAGAGAAGGGTGTGTGTGCCTCATCAAATGATGTTGCTCTTCCTCTCCACCTCCTCCTTCCAGTTGCAATGCTGCACAATCATGCTGCTCACTGATTGTGCTTGGACCTCCATGTATGAGATATTGGGGACCTTCTTGCAAGGATACAAGAATCCCTCCTGTTGGAGCATGTGCCCATCCTCCCTCTGCATGAGGCACTAGATGTGCTCTATATATGACAACGTCATTGCCCTCTTCTCCCTCATGAATGTGTGTAGGAAACATCTCAAATATGACAACGTCGTTGCCCTCTTCTCCCTCATCAATGTGTGTAGGAAACATCTCAATAGTTGGATTCTCTTGTGAAAAAGAGATCCCCATGCCCTCTTGTTCAAGCATATGAACTGGAGGTCTTGCTTCCAGCAATGTTTAATGCAAGATATCAGCTCCTCCCATGGTTTTCTGAAGTGGGGGTTTCTCTATGTCATGCAAGGGTTTTGTTCTCTCTAGTTTTCCTTGCTCATATGCCTTAGGAATTTTTTCACCAAACCTTCCCATCAATGTTTCTATGAACCTATCATAAGAGAAAGTGTTTGCATTCTTTAAAGAGAAAGATTCAAAAATCCACCATGCATGAGTATTACCTCTAAAATGCAGCGCTGCAACTCTAATGGCTTCATCTTCAAAAATATGGTGCAGCTGCAAAAAGGAATCTAGCTCCTTCACCCAAGCTCCAGTTGAACATGTAGGTGATCCAGAAAAAGTAGATAGAAGAAATATATCTGCATCTTGTTGCTTGCTCTTCTCCACCTGGATCTTGCAAAACTCATGGAAATCAGTATGATCTCTAAACCTCTCAGTTTGAGACTCATACTCCCGCAACAAATCATTAAGAGTCATTCTCTTAGGCATTTTTCCTCCTCCCATCCATCTCAAGATAACTCTGGGCACTTGAATACGCTGTGCATTATGGTGTGTAGCTGCATGCTCACTCTCACCATATGCAAATCTAGATTCAGCTCTAGATTCAACCTTTTTTGGAGATCCCATCTCCAATCTCATCTTCTTCAGCTCTCCTTAAAAGCTCTGCATAGATTTTGGAAGAAGCTTTGTAAGCTTGTCTCCCTTTCTCCTATCACACACTGAAGATTTCTAGCTTCTGTCCATCTCTCCTTCCTCTGATAGAAATATCTCATAGGCTGAGCCAAATATCATGCTTTGATACCACTGTAATGTTCCCGATTAGGAACAGCCCATGAAACAAGCAGTAAAAACGCATTTCCAGCAACGTATGCAATAAAAAAATGAAATGGACTCTTTGATCCCATATATTAATCAATAATAAACCTAAATCCAAGAAATGAGCTGAAACAAAGCAAACTAGGTGGGTTAAATAGATCTCTCACACCTAGGATTGCCAAAAAGTGCTAAAACCCCAACACTGCATTTTACCGGAGTTCTTGGTTAATGGAATGCGCAGTATAAGAGAGGGTTTACACTCATAAATGAAGGAAAAAATTATATCTACTCATATATTGATTAAAATGTTGAAGAACGAAAGATAATCTCCTTATACAAGATACAAAAGAAACCGGCAAGGGTTTCCTGTCAAACACTCTACATACAAAATGGGAAATCCAATAATTTACTGAATAACCACTAAAATTCTAAAGTACATGAGTGTATAAGGCTGAAATATGTCTAATATTTTGTATATCCCTCAAGGGCTTCCTCCCATGAAAGAATGAAACTCTCAATCACAAGGAAACTCAACAATGGAGCCACCAAACCATGCAATGAACACTACCTCCAAAATAACGCATTCCCGGCAGAAACAACGTTGGGAATGTATGGGAAATGTGTGGTATGATACCACAGATCTGAAATAAGCTCTGGAGCTCTCCAAACAGATCTCTCAAGTGAATGAAAGATTCCTCCAATGAGAAACTAGCTCAAAAACCAGGATTCCAATCCCTTCCACTGCTGCACCCAACAACACTGCACAATCTCCGGAAAAGATATGCTGATGATGTAGGCTGAAGATTGGCCTAAAAACATGATGTGGAATGATGAATACAAGCTCTCTCAATGAGGCTCCTCAAGGATAGAGGTGGGATTCTCGCTCGGGAACACCCAGTGCTAAACAACACTGCAACTTTGCTAAGCAGCAAAGAAGCAACAAGTCTTGGCAGACAAGAAGAATAAACTAAGACATGAATAATAATGTTTCCACCCTCTTCCTTATATAGAACATGATTTCTCTTGCCCTTGGCCCGACTCAATTAGGTCATCTCCATCTAAAAACACATCTCCCTCCAAAATTGTGTTATTCCTCCTTGGATTCCTCCTCCACTAAAACTGCATTGTTGACTTAGCCAAAGCAGCTTAATTCCATCCTTGTTCACACATGGAGGTGTCTTATTAGGCTAAAAGAGTGTCTCCTTTCACACTTGGAGTTTTTTTATCCTCCTTAGGAGACTTATGGGCTTTTCTACCCATTTATTCACCGACTAGAGCTGTTGCCAACTCTAATGTTCCATTTAGCTTTAAGGCTAAAATTTGGGAACATTACAAAGGCTATCTTACGTCTTGATCTTAAAGTCATTGCGTTCACCGTAACCAGGTTATGTGGGAGCATGGCTCCACATGTGGCTACCAAGTCTCAGATGCTGACCGCAATCGAATGTTTCCGAGGTACCATTTTCAATTGGTGTGAAGGGGTATTGGCCAATATGAAAGGCCAATTGACCAGAGCAAAAAACTCAAAGTTGAAAAACTTTGGGTATGGTGCCATCTTGGTTTCTTTTGCTTTGGAAAGGATTCCATTCCTCGCCCCTTAGCTCATCTCTGTTGATCTTGGTGAACTTTGAGAACCTCGTATGGTACGCTGGGTTGCACTGATGGCCCGCTATGGTGGCGACGATTGTACAATAGTTCGATTCACTCCGACATATTTTCATTGGCTGCGGAACCAAATATTCACCATTGAAGATTTTCTGTATGCTGGTATATATTTTCGAGGTGATCCCGAGATGTCCTTACCTCCAAGGGCACAATGGGACAAATAAGGTAAATGAATCATTTTGATGTGTTTTAATTATAATTTTTATTTTGTTTTTAAATAGTCCAATACTGATGAAAAAATTTTAAATGTAGATGTTGGTCCATGAAGTCCATCCACTCTTCGCCGCTTCGAAAGGAAGCAAACAGAGCCATTTGCATAGCCACAAAATTAGGCGGCAGAAATCCTTACTGACATGGAGCACAACCTAGAGAGGTTTACTATATATATCCCAAAGATGTCGATGGATGACATTCCTCTTTGTCTCCAGAGACATGTTACTGGTGTTCCTGGCCAGTTTAGGAGATTTTTGTGCAAGATTGCGTGAGAGATAATTCACTACCATGATCATCACCACGGATAGTGGATCATCATCGCGGACTATTGTATTTTGTTTTTTGTATCACTATCTTTCAGATCATAAGGTGTTTTAAACCTATGATCGCAAACAATATAATATTTTTTGAAAACACATAGCTATCTATGATATTACTACTTTCTCTAACTATCGTGTTCAACATGTATCGAATGTTGTTTTGGTTTATTGTTTTAACGTTGCAAATGTTTATTTATAACATTATTAGCTAATGCATCAGCCAATGTGTTTAAATTTCTCGAAATGTGTTGATATTCAATGTAATCAAATTGCCTTTCCAAGAGACAAACATTCAAAAATAATCTCAGTAACACTGGATTTTTAATTGCATATACTCTATTTAAATGTAATACAATGAGTTTAGAATCTAACCTAATGATAAAATTTTGAATGCCAAATGAAATGGCTTCAGAAAATAACTCAATAATAGCGCTATATTCTGCAATATTATTCATTGTTTGACCAAGGCTTACCCCATGCATAGAAACTAACTCATCAGTGGGTGAATAAATAACCCAAGATGCAGAAGAAATGTTCCATCTACTACGACAGGCACCATCAGCAAAACCAATGTACGTTTGAAGGGATGTCGACATCTACAAAATCAAGAGTAATCAAGATAAGCAGTGATAGTAGTAAAAGAAAAATTAAACTAGGCACACCTTTCTAATCTAAGGCACACTAACTAGAAAAATAACTAATCTACAAATGAGATCTTCACACAAGAATCAAGCATAATATCTCTTTAGATAAAGTCCATTTTTGGGTTTATCTAAAGAGACCCCATCGTAATCAGTCAATTCATAAGCCCCTTTTTCAAGCACTCTCTTGACAATGTAAGGACCATGCCACATTGGTTCAACTTTCCCAGCTCCTAGCTTATCATTAGCTTGATCATATACCAAGACTAGGTCACCTTCTAAAAAAAAACGAGGTGTCACACTTCGATCATACTGAGCTTTAATACGTTTTTTATGAGCTTCGACTGCTAATGCAACAGTGTGTTGAGTCTCATCTAATTGAGCCAAGAAAAAAAATCATTTCTCCTCCTCAGAGGTAGCTGGTAATAACTCTATGGCTAATTTTAGTGGCGGTATTTCACATTCAATAGGTAGCACTGCTTCTAAACCGTAAACCAATTGAAAATGAGTGAACCCGGTAGCAGTTTTTGCTGAGATTCGGTATGCCCATAGCGCTGAAAAAACATGGTATGCCAATTCGATTTATGAATTCCAATAATCCGTTTAATCATATTGGTTAAAACTTCATTAACAGCTTCAACCTGACAATTAGCCTGCGGGTAATATGGAGTAGAGTTATCATGGTGCAGGCCAAGTTGATCGGAAAGTTCGTCATCATTATATTTCGAAAATTACTCCCATGGTCAGTAATAATAGCTTAGGGTACACCAAAACGAATAATCACATGGTTGAAAACGAACGTAGTTGTATTTTTTCCATCTGCTGCAAATGTAGGCATCGCCTCAACCCATTTGGTAAAATAATCTACAGCAAAAATAATATACACATATCCCTCGGTCAAGTGAGGGTTACATGTAATGAAATCAATGCCCCATTTCACAAAAGGACCGACATCAATTATGGGGTGAAGAGGAGCTGGATGTGCACGCATTTTGTCGATCAAATATCTGAAAATTGTGCCACTTTCGGACCGCGAGAATATAATCTTTGAAAAATGATGGCCAAAAATAGTCGATGTGCAATATATTTTGGGCTATGGCATACCTGGACATATGACCACTACATGCTCCAGAGTGGCAGTCATTCAAAATTTTGCAGCCTCTTCATGAGTTAGACATCGTCGAAATATAGAATCCGCACCATGAAGATAAAGCATGTCTCCAACAATATTGTATTGTTGAGATTGGTAATGGATCTTTCGTTGATTTGAGCATGAGATTTCAGGCCAAAAATTTTGGGTTTGGAGATAAATGATGATATCTCCATACCAAAGATCTAACGTACTGATAAGAAACAGAGATTCATCAGCAATCGGATGCTCTACCATAGTTTCTGTCTCAGTATTTGGGAAGTCACACATAATTTCTATGAACACCAGTGATTTCTTTGATTTAGAATTCTTGAATTCCAAATCAAACTCCTGTAAGATAACAATCCATTTAGAGTATTTGCCACCGAGTAATTGTTTATTCATAATGTACATCATCGGGTTACAATTAGAGATCACAGTTGTTTTTCGTAACAGTATGTAATGAAGAAATCGCTGGATAGCTTGAACTACTGTCAAGGCCAATTTCTCCACATGTGAGTATTTAATTTCAGTTGGATTCAAATTTCGACTTAGATAGTAAATCACATGTTCGTTGTGGAATTCATCCTCTTGAACTAAAACCATTCCAATAGTATAATTGGAGGCTGGTAGGTATAAAAAGTAGTCCTGGTTGTAATTGGGTAGATGCAATAACGGTGCATAGGTTAACGCGTGTTTTAAAGCATCAAAAGATAGATTAGCAATCTCATCCTAAAGAAAAGGAATATTCTATTTTAACAACCTGGTAAAACCTTTTGTTACCTCAGCATAGTTCAGGATAAATCTACATAGAAATTTTTCTTTCCCTTGCAAACTTTGGAGTTGGCAAAGTGTGGAAGGAGGAGGTAAATTGATAATAGCCTCAACCTTCAAGGGGTCGACATGAATGCCAGCCTTTGAAACAGCGAATCCCAGTAATCTTCTGGATTGCAAACAAAAAACAAATTTGTGTGGATTCAATCGAATCTTTTAATGCCTACATCTCATAAAAATTGCTCGTAAATGAAGAGGATGATCTTCCATGTGTAATGAGTGAGCAGGTAGATCATCGAGATAAGGTTGCACAATGTGTTTAATGTCATGAAAAGCGTAAGACATGGCCTTTTGAAAATTTACACCAGCGTTCTTTAATCCAAAAGGTGGTTTGCAATAAGAAAAATTTCCCCGGGGACAAATGAATGTTGTTTTTGGTTTATCATTAGGGAATATGTTTATCTAATTATATCCGGAAAAACCCTCCATAAATGAAAAAATTTCATTTCCAGCACAATAATCAATGATTTGGTCGATATATGGGGTTGGGTAGTCGTCTTTTGGACAGGTCTTTTTAATATCCATATAATCAACACATACTCTTATAGTTCCTTATTTTTTGGTAACAGGAACAATATTAGATACTTAATCTGTTAAAGGGGTCGGATAAATAAAATCTGCTCGCTGTAATTTCTCAACTTCGGCTTTAATAGCAGCAGCTTTTCGTGGATGTATCAGATGTTATCTTTGCCTTATAGGCTTAGCATGCGGGTATGTTTTAATTTCATGAATGACAACCTTCGGATCAATTCCTAGCATCCCTTCATAGGACCAGGAAAATATGTCACAAAATTCTTGAAATAGAGATTTATATGCAGTAATTTCATCTTTTCTACAAGAAGCACCTATATGAATGTTTTCAACAACTCCAGGTATAACTGATATGTCAATAGGAACCATCGAATAAATATTTCCCAAATTAATTTCAGAATTTGAATTTGTAATTGATATTGGACTCTGGGGTTCTTTGACATAATCAATTGTAAAAATAGATGAAAAATCCTTTTCAAATCTATCAAACTCAGGTAAAAATGATGATCTATGATGAAGATCATCCCAAGGTAATTCATCTATAGACAGAAATTCCCGAATTCTTTCATCAGTAGAAAACACTTTTTGAAAGGGATCAGAAATTAATGTTACAGCTGAGTTTGATGGTGAAAATGATTCTTCCTTGATCTCATTCATTAGATCAGAATTAGTTGAAAAAGAATTGGAAAATGACTATATTTCTTGATATGCTATCTCAAAAGGACTCAAAGGCATCACGCCATCGAAAGAATCCAGTTCTGACTCTAAAGGCACTACCCAAGGATCATCAAATGGAATAGTGTTTGATGTAATGATATTGATATTAGCAATAGTACGCGGTACGTTAGGTGGAGGCATAGAAAAAGTTCCCATTAAAAAAAAAAAAAATTAGTAAACCTACTCCAACATCTTCATAAGGGATAGTCAATTTTCCAACGTGCTGGATACTATCTGTAGACACTATGTCGGATGAATAATATGATAGCTGATCAATTTTTACGATCTTTCCTTTATGAGGAAACATGATTAACCAAAAGACCGATGAGACGAAATCAGTCATAGCATAAGACCAACTTCGACCTAGGAGAAGGTTGTAATCGAGAGGGGCATCAACAACTTCCACATCAAGATTAACAGTTTTACCTTCTACCTCTGTAGGTAGATCCTGTAGAATTCCGTATGGATGGAATCCTCTTCCGTCAAAAGCTTTGAGGATTGTCAGAGATTGGTTGAGTGTTGGAGAACCAAGGGATTTCCAACAATTTAACGAAATTATACACGTGGATGCCCCCTCATCAATTACAGTACGAAAACATCGTCTTTTTTTTTACTAACACTGGGATCTGAAAAGCCATTTGATGAGGGAGTCTTGGTGTAAAATTTTCTAAATCGAAGAACATTAGGTTCGAATCCTGAAGATATACGACTCTAATAGATGATAAAAGTAATTTCCTTTGTGCTGGGCATGATTGTAGCACTTCTAAGGCCGACATTGCTGAAGGGGAAATCGCTAAATCTTCAACAATGTTGTAGTTCTGAGCAGCTCTCGCACATGGATTGAAAGTTGATTTCTGAAGTACACCTTTAGCAAGCGGTTTAATTACTAAATAAGGTTAGGTTTCTCGATATGAAGTGGATCAAAAACCAAAAGATATGTAGCTGGTGTTGAATTAGAATTTTCTACTTCTTTACCAGTAACAAGATTTTTACTGCCATATTCTTGCGATTGTGTCGCAACCATTACTTGAGACATCATCAAAATATATGTTGATGTATTAGAAGAAGATCCAATCGTTTTTCTAACTTGAGTTGGAAAAGGATCCTTCAAGACAGCGGGTGTGGGTGAACCTTTGACGAATTTAGATACCTCAGACCTATGCGGGCACTCTTTATTAAAATGATCCTCATCGCAAATTAGACAAGGATAACAAGGTTTCTGTTTATCGTCAGTCGATTCATTTTTATCAGTTTTTTCTTTGGGAGATGAAGTCTGTTTACTTTTATTCTTACCTTTCTTCTTATTACCAGTTTTAGATTTAACTATAGATGATTCTACAACGTGAATATCAAGGGAAGAATCTCCTTTTGGTGAATCTAGTAAAGTTATAATAGGAGAAGTAATCTTTGGAGATTTCTTCTTACTCTTATTAGCACTAACCGAACCAATTACACCATCTGCGGCATGAGACCCTGAAGGAGTTGCAGTTATTTGACCAAGATGCGGTAAATCAAGAACTTTCTCTACAAAGTACCTAACTGTGTATATATAAGGTTAAGGTACTAATATTGATCAATGACTTGTTCTTCTGTAACAACTCCTCCTTTAGCCACATCTTCAGTGATCTTTGGTAGTAATAATTTGATGAACCATTCTGCCAATATCTGATCTAGAATAAAAACTTTCACCAAACGTCTTCTATTATCTCCATTCATGTATGTGATCTGATATGTACGTAGACGTAGATTAATTTAACGAAGTTAATAATTCTGTTCCATTGTCGTATCTGACTGGCAACTGAAAATGGGTTAAGAAGGCAATTGCTAAGGCATTGAAATTGTTAAATGAGCCATGTAGTAGTTCAATGTACCATTTGGCTGCTAAACCTATGAGCATTCTCTGAAAAAGTCGTAATCGAATCGAATCATCAATCAATGAGTTGGATGCACACCAGAGGTGGTACGTCATAACATGGTTTGAAGGGTCCTCTCCTAATTTTCCTTCAAATTTAGGGATATCACTGGGAAACTTATTTGGCATTGGCGGCTAATACGGAAGATAATAGATTGGATCATTCATTAGGCACGACAAATCAGGTAAATCCAAAGTTGCTATGAATGGTAACCGGCAGTTAGGGTCTTGCTGATTAAATTGGTAACCTTATGGGACTATACCAGTACCAGGAGGAGGATATCCAGGATATCCTGGAATAGCCTGTGCATTTGGAATTGGAATTCCTCCCGGATAACCAGGATTAACCGGACCATATTGAGGTGGAATTGGTGTTTGATATGTGTAGCCATGGTATGGTTGATGCTGGTATACTGGATTTTGTGGAACAGGTCCATATTGATATTGCCCTTGGTACAAATGATAACCAAACTATGGTTGGCTTTCTATAACCATACTGGTACTAGGTTGTCTGGTAGGTATCTGAACAATAGTCGAAATTGTCGGTCCAGGCTGCGGAGTAGAAACTTGAGGAATTGGTATTGATACTTGAAGGGTAGTAGAAATAGGATTTGTAGATACTCTAGGAATAGGTGTGGTAAGTTGAACAGAACTTGGTGTGGTAGTTTGAGTTGGGGTTCGAGGTGTACTCAGACCAGGATGTTGACTCATACCAGATGCAAGTATTTGAATCGTTGGTTGAATAGGTTGGACGGGTTGTTGGATTTGATTGTAACCTATTGGCTGACCGGATTGATAATAAGGTACTTGCATATTAGGTTGTAAATTATGTTTAACTTGTGATGGATCCCACACTATGCCTACTCCAGGATATGAAGGTCCCATTAAAGGTTGTGATGCATAACCAAGTTGATAATTTGGAACATATGTTTGATAGTTAACTAGGTAATTCCCACCTCCTTGAAACAATTGTTGTTCCAGATAGAATTTTGGTCCTAAAGTAGGTTGTTGAAATTGAAAAGATGGTTGCCCTTGCATAGGGTACTATCCTTGAAGAATTTGCGAACCCTGAAGTGAGTATTGCCCTTGAGGTTGATATTGATCTTGAGGCATGTACTGACCTTGAGGTATGTACTGCCCTTGAGGTATTGTTATGAAGGTAAATCCTCTCTGCAGACAAAGATGATCCCTCTAGCCCTAGGGTGGGTCTAGTAACAAAAGGACACACTAAAGTGTTGCTTCCTAGTTAATGAATGAACAAAAGACATGGTAGATTGACCTACCTTGAATCCAACGTTGTCGATATTTCAGAAAGAGTAGTAGTCTCTCGATCCTGCCTTGGAAAGTCACAATCTGTTCACTTTCATGCCCAGATACCTGCACATAAGACAAAGAACAAGAACAACATATGGTAGCATGGTTTCACTCACAACTATTAGCCAGTCAAAGAGGGCTAAACATATCGTATCAAATAAACATCATAACACAATAGTGGAACCAAACAGTAGTCATTTATATTAATGAGTAGAAGGAAGAGTACAACCAATGCTTTGACGTCGTGATATCCTCCAGCGGGGTTCAGACGAAACGCGTCTCAATTGTCGGTCAGGGAATTAGGACTCAAGCACTCTTATAAGTCATCAACTCGAGCTCTCTCAACACAATATTTCTAACTCTATCTCCTCTAGCGGCTTAGCTATAGTATAATTCTCTAGTTCAGCTATTCAGTTGTTCAGCTATTTTTCTATAATGTGTTCAGCTAGCTTCTACCAAAGGAGATAGTTTCTTATATAGAGGGAAGAGAGGAGGTTGGGATCCCTACAACGGTGGGAGGGAGTCCTATCCCTTAGGAGATTTCCAAGGGAGGTGGAAACTACTAACTAAAGGAAGGAGTCTGTGGTTGTTTCAGTTCAACCACTCCCAATGACTCATCCCCGAGGTGGTTGGAATGGAACCTCCGCCTTTATTCTTAAAAAACATTCCATAAACAGCTTGGCACGAGTGTTTAACTGGCATAGAGCGCCAAGTGGCGCGGGCTCAATGTTAAATTTCTAGGTTAGCGCGAGTATGTAACGGGCTACTCAAGCCAAGGAAAAAATAGGGATTTTCACAGCTCTGCTTAGGGAAATGTCAACAAGAAGAATGTTGCTTTCATCAAAAGGGATGCAAGGATGGTATTTGCAAATCATGACACCGTGTATTGGTCACAGAAATGACCCTACAATGTGTGAGTTGGGGATTGCGAGGACAGTGAAAAAATGTTGTGTAACAGGTATGTACTATCCTTGAGGTTGCCCCTTAGGTTGTAAATTTCTACCTTGAGGTTGCCCCCCAGGCGGTAAATTAATACCTTGAGGATCAGGGTTAGGAATGTTTCCAGACATCATGTAAACATGTTCCGCACTCAAATTTTCAGTATTTGATTCATTTGGACCATATGATGGTATATGTTTGTCAGGAGAAGGAGATTCTCCTGAGAAAGTAACAGAAAGTGGCTGGTATCCTACTAGAACATATGGACCACCATTCAAATATGATTCTGGTGATGCAGAATACATTGATGACTCACCAGACATGATTAACGGATGTCTATAACCTCTTGGTATAGCGTAAAATGGAATTCGGGGTGGCGAATAGTTTAGACCAGTTCTGGGTATAAAGTCTGTCAACTGAGAATACCAAGGATATTGTTTGAAAGGCCTATAGAAAATTGATTCACTTGGTCTAAGATCTAAATAATCCAGAGTTGGAGGAAGAACAACTTCCTCTTCAGTGTCAGTAACTTCTTCAATACTAATGAGACCAGGAGGAAGATTTTCTGTGATTCAATACTTCACTTTGGGTGAATCAAGACGACAAGGGGTTGGATCAAGGAACGGAGAAGTAATATTAGATATAATAGTTACGTTCTCTAATTCAAAAACTTCAGGATCTGAATCTGATAATTCACTAGTTGTAGAAACAAGCTCAGCTAGTTCAAAAATTGAAACTCTTCTTGGAGTACTCTCTATTGTACGACGTTGATCTACTTCGTATTTGGGATGAAAAATTATTGATGTTTCTTCATGTTCAATTGATCCAGTCCCTAATGTTTGGCCTTTTTCATTTTTAATTTTTCTAACTGGCTCGATGTATACTCGGGGGGTTTCCCCTCCATTCTATGTGATTGTCTAGGTAATTCAGCAACGATTGAAACTTTTAACAGATGAAATCAAAGAAAATTTCAATAAAAATCCTAAAGTCTCTAAGGAAACAACCAAATTAATCACACACTTACAAAATCTAAGAGATCAAACCACATACAAACAGTAGATTCCCACACTAAAAACACTAGTTGGTGATGAAATCCAACATCATAGAATTTTAATGTAGAAATGGTGGTTGGAACAGTTACCCCGAAAACCTGCTTAATGAAACAAACCGGTGCAATTTTCTCCAGTTAAACCATCTCAAGTGAAGAGAACCCTCTGGAGATTCCAAGTGAGTCTGTTCGACGTCTACTCCAGGTACAGTGGGACCTCCCCTCCACTGTCACCTTGAGAAAGAATTATAAATTTTATAGCCACTAAGGTCACCAACAGGGACAAATATACCTAGGGGAATAGTCTACGATCCAACGTACACGCAAGGGCATAGTAACAAGCTCAATCCCCTTGAAGGCTCCTTGATATAATCCAAGGTTTACCGAGAAGTGACCCCAGGCTCCTTGACAATGGTCTATCTGAGGTTTACCGTTTTTAATACGTGCACATCTGCTATATTTCCCAATGAAATAGGTATGATTACCTCACTAGTTCAAACATGACCTCGTGCTTAACTCTTTTAAGAAGAGCTTCCCAGAGCATAAATGCTTCAATTGGATTTTTCCTATCGCAAGATTACTACTTGTTTGTTTGAATTGTCTTGGAATGTTAACTACAACCTATTCCAAGACACTAGCCTAAGCTATGTTGGTGGAAAAGAGCCCTAGAAAATGCAAAATTTCTAGATTGATTTTAATTAAGCGTTATTTTTACTTTGGTTGTTTCTTAGGACAGAAGGTGTGGAAGTGAAACTTCAATGATGTTTTATGACCCGACTCAAAAATACACTAATATGCATCTATATGAAAAACAACTCATTTCTTTTCAATGAAAGCTATTTAAAGGAAATATTTTGAGAGATTAAATGACTTTCAAAACATCAATTCTTTCTTCTCTAAACAAGAATCTTTGAAAACAATACAATTTATTTAGAACTCAATTTCAAAGGAAAAAAAAAAGATCATTTGTTCAAAAGGAAATTCCTTATATCATTAAAATCATAAACAAGAATCAAACTTTTTCGAAAAGAAAACTAAAACTCCTAAAAACATAAAATTCAAAATCAAAAGAAAAACTCTAATTTTTAACTCTAGCTAAAAGGTTTTGAGAACGTTTATGCTTAGTTTGTGATCTAACTAAGAAACTTTCTGCTTATCTCAACAAAAGTAAAAAACATCCAATAATGGTTTAATGTGAACTTCAGACCTTATCAAGCTAAAAGGTTTTCTGAAATTTGCAAATGAAAATAAAATCTAATTTTCATAAAAGAAAGATTTGCAACAAGTTCAATGGCTCGACAAGAAAACGATGACATACCAGTCAGCTAAGGTATATAAAAGTTTAGGATTTAGAGCAGCAAGAAGACAAGGCAAACACTCACTCCAAAAATGCAAATCAGCTGAAAACTCACTCAAACACAAAATTGTTGAAAGAAATTTAGAAATCAAACTTTGATAGTCAAGACAAGTTGGGGTAAACACAGAGAATCTGGTAATCTGTCTCCAAAAAAGATAATTCTTAATTTTTTAAAATTTTCCTCAAGTCCGCAGGATTTAATAAAAAATAGTACAATACTGCATTGTTTTTATAGTGAAACTGTGGAGGCTACCGCACTGTTTTTAAATAAAAAATGCGGAGGCCAAGAAAAATACAAAAAGAATAAAAAAATCATATTTAATTTTCAGGGATTCTGATAATTCATCTACCCAACCCGGTTTAAGACTATTCAAAAGCAGAAATTTTTTTTCAAAATTCAAACTGAAAATCAAAAAATAAAACTAAGTTCGAATCCCCAGTGGAGTCGTTATTTTGTTATGCAGATAAATCCTTCTTGCGAACAAGAACGATCTCCCTAGTATCTTAAGGATATCTAGAAAAAAACAACCAAATGCAAACCATTTTCTCTAGATCATTTGTGATTCAGAATTATTAATTAAAAAAGTATGAGGAGATGCCCCTACCTGAAGTCCAATGCTTGTTGTAATCTTTATATCCAGATGCTCAAAAGAGGTCACTTCAACATGTGAAACCTGCAATCAAAGACAAAAACAAGGATATAAATCACCTGCAAGATATAATAATTCAAAAAACACTAACCTATCTCAGTGATCAAGGAATCCAAGAATTAAATTACTCAAATAAATAAATGAACAACTTAATGAGAAAATAGAATCCATTTGCATTAACTTGTATAATAAGAAGTAACCTTACAACCTTTTCGCCTTGATGTTATAAAGGTTCTTCCGGGATCCTGAACAACCGTTTTCCTTCAGTTTGACAAGCCTTCACCTCTCTGAACTAGCATGAAACTATGGATATAAGTATGTGATCATTCTCATACCAATGATTCCAAGTATAGAGAGTATAATTTCTTCAGCAATTC
This sequence comes from Pinus albicaulis, assembly GCA_034641835.2. Lineage (NCBI taxonomy): Eukaryota > Viridiplantae > Streptophyta > Pinopsida > Pinales > Pinaceae > Pinus > Pinus albicaulis. The sequence goes on along the minus strand of CM076583.1, from coordinate 184,440,622 downwards.
TCTTCTGTGAGCTAAGAAGTACCCTTGAGACTGAAACATGATTTCAATTTATAGGAGAATGAAGGAGGTTTCACTTCCATAAAGAGGGGGGTAAATTCCTCTCATGAAGAGATTTTAGCTCCAAATACCAAGGGATATCTCCATTAATGAAGGGATAGAGGTTCATGAATGAATGGATCATTAGAGGAATTTTGAGGTCTAAAATGGGCCTCCTAAGGAAAATGTACAATCAAAATTCACTTTACGAGAACCAATCACATTGTAGGAGATGACATCATCCCTAATGGTTGAGGTGGCATTGTTTGAGTTAAAGGTACTTACTTGTCACATTCTCAATGGTGGATAAAAACTCATGGTTAACCATGGTAGTGCTCTAAGTACTTTTAAAGTCAAAGTAAAGTACTCATAATAAATGTCATTTCACACTTTTTGAATAAAAATATATTATTGTCATTTCACATTTCTTGAAATAAAAAATGCATATCGCTATACATTTATTATATTATATTATTTTTATATAGTATATTAATTACATGTTATTATACAATTTAAATAATATAAATTTTAATTAATTGAATATAATATAATTAATAATTTATAAATTTATATTTATATTTTATTTTAAGTTATTTAAGTACAAATGACAAATGCATTAGTTGATCAATGATAATGACTTTTTCTTGAAAAGCTCATTCTTATTTATAGTCACATCAATACAATTTTTTTATTAATTTTATTTTGGTACAACTTTTGAATTGAATTTAACTATGGTTACATGGATAGTGGTGCAAAAAGTGAATTGAAAATTCATAAATATTATTTTATTGGTTTAGCTATTATTTTATTATTTCCTTAGGAGGCTCATTTTAGACCTCAAAATTCCCCTAATTAGGAAGCTCGACCGAATTACGCTTCTAGAAGCCTCCAATTGGGAGAATATTCGAATACTTGTGCTTCTAGAACTAACTTTTTCTTTCATTTTACCTTTTACAGGGGCTCGCAGGTTTAATAAGAAGAACGTGCGAGATGTGCCGCAGTTTGTAGAGCCAAAAGTTGTGGGTCCACGGGCGAGAACTAGAAAAAGTACGGAGTTAGGCTTTTTAGGGTTTTAATGAGCTTTTCTCCAGTTTCAATACTTGGTTTAGGAACTTTGAGGTTTTTGACTTCTAAGGAAGCATAATATCGGTGATAATGAACCCATATAGAGAGTTAAATGTCATGGTGACAAAATAATGTGTAACACGCATAGTGCATAGTTATACTTTACACAATGGAACACCTCCAGGATCATAGCGCAGGATTCCAGGCGCGTAGCACAAACCAGATTTGCCGAACTTGCCGAAAATTCACAAATTTCACTCTGAGTTTTTCTTTGATGATTTTGTGAAAACAAAGTGAGTTGCTGAATGGTAAAAAATGCCTTTATAGGTGATAAATTTAAATTAAAAACCCCACTTTGCTAATGTTGTTACTCTTTCTCACTTTTTCACTGATATTCCTTTGTCTCTTTTTGTTGTAGGTGAACAGATGATGAAGTTGGTCTTTTGCTGCTTCATTTGTTTATTTCAACTTAACCATTGGCCTCTTCTTACTGATTCATTAGGCATGATAAAATCACCCTTTGACAAGCATTATGAAATTCAAAATCATTTTTATTACCTTATTTGACCACTTATGTTTTGCAGGTGTCTGAGTTTATGATTTTGAAACTTGCCCACTGATACTCTTCACATCTTTGTTCTGCAGACGTTTTTTAGTGACAAGGCTTATTTTCTTTGAGTGGTCTATATCCTTGAATATTTTTACTTCAGCAGGTGTTATGACACCCTAAAGTGACTTTCCCTCTGACCTTTGAAAATGTTGAATTCACTTTGACAACCTTAGACCTTTACATAGTGGCAGTGCCTTAAAAAATTTTACATTTACCTTGGAGCTTATACCATGTTCTTTTATCCATTAACCACTGAATGTAAATGGCTAAGATCAGAGCTTGACCCTCTTCTTATGTGTCTTGCTGCATTTTTTTTTGTTTGGCATACTGTTGACCCAATTAGGCTTAAAAACCTTGATTTCTCCTCTAGACTCAGTGCTCCCTGCTTTCCTTTAGAAACTTATCAGTTACTCTACCAATTTCCCCTGCTGATTTTCCTCTTGACATTCCTACATAAATGTTAAGCACATTTACCTTTTGCAAGACTTGAAATTGACAAAATAACCCTCTTTGGAGATTCTCCTGCCCTTTTCTTGATCAATCATGTGTTGCTCTTATTTTTCTTTTGAACCGGGTCCTAGTATAAGAAGAACAGAGCTTAAAATACCAATGAAGATCGTACAACATAGGGAAAACCTAATGATGTAGTGGTAGGGTTTTAACTTGGTCCTTGATTGAGATTAGGCTTGGGATCTTAAAAGTGTAAAAACAAAGCTTTTTGACCAATGGGTGTATTTGAACATATAGAAATGGAGGTACTTGATTGATCTAAGGAGCTCATAGATGTATTTCTGAGACCATCCAGGTTTGAGGAACCTGATGAACATGGGAAAGGATAGGCTAATTGGTAACCCTAGATGGAAGTGAAGTAGTAGGGGAAAAAAAAAACAAAGTGCTGGTGTGATAGGTGGGAAAAAGGAACTAGATGAGTGGCATAAGCCCATGAGGGGCTCTTTAGGAATGGCAGGTTAATCATGAATTGGTAAATAGTAGAATAATGAAAAAATTGTGACAAGGAATAATGAAGGCAGTGAGATTTCTAAATGACGCAGAATCAATCCTGCTAAACCCAAAATCTTCACACTTTGTGCATATAAAAATGCATCTCAGCTTTTTCATGAACTTTCAATTGCGGAAGCCACAAACTCAAATCATCTTCACATAAATGAAACTAAAAGTTCGGGAAAATTCACATACTGTCATTTTCACACGCAAGCTCTTCAACTTTTGTTCACACAAACCATATTCTCATAACCCCAGGAATTGGACTTCGTCCTCACTTTAATGCATTCAAATTAACAATTGGAAATTATGAAAGCCAAATTTGATGTGCCACGGCTTTTCACATTTACCATAATATTTAATGTATTTCTACAACCCAAAAATATTATGGTTTCAATATTTGTTTTAAGATTCCGTTACAGCGCCCACTATTCACCAAGTTTTAGCCATCGATTCTGTTATCAAACATATGAACCGGTTTGATAAAAAAGAAACCCAATAAAACAACCATACATTTATTACTGACCATTCACCAGCTGGCACTTCAACATCTGATCAATTTCACACATCGACCTTTGGATCATCTTCATCGCCACTCTCTGATTCACAAGTTTCAATTATCTACGCGCTTTTCACTGTATAATGATTATTGCAATTCCGATGCGATTCATTTGCCATTGCTCCGATTTGATTATGTTTTACACAGCCCGATGCGATTTCAACTGCAATCGGCAACCACCATGATTTGAATGCCCACTGTCAAAAGTTCCAGCTCCGATCTGATTAATTGGAATCGGAGATCGCAAGTTCAAGTTTCGCTCATACTTTTCCATCCTCCAAAGTTCCGATCCGATCCAATCGGAAATCGGAATCGCTTCATCGCCTCTTTCCTGTAGTGTCAAGGTATCTTCTAGACCCGATTTCACCTTAAACTCAGCTTATCTTACTTCACATTCAGGTTCTGTCACAACATAGAACTATTCTCTGCTCCGATTGATTCTACATTTCTTACTCTGTTCATGGTTCTGCGCTGACTCCCAATCGATCTCTGCTTGACCAGATTTAACATCTGGCATTCTATTCACCCGTAAGGCTTCTGATCATTAATTAAAAAAAATTTATGTCATCGATCCATCTGTTTATCGATGACTGTATCATCCAGCCTTTCGAATGTCTGCACAATCTTATCAAATGAAGAATTAACAAATCAAATGTTCACAAATCTCAGCATTTCCACGCATTATTCAACAATTGGGACTTCATTTCAACAGTTAGAGATTAGCGTAGAAACTGTATCAATGACCAGTTACTACGTCCTTCCACATATCAAACGCATATCATTCGTTAACAAGACCGTGACTCAAATGCGTTAACCAGCGGATATAATCCAATAGAAATTTAAGGTGGTGAGAACACCCTTTCGATCACCGTAATCAAGCAATTACATAAAAACCCAATCCAAACTCAAACAGCTCGATATACAAACTTGCACACAATATTGATTTCATTTATACTAAATAAAAGAACAGAGTCTCGCCTTGACATTTTGCCCAAAAATCACCACTATTACGCACTCTTACAAAATACAATATACTACCACGACTCTGAGCTATCGCTCCACACAGAAAACCCATTCTAATCTCACTAATTCTACCTCTCTAAAAGAATCCTCCCCTCGCTCATTACAATTCTTCTCTATTTATTATCCACTCGAATAATTCTCCTAAATTATCTAACAGAATTTCCTATTTTCTTTCAATATAGAACAAAATTCTTCTATTCTGTTGCTTTTCAAGTACACTTAGACTAACAGCTCTATCCCAAAATCCAAAATAAGCTAATCTCCCATTTATTACAATAACAAACTATTTGAGGAATCCAACCTCCTCAGTAAATCGATTTTGACCGACAGTCAATGAATTTCACCATGTTTAGCCACAACATGTGGACAATTCTCCACATTGCTGGCTAATCTCGATGCTCCTACATCACTAAAACTCACAATATTCAAGAATCTTGTTTTTAGAAATCTAGGACTGATATTTAGTCATCTTTAGATAGTAAAAATTACTGATGAATAACAGTGGCTCCACTTGGGGAGGGAAGCTCCCTTTCAGGAGGTGTCCAGGACCTCATAGCTCAAATCTCTGAGTTTTGAAGACCAGAGCCTCATCCATTGGGTGGATTTCTCTTCTTTCATTTGTTGATGTTTCACTGAAGCTATGATCTTAAGAATCTTAAAGACATGCTTGCTTCAACTTCATCTCTGCCTACCCATCATACATTGTTTAATATTTTTTCTTCCTTTGGGTGCACTTGGACTAGCAAACCCTTCACATTATTTTTCTTTGAAAGAAAAAATAAATTATCTACTTGTACCCTTATCACTTCCAGGAGTTTAGATTAGGCTAATGAAATATTTTATACTCTACCTAGTCTATTCATTTGTTAAGGTTAAGCTGTTTGACAAAATTTATTCTCTAACCTACTAACATGAAATTGAAACATGGTCAAACCAGGATTAAACATTCTGATTTTCCATGGGCTGTGGCATTGGAAAAAGCTACACACAGACATTATTTTTGTACAATCAAAAACTATAAATCTGAGGGGTTTGATTTAGAATTAGTTATGCGTCCCTCTCATTTCTCTTTGGTTCTAAATAGGGCTTTAGGAGCCAGTATCTCTTCTCCTAATCTAATCTACTGACAAGTAAATCTTAAATGGTTTGACAAGCCTTCTTTCACTAACCTATCAACAGAAATTTAAAACATGTCCAGTCATGATTAGGCATAGATGACTAAAAAAGACTTTCTTTTCTTCAACATCAGTGGCATTTAGACTTGCGCACTTTCAAAAGTACTCCTTTTTGGGTATAGGGTTGTACCTCTTCTTTCATATGCCCTCTTTTTCATTTTTTATTTGTTTTGTATTTTTTCTCTCTTTTTGGTCAAAACAATCTAAAAATAAAGCTAGAAATATGCTCATAGTGCTGAGCTTATTTGCACCTATCCATCCTAATCTAACCTATACATGATATACATTCATTTGGTGAACTCTCTTTTCCAATACAACCAATCAAGTAGATGATTACACGAGTGATCTTGGTTCAGCTTTTTGAGTGTATTGACAAAATCAAAAGGCCACTCGCACCTCACTTGTGTTTGAACAGTAGTGCCTAACATTTTCTTTAAACCTTGCGCAAAACTGCTCCTGACATACTTTACTCCCTCTCCAAATGTCTCTAAGAAAATAGCAAAGGGATCTTGAAACAATACCTGGCTTAGAGGATTTGGGCAGTAAGTTCCATCCATGGATATTTCTTGGTCCTCCTTGGTGTGCTTGGGACTCTTTTGAGAAAGAAACTCTTCCTCTTCCTCAATATCATCTGATCTGGTAGTCTCATCATAAATGGCAATGTCATCATCTAGAAATCCTGATATGCCTTGACTAAGTGGAATGAATTTTGTGTGAAGGCCATCATGTTGATGAGCAGGAGCATTGTTTGGCAATGAATCTTCTTGAGAAAGTAGTGTAGCAACTCTTATGTGTTTATCATTTTCCAAGCCTTCATCTGCAATTTGAAATTCAATGAAACTTGGTGGCTGCAACTCTGGAGCTGACGGGGATTCTATATCACAAATGATTTCCTCAACCATTTTAGGAAAAGGTTTTTCATTTACAAATTGCTCAGGAAGTTATTTTTCTTCCCCAACCTCAACATCAAAATTGAAAGACTGTTGATTTCCAATCACATGAAAGTTATTTCTTATGGACTGAAATGAAGTAGAACAAAGAGTCAGAGATCCTTCACTTACTTTCGAACTTTCCAGATTTTCCTAATCAGTGTCATAGCTGGCATGTATTGGTTGATTACTGTTTTCAAGTTGATGAAATTGATCTCCCTCCCACAAACCAAATGTTGATGTCTCTACAGTGTTGGCTTCTGCTTGGAGAACATCATCATCAGACTGATCAAACTTTGGAAAATAATCAAAATAAGTAATGTCACCAATCAAACATATTGGATTATTAGATTTTTTTGTTCAAATTGATCTACACATCCATTTTCTGATCTGTGATAGCTAGGATTAGCATGAGAATGAATATAATTTTTCTGTTCACATGAAGGTTTCAAGGTTGGTTGCATGTTTGGAATCTGATTTATTTCCTCTTCAGTCAAAAGAGGAGACATTTTTCTCTTTCTTTGGATAAAACTACAATAGTTCTCTTTCTCTTGTGAAGGCTGATTTTGAGACTGAATGTCTTCTTGAGCCTCATCTAGAAGAGATGGTGAATCATCATTTGTGATTTCAGGGAGATCCGGTGGATTTTCTTCCTTTGCTTCCTAACTGATTTCATCCTCAACCAACTCCTCTTGGTTGTCATGATAGATGACTTGAGAATGAAATTCATGAATTGCTTCTAATAGGCTTTCACGATGCCAATTTCCTAAATCTTCATCAATGTTTACAAGGTATTGTATGAGATCATCAGATTGATCACAACAATTTTCGGTTAATGATAAAGATGGACAATTTTCTCTATAATTCTCATAAAATACCTTGTGGAAATCCTTCAAAGAAAACAAGGTTCCAAGGTCTAGGCCTTCATACCATTCTCTTGCCTTTCCTTCTAATATCCCCATGAACATTTTTATGAGGCAATCTTCATGACATTCAACCTTTAACCTCCATACATGTATATGAAATTTGATGAGATGTAACAAGGGGTCATCAAATTTTTCATCTTGAAACACAGGTAGGTTTGAAAACCAATCTATTTGAGGAATTTTGTGTGGGAATCTTGGGATGTGATCTATGTTCATTGGAGCATATCTTTTTTGTATCCTTGGATCCATGTTTATAAATAAAAAAGGGTCACTGGATCTTTTCAACCATTCTATAGTCTTCTACCAGTGGAGTATTAAGGTCTATTAAGTGTTGTGGAGTCACTAGGTGGAAGATTTCAGCTTTGTTGTCCACCATTAGCATGATTGGGATTGGTTAATGCATTCCTAGGGGAATCTATGAGAAATGGTGGGGTAAACAGGGCTACTGAAGACCAGTGGAGTCGTCAGGTGGAGGATTTTTACAATTTTAGGTTTGTACTTGTTGTCCACCATCAACAATTGAATACCAATCTAAGGATGTTTGTTGGTTTTCTGAGGTATTAAGGAATACTTAGATTGTCACTGACCCAGAAGTTCCCACCATGATCGTCATTATGTTAGGTCCCCGTAATTTGTTAGATTGTCGAGAAAAAATGAACAGGGGTAACATCAAACTATTCTTTGGAATCCTAGGACCTAGGCTTCCTGGACTCAGAGAGGGCTCTCTCTGTTTTGTGCAAAGGACATGAATTTGTTTGCTTTTTAGGTTTTGATTTTAGGCTAGTTGTTAAGTTTTAGGGTTTGTTTTTTTGGTTGGTTGGTTGAGAAAGTTGTTAAGTAGGTTAATAGAGTGGGGAATATCAATCCATTGGACTATGGAGTCTGCAAAATTCTTGAAATGTGTAAAAATGATTCAAGGATAGTTCAAAGGGCAAGTTGTCAAGATCAAATGGATATAATTAGGTCAAGGGAGAGTGAAGTAACATAGAGTTGTGAATATAGTGAATTAAATGGGCAATCAAGGACCCTTTAATAAACCAATAAACAAGAAAAAGCTTCTAAGATGATAGCATAATGAAAATTTGAAGAGAAATGAAGGATTCCTCAATATCAACTAGGCTAATCAACTCTTAAAACAACAGTTAAGTAAGCTAAGAGAGCAGTGAAGGATTCTCTAAGACTTACTTAAAAACAAATAGCATTCTAACATAACATATCAGTAACACTAAATAAACATTTAAGGATTTCTTTAGCAAAACTTTGAGGAAGAAAACATGGAAGTTAAGAAAGCAGGCAGAATTAGGGTACCAAGAAGGTAAATCCTATTCTCTATTTCTATTATATAACTAAATGAACCATAAACACAATGAATAACTAAAGAAAACAAACATAAAGATGGAATACATCACCATTTAAACAATCTTCATGAATCCTAAGAGTGAGCTTGATCCATGGAAGCACAATCCAACACCATCACAAGGCACCAAAAACCAGTTTCACCAATAAACTCCAAGTCTATTTCATAGCATGCTCAGCAAATATCCAACAACTACAATGAAACCTCCATGCTCTATTTATCTTGCATTGGATGACTAAACCATAATTAGGTCTCTAGAATCCTTTTAGTTAATCATAATTGTCACTTTTTTCCTTTGAAACCTTGCAAGGCCCAAGGCACAAAATATCTTTTCGGGCATTTTTGGAAAAAAAATTGACATTTGGGCTCTGCCAAGCCTCCAAAAACTTTCTAAGAGTACTTTTTTTACATTTTTACTATCAGGGCACAGCACTGAGTTTTAGGATGTATTTCCAGGCCAAGGGCGCAGCACATGAGCAAGAAAATTGGGTCAACTTGCAGCAAGGTTTTGAAGGCCTTCTTGATGTCGGAATGGGCTCCGTGATGGCTCGTTGGAAATATTGTTGTGTCTACTTTCAAGAACTACCCTTATTTTTCTTATTAGATCCCTATAGCCTATTCAAAAATAAAAAATCCCAAGACTGGTAAAGGTGCAACACATGTCCTGAAAACTGGGCAGAAAGGTGAAAATTAGGGTGCTTTTGACCCTTTTGGAGGACCAGATAAACTCCATTTTACCTGAAAATTGGTGAGCATGTTTTTCTTGAGCTGAGGATTCCAAAACTGTAAGCCTCACCTCCTGAATATTCCCTAAGAAAAATTTTATCACCAAGGGTGCTACCCCCTTGGCCCTCCAAATCAACGAAAATCAAAAATTTCCAAAAAGTTCCCAAATTTGCAATTATCTTCCTTTTTTATGTCTAGGATGATTGCATGGAAGAATCAGAAAGAATTTTAAGCTTTTTCTGACCATTTTCCTCCTTGAGGGCTTGAATTTCGGAAAGGGTTCTTTTGAGCTTGGCCCTTGCAAATTGATTTTTCAATGCATAATGCTTGGCCATCTTTTTCTGTAGGTCGAGGTCCCTTAGTATCTTCTTAAAGTGCTTGCGTTCATTCTTATAATACTGAATAATGTACTCTACCATGCCAAGGATTTTTTGGAGTTCCTTAATCTCCGCATATTTGCTTTGGAGCAAGATTCTTGTAGCCCTCTCCTCGTCTTCATTTTCACTGTCAAGGTCAATGAATTTGCCTTTTTGTTTAGTTTGATGTTTGACTTTCTTACCTCTAACAGTGACCTTATTCTTGCCTTTGTCAAGCTCCTTCTTTGAGGTGGAGAGCATGGTCCCTTGCCTTTGAGAGGCAACAAACACAGGCCTCTTTCCTCTTTGATATGTGA
>CM076583.1:184204897-184430441 GCA_034641835.2 Pinus albicaulis | reverse complement strand
CTTTTCTAAAATTCCTAAGTAAAATGCTTTTAATCTATATCTAATCTATTCATATGCAAACTGTATTCTAAGAAATATCTAATTCTAAACTAACCCGGGATGTAATATTTCAATATATATGCGATCTAAAAAGATTTCAGATAACAATTGATAATAAAGATCATTCAATTATTATGAGAAAAGAATTCAATAAAGATAAACTATTTCACATAAAAAGTTAGATGAAACAGTTGTGGAAAACATATCGCATATTAAGCTATTCATATATCAAGTACAAATAAATAATTATCACCGTAAAAAAATTCCAAATGATAACTCAAATATTCAAGCATTAACATATAAACAACTAACCATAAATATCGCTTTAATCACATAAACAGAAACAGTTAAGAGATAAAAATACCATTTATAACTGGTTCTACTCATGAGCTAGAAGCAATAATGATTTATCTCTTTCTTAATCCAACATCTATCAAGAGTACAGAAATGCAACATCAGTAACAGATATTAGACATAGATATCAATGAATCTCGTTCCATTCATTTATCTAAACCTCCTCTGAGGGTGCAAAAGTGCATGTTATAAGGATAATTTTTTGACAAATTTCAGGACCCCTCTCTAAATGCATGAGAAGGGTTTAAATACTAATAACTAAAATCTAAAAATAGTTTATTACAAAAATTTAGGATTCGGTTTAAATGACCGTCCTTTTCCTAGACAAAAATATAGTAAAACTAAAACTAAATCTAAAAATAAAGACTATCAACTATCTACTTATGAATTTGATCTTTGATCTTGCAAGCATCCAACATTGTTTTGAGAAGAGGTGGTTGGCCGACTTCAGATTTCAACTGCCTCGAAAAGACATAATCGGCAAGTGTAGGAGCAATCTTCTCAGCAGAATTAATGATGCAATTAAGCGCACTGCATTGACTGTGTGGTTTCACTAGATATGTCCAGTAAGAATCCCAGTTTAATCTTGTCAGTCCTTGAATTGACTTTGCCTTTTCATCAGCCTTTTGCCTCCATCCTGTTTGCAATTTCTGTGCTTGTGGAAGGTGTCTCGGAATAATTTCTGAAATCAAATTAACTTTGTACAAATTTTCATTTACAGAATCAGTAATATTTCCTGCTACTGTAGTTGCTTCCTCTGCTGCTTTTTCTACCTCTCTGATCTATACATCCCAATTGTTGAAGAGCAGTTCTTTATGACTATCATTGATGATCGGTGCTCCTGCTCTTCTTCCTTCCTCTGTATTTTTCCATGCCATATAATTAGTAACTCTTTCATTAGTTAAATCATAATCATGTCGTAATTCTACGACATGATTAGTGATTTTATCACTTTCTTGACAAAAAGAGTTGTATTGCGAGATTTTCTGGCATAATATGTCTTGTTGTTGTAGTAGTTGTTTGTTCAAAGAAACAGACTCTGAAATAAACTCTGGAAGCTTAGGGTCATCTTTGTGCTCCTCTTGGATAATCTGTATTTGTTTCTCTTTATCTGCCAAACTTTTCTGATATCCAATTTGCATCTGTTGAAGCTCTTGATGTAACTCTTCAAGTTTTATCTGTGCTTCACTGTTAGCACGGGATTGTTGCAATTGTTGTTGCATAACTTGTATCTGATATTTTTTCTCATTTAATAATAGCTTTACCTCGGATGCTTTGTCAATAGTTGCGGAGGCATAAGCTCCTGTAATCTGAGATAACTTGGTAAGATTATCAGTTGGATCCGTAGTAGGATCCTTCCATAAGACATCTAATTGTTCTGCTTGAGTAGAGATTGAGCTCTCTAACTTTCTCTTTTTCCTCTGCTTCCTCACTACTGCTTTATACTGCGGGCTGTAGAATACATCTAGAGGAGGAATGTCCTCTATATTGAGTACAATTTCAGAAGAGGGAGTGATAGGTATATGCTCAGTTTCTGTGATGGTGCCACTTATTCCCGTGCTCAAAACTTTTGTTGTCTGTACAGGGGTCTGTATATTCTGTCCTTCTACATTAAGCAATTGATTAAAAGTTTCCCATTCTTTGTCCAATTCAGTCCTGTCTGTCGGTTGTTGTACATTGAGAGGTGGAAGATTCAACTATGGAGTGGTAAAAGTCTGTTGTTGTGAAAGCTCTTTAGATTGAGCTGTATCCTTCACTGAGCTTTCATCATTATCAATCTTTTTAGAATGCTCAGAAGTCTCTTTGTCAGACTTCAACTTAGACTTTTCTGTATCTGAGCTGCCACTAAGACTGACACTAGGAGTTGGTTCCCTTGCGGGTTCCAAGCGTAAATTTTCCAAAGGGATAGTAGTTAGTCTTCTCTCTCTGTAAACTTTAAATTCCTGAAAATCTTCTGGGGATAACTGTGTTTGAGCTAAATGAAAAACTTCTTTAAATGAACATTTTGTTGAAACATATCATCAAAAGGATCTTCTTCTCCAGAAAACACTCTTACTTTGATTGCAGTGGTGAAATTTTTAACAACATCAATTGGATCAAATAACCTTCTCGAAAATTTGAACAGTTGTAAGCATGTAATATTGCTTACCTCTTTGAATGCGTGACCAACATCAAACAATGAAAATGCTCCATAGGCTACGGGAAATTGTGGCCAAATGCCCTTCTTCTTCTCCTTTAATTCCTTTGTCAAACCTCCTTCACCACAGGTTTGATAAGCAATCTCCCGAGCTACAAGTTTATCCGGAACATACAGGGGTAAAACATGGGGGGAAGCAGAACTTCCAAAAACCCTCACATAAGTAAACAACTCTTCTCCAAACCATCTTGCGATAGGGAGAATGTCGACTTCTGCTTCCGGGGATAACCTTGGAGCATCCTTATTATACAATATTCTGTACAGAGGTAGCATTATGCCATGGCAAATTTTGTAAAAATGAGGAACAAACTTTGATTCCCACAACTCTTTGTGATAGACATGAATAGGCAAGGGATCATGAATTGTCCATTGCCAACCCATCAAAAGGAATTTAGAAACAAAACAAATTGAATCCATAACATAGGCAGATAGATAAAAAGGAGGATAAATCCTCTGAGAAACAGTCCGTTTGGACCGATAATTGAAAATAGCAGTGGCTAAATTATCAGACAAGATTTTGGCCCAGTCTACAATTGTAGCGTTAACAACAGCATTCAACAAATGGAGCCATTCAGGCAAGACAATATTTATGTCAGGCTTTCCAAAAAGCCTGCATAACATAGCAGCAGCAAAACAATATGGAGAGGTGAGCGAACCAGTACTGTACATACCGTGTTTGTTTTTCTTCAATGGTTCCTCTCTTTTGGTCCATTCCTTGGTGCATTCCACCAAATTTTCATTTTCTCTGGCGAATTTCTCCATAAATTGTTTGTTGTAAGTCACCTGAGGTTCCGGTAAGTGCTACATAAGCCTCAAATCTTCTGTAGTGAATGACCAGATGACTTCTTGTCCTGGAGTTCTAAATTTCCTGTCTGAAATATCAGTGTTATCAAGCACCCATTTTACCATATCTGTATATGGAAGAATTCTCGGTCTTGCTGCTATTCTGTGCAGAAATGAACAAGCCAATTCTGTAAGAGACGCTTCAGAGAAATTACTTGATCCTGCAGTAGCCGCGACTTCCATTACCCTGAGATTTTCTTCTTCGAGCAAATTATGCATCTCTTCCCAAGTGGTGATACCGGCGTCCTTGTTGCAACCAGTGTATGCGTATAAGGAAGCCATCTCTTTGTTTTCAGCACTCGGAACTTTCTTTTTCTTACACATAATGCTCTGTGAATGCTTTGTATATTCTTCTGCTCCTTCGCACTTGCGGTGTTACGAATTAAGTGAGAGTAATGATATGAGAAAGGTGACGGGATAGTTTTAAATGCTAAAGGCGGATAAAAAATATTATTTTAAACGTGAAACAACCTTTCAATCAAAACAAAATCCTTTCCATCAATGATTAACAATCCATTCATTAATTTTGACATCAAAGCGCATAACGGATATTTATTTATGAAAAGATTTACTTTGGACAACGCGCTAGAAGAATTTGTGATAATGCGATCTACGATTTGCTGTGCAATATCGCGAAATCGCAATATCGCGGATCGCAATCATCGCAAATCGCAACATCCAAATCGCAGTCTAATATCATCGCGAAATCGCAATATCGCAAAATCATGAAATCGCAATTTCACAAAATATAACTTATTAAACAACTTTTCTGCGATATGCGGTTTGCGATCAATACTTTAATGTATAGTTCTTTGGGATCGCGCTATCGCAATATCGCGGAATCGCAATTTTAAAAGATTCTGCTTTTACAAAGGATATCCACTTTTTGCAATGGATGCGGTATTTTTCTTCAAAGAAAGATTATGTTTTGATCTATCATAAACTTAGGTTTATTTTAAAGATTTTCAAAGGAATTTCCCTAAGTTATGATGGTAAGTTTTATTTGAGAAAGGAAATAAATACTAATTAATTTTTTGGATTGAGGGAAAGTTTCAATATTGTTCATCTAAATGCGCTCACCATGGCTGACCTCATGACTGTTGTTATTTTCATTATAGATCTCTGCGCTAATGTTTTCTTCATTGTGTTCTTGACTGCCTTCATTAGTCTCACTTTCATTTTCTTCCATGCTCACATCACTGCTATGATCTTTATTTGTATCATCATCACTTACTCCTTTACTGATATCAGCTTCATTATCATCTAGGTTCTGTGAGCTAGTGTCACCCTCATCATTATCATCTCCTTGGCCACTTTCTTCATTTTCTTCAATACTGCTAGGAGTTTCATTGTCTCTAGTACTGTTCTCTGCAATATTATCATTACCACTACCAAGCTCATTGTTTTGCTGCCTTCTTGGCCATTAGGACTCTTTTCATTATTGTCACAGCCTTCCTCATTACTGCTGCTAGAATTATTGTTGTGCTTTTCACTGTTGTTATCAGCCTCTTTACTGACATTTTGGTTTCCAACATCATCATGGCCTTTATCATTATTTGTGTTCCCACTGTCAGAGGTGTCAACATTAGTTTCTTTATCACTGTTAACCTCTTCACTCATTTCTACATTTTCATTCTCCTCACTGACTTGTGGGTTGTTTCCAACATAATCATCATTTCTTGGGCTGCTTTCTTCATCATCTATGTTTTCATCTTGATTTTCATCTACCTCCATGTATTCTGCTTCATTGCTGACCTCTGCCTCTTCTTCATCATCTGCCTCTTTATCACTATCCTCTTCTTCCTCATCTGCCTCTTTACTGTCATATTCTTCCTCATCTGCCTCTTTAATGTCCTCTTCTTCCTCATCTGCCTCTTTATTGTCCTCTTCTTCCTCATCTGCCTCTTTAATGTCCTCTTCTTCCTCCTCATTTGATGGCTCATCTTCATCTCTCTCATTTTTTGATGTATTAGGAGAGGGTGAGGAAGGAGGATGGGAGGATGAGGGCATATTTGGTTGAGGATGGGGTTGGGGGCTTGTGAACACCTCATGGGTAATGAATACTTCCCATGGAATACCATGTTGGTCTAATTGATGTAACACAACCATCTTGATGAGAGAATGGTGAAAGAGACTCTGCATTTGTTGTGAAGGGGGCCTTTTTTACACAACATAATACATCTTATCAATACTCCTATAGAGAAAATAGGGCAAATGTAGCAGCTTGGTCCTAGTGAAGTGAATGAGAAATCTTATGTGGTATGAATAGAGGCTAGAAAACCTCCCCTCACATGTAAGATATTTCACGGTAACTCTCATCAGGGGCACATATCTCTCCAGCAGATGTGAAAAGGGAAAAAGGGATTTTCAGTCGTCTTGGTATCTAGGTTTTAGGAAAGGCTGATAATGGCTAAGGTCAAAATTAGCCTGCTTGAACCACTTTTCTCCCACACTAGGTATCCCAGTGGCCATAGCAATGGTATTTTTGGATAGCTCAAAGTTTACCCCTGCTAAATTTACTTGATGGTCATGGAGGTTAAGGATAAAAAGCATGGTCAACTTAGGGTGACTTTGGACCTGTTGTACCTTTTCACAGAAGTCAAAAAAACCCACATTCTGAAAATAGGAAACTGTCATAGGAGAGGCAATCAACTCCTTGGTATTCAGTGGCTCAAATATATTTACTCTTACACCCTTGCGTTGTTGTCTTCTAGGCCCTTGGCCTCCCTCACCACTGTCACTATTACCTTCCCTTGACATTTTGTTTTTTATTGTTGCCTTGAAGGCCAAAAATCCTAATTCTGCTTTGTGAAATTGATGGAATTTTTAGGTTTTATTCCTCTAATCCAAAAGAGAAGAAACTTGAAAGTGAGGTGGTATCTTGTGTTAGCCACCTATAAAAAAAAATTCAAGCAAATAGGTGGCTAAATATTTTTCTGAGCCTTCAAGAGACACATTTCCTCTGAAAATATCTCATCCTTGAAGCCTATGTGTGTCCTTTTCCTTTGATAAGATCTTCACTTCTGTTTCCATTAAGAAATCCTCACTATCTGTGAAAAAATTATGCTAAGAAAAGCCTCCATTTGCTCCTTTATATCCCTGCAAAATTCCCCATTTTAACCCCTTTTCTCCCTTCTCAATTCCCCCCTAAAACCCCCAAAACCCCTTCCTAAGTATTCTAAACCATCAAATTCCCTTTTTTAAACCATGTGAATCCCTTCATTTGGTGTGAAAATCCCTTTATTCCCCTACCGGAACCCTCCTCTAACCCTTAAAAATCCTCTTTTTGGCTTAAAAACACTTAATTTCCATTACATGCTTTAGCCCCTTTCGGCTAAGCCCCTAACCACTTCCCCTCCATGAAACCCAGTGCCAAGACTAGGTGCTAAGACCTTGAGCACTTATCACAATCGGAGGATTGGTTGGGAGCGCATTTCTCTGTTAAAGTGAAATCTTCTGATGCGAGGAGGAATTGTTCTATTGGCCCCAGGTGCAATACCCGCCGTCGATCTGTGAAGATCTAACGGCTCGCACAAATCTCACCGCACACTCATAACATTCATTTGTTACCCTCCGATTAAGATCTCCATCGTTGATTCCTAGGTAAATCCAACGGTCATCGCATCGCTGCCTGATCGCCAATCGCAAATTTTTAAGTGTGCCACTTTCGTTTCCCCCGATTGGCCGACTCCCGATTGCATCCTGGCTGTTGAATACACAAGAACCAACGGCCAGGATTTGTCCTCTCACTGCCCCTGTGTCCCCGATTGGCCATTCCCGACCCAATCGCGACCGTCGATCCGACGGTCCACATGCAATTGCAAGTTCTAACCATCGGATTTTTTGGCCCTGCCATCCTCCGGTGCGATTAGATCGCAGCCATCGATTCTATTTGATCCGACGGTCCACCTTTCTCCCGCTCATTCATTTAGCCCTTTTGCCTTCGCCTCATCTTTAAATCTCCACCGTTGATCCCCTGGGATCCAACGGTCAGGATTCCTCCCACCCATTAACCAACCCCTCCGCCTTCGTGTTCCCTCTTCAGATCTCAACCATCCATTTCATAGATCGAACGTCCCACATTAAAATCGCCGCTGACTTGACCCCCCGCTTCCGACCATGCACTTTCCCATATTGCACTCCATCTCCCACCGTCAGATCTCACAGTCCCAGATCCAACGGCCGAGAATCATATCGCGTAGCTTTGGTGTCTGGGCTTTAACAATTTAAAATCATGCGATATGGGTGGTTTTATATTACCATGTGTCGAGCGACGAGCTATATCGTGTTATTTTGGGAAAATTTCAAAACCGCGCTTTTGCTGTGTGAAAACAATGGTTTTATCCATAAAACCACTTCCCCCTTTTCTGCCTCCGAAATTCCATCATCCAATCCCGACCGTTGATTTGATCCCGATCAACGGTTCATACTGCATCGCGCATTGCATTCATGTTTTTCCATCGGACTTCACAAAGTTTCATCGGCTGATCTCCGTCATTGATCTCCTCCTGAGATCCAACGGTTCATAATCAATCGCCCTCCGCCCATGCCGATCCCACCATCTAAAGCCTCATTCCATTCTTTTTTCATACATTTCCTTTGTATTTCACCAAAGGTCAAAACTTTATGTTTTACATTGAAAATCGTTTTCTCCGCCCAACATCAAAACTTTATGTTATAACATTAAAGTTATTTTTCTCCATCTGACCTTCTTAAGCCATTCCATCAGTTAATCACCGTCGTCAATCACAACCATTTCTCCATCAGACCTTCATCAGATCAGTTTTCACCATTACGCAACATTTTTCACCATTTTCTCTACTACACCGCATTCATCCCTGCTGCGCTGCCACTCTCACAATCCTCCATAGCATCCATCCTCCCTCCTGTATGGATTTCTTAACATTGTTTGTGTCTTTGTGCAGGGTTACAGAGGGTGAAAGATGCTCTTTTCTACACAGTCACTATTTGTGACACAGTAGCACCGATGAAGTTTTATCAGAGCCAGAGATTGCAGGGAAAACTCCTGAAGAGGGTTTTAAATGCATATTTTATCCAAATCAGTGGTATCAACTCCGTTTAAGACTCTAGCACCATAAGCCCTGCAAATTCACAGACAGAAACATTCAATGAAGCGACAAAGAGTATCAGGGAAGAATAAATAAATTTAAAGCATGTTATTGAAGATTCTAAGCTCTAATTCAATGATTAAAGGGCGAATGTACCAGATTTAAAACCATATGATTAACATAGAAGGCCTAATGAGGCCTAAAGCACAGAAAATAGTCTTATCCATGTCTCACATCAGCAGAAGGTTCTTTCCTGTGAAAGGACAAGTTCCCATACTGGTTTTTATTCTACATCGAGCTCCTGAGAATATCTCCACCATGACAGAAAGTCCTAATGTTGCCAGAGCATTTTTTATGTAGTATGGCAGACCTAAAAGTCATTTAACTTCCATACTAGTCACAGAGTACTGCAGCCGAAAATTACATCAAAGAACATACCCATGAAGTTAATATCAGCCTATCGAAGACCACTCTTTCATCCAAAGAGTACTGAAGATCAATGCATAGATATTAAGACAGAATGGGCCTCAAGCCCCTTCCTTCTATTTCTATTTTAATGTTTCATTCAAGGTTTAACCTACCTCCTCTGCCTCCCTTTAGCTTAAAAAATCGTGAGGAAACATATTGTAAAGGTTGTTGGTTGTTGATCGGATATCTGTGAATTGTAAGTTGTTTCTCTTGAGATATAGTTCTGTGTGCAAAGTTATAAAATAGGCTAAGGGGATGATTTCAAACTGAATATCAAGCTATTGGACAATGTTGTATATGACTAGTGTTGCTCTTTAATATTACAAACACATTTCTTTGGATCCTGATTTAAAGCAGCGGTGATGTGTTCTACCTTTGTCTCTGTATTCCTTCTGTAATTCATTACATTTCATTTCTTTGGTAAGAATCAGAAATCTGACTTAGGATATACCCTTGCATGGTACCCTAATGCTCCTTCTCTTCTTATCTTTGATATTTTCTACTGATTGTTCTATCTGAGAACTAGTTCAAGATAATTTAACCAGTGTAGTAGATGTTATTCACTACTAACTGATGTATGAATTTATGAATATGTTCTTAGATGTTCTTGTCTGGTTTTAATTGAAATAATTGGGATACTGGGAGTTTAGAATGTTGATTCTGTCTCACTAGGGTCTTTTTCAATTAATTGAACCTTTCTAAGTTCCCTTAAGTTGAATGTCGAAGCATTAAAATTTCAAAGCCTTTCTTTGATCTCAGGCTTCACCTTTGTGTTTAAATCTTAAGTGTTTCTTGTCGTCTGAAGAGTTAACCTTTAGGGGTTGGATCATTGGTGTTTAAGGCATGCCCTGTCCCTTGATCTACTTCCTAAGTGGTCACCTCAGAGGTTTCCTTGTCATTCACCTTCATTCCTTATCATTTCATACCATACTATTATCTTTAAAGATCCTCTGTTTTAGATGACAAGCCCAATTGAAATCCTTGGATACTGAATAGCAAGTAAACCCTTTTATGACTCCATTGCCCAATGGTCTCGAGTGTTCTTTGAATTATCTCCCTTTGCCTAGATTACTTCTTCGCTCACCTTTGTCTTATATTGAACTCTTCTTTCATGTTTCCCAACAACCAAACAAACAAACAAAACAAACCTTGTGCCTTATAACTAACCTAATACCTTGAAACTGAACTTCAAAGATATATTTATATTTTCTTTATAGAGAGATACCTCTCTGGACCCAGGAGGGCTAGATCCTGAGGTCCCAAAGTGGTTTTTATGTTGTCTTATCTTTTGGTAGAGCCAAACCTGCCAAAACATAGGAACCCCAACATCTTGTACTTACCCCTCAAAGGTGTTATCCCTTGGAAGTGATTTTGAGGAGGTTTTTGAGAAAACCCCAGTCTTGGACTGATGCAGAGGCCATCATGGCCAAACGCGTAGCACTGAACGTGTTTTCGGGTCTCTACACGTGTTGTCGGGTCGGCGAAGGGTGTAGCGTTAAACGCGCAGCACTGTCGGGCATGTTCGGTAGTCTTCGTGCAGCGCTGAACGCGCAGCACTACCGAACGCAAAGGGTAGTCGGGTGAGCTTTGCACGATTCTTTCGGGTTAAACACGTAGCGTCCAAGTCAGCCGGGTGAGCTAAATGGTTGAACGCGCAGCACATTCACTGTTGAACGCGTCATTGGCAAGGCTGCACGCCGGTTCGGTCGGGTTTCTAGCCGGGAAAGACTGCACGCCGATTATTTTCACAGGTTTCCGGGTCTGCACAAAGTAAACATGCAGCATGAAATCATAGGCATGTGCTGCACAGTTAAAATTTACACAGCGGAACGCCTACAGGAGCATAGTGCGGGATTCCAGGTGTGCAGCACAGGCCAGATTTTCCCGAACTTGCCAAAAATTCACAAATTTTGCTCTGAGTGTTTCTTTGATGATTTTGTGCAAACAAAGTGAGTTTCTGAAGGGTGAAAAATGCCTTTATAGGTGATAAATTTAAATTAAAAAACCCACTTTACTAATGTTGTTACTCTTTCTCACTTTTTCACTGATATTCCTTTGTCTCTTTTTGTTGTAGGTGAACAGATGATGAAGTTGGTCTTTTGCTGCTTCATTTGTTTGTTTCAACTTAACCATTGGCCTCTTCTTACTGATTCATTAGGCATAATAAAATCACCCTTTGACAAGAATTATGAAATTTAAAATCATTTTTATTACCTTCTTTGACCACTTATGTTTTGCAGGTGTCTGAGTTTATGATTTTGAAACTTGCCCACTGATACTCTTCACATCCTTGTTCTGCAGAATTTTTTGAGTGACAAGGCTTATTTTCTTTGAGTGTTTTATTTCATTGAATACTTTTACTTCAGCAGGTGTTATGACACCCTAAAGTGACTTTCCCTCTGACCTTTGAAAATGTTGAATTCACTTTTACAACCTTAGACCTTTACATAGTGGCAGTGCCTTAAAACTTTTTACATTTACATTGGAGCTTATACCATGTTCTTCTATCCTTTAACCACTGAATGTAAATGGCTAATATGAGAGCTTGACCCTCCTGTTATGTGTCTTGCTGCATGTTTTTTTGTTTGGCATACTATTGACCCAATTAGGCTTAAAAACCTTGATTTCTCCTCTAGACCCAGTGCTCCCTGCTTTCCTTTAGAAACTTATCAGTTACTCTACCAATTTCCCCTATTGATTTACCTCTCGACTTTCCTGTAGAAATGTTAAGCACATTTACCTTTTGCAAGACTTGAAATTGACAAAATAACCCTCTTTGGAGATTTTCATGCCCTTTTCTTAGGCAATCATGTGGTGCTCTTCTTTTTCTTTTGAACCATGTCCTAGTATAAGAAGAACAGAGCTTAAAATACCAATGAAGATCCTACAACCTATGGAAAACCTAATGATCTAGTGGTAGGGTTTTAACTTGGTCCTTGATTGAGATTAGGCTTGGGATCTTAAAAGTGTAAAAACAGAGATTTTTGACCAATGGGTGCATTTGAACATATAGAAATGGAGGTACTTGATTGATCTAAGGAGCTCATAAAGTTATTTATGAGACCATCTAGGTTTGAGGAACCTGATGAACATGGGAAAGGATAGGCTAATTGGTAACCCTAGATGGAAGTGAAGTAGTAGGGAAAAAGAAAAACAGAGTGTTGGTGTGATAGGTGGGAAAAAGGAACTAGATGAGTGGCATAAGCCCATGAGGGGCTCTTTAGGAATGGCAGGTTAATCATGAATTGGTAAATAGTAGAATAATGAAAAAATTGTGACAAGGAATAATGAAGGCAGTGAGATTTCTAAAACTCACCATATTCTGGAATATTGTTTTTAGAAATATAGGACTAATATTTATTCATCTTCAGATAGTAAAAATTATTGATGAATAACATATCCAATGTAAAATCTCTAATATCAATGCCACCCTCCCTCTTCAGGATCTAGACATCAAACACACATATGCCAACCATATGTCCTCCCAAGAATCCACCATTAGATGCTTCAACTCTCCCTAATAAGCTAGGTGTATCCATTTGTCCAAGAATGTTCTAGAGTGTTCAACCTTCTTATTGTGAGATTTATCTGTACAAACAAAAACCCAATTCAAAAATAAATTATTAAATATACATATACAAGTAAACACAAACCTTCAGGGTCCTCAATCATTTTGATGCCACTTATATCAATTTATTCATATGCAACAAGTTGTAAGTTTTTCTTCTTTCATTTATTTAGCAAAAACAAAACATCTTCAATAATTTTTGAAATTCAACAAGAAAATGCACCACATACTAGTGTGGGATTCCAAGTCAAACATGAGAGAGGAATTCAAAGACACATTAATGAGAATGTGGGCAACCAATTTTGGAAAATAAATTGTAATCTTATCTCATAACAACGTGTAATACTTAACTAAGTTTGATAGACTTAGTTAGCTTAATAATTTCGAGTTGAGGGTCAAATAATAGGCATGTAGAGTGATTTTTTTATTTAGAGGGTCCAGTTGTAGTTTTAGCACTAGTGTGGTGTGAGTGCAATCAATTAACTCAAATTAATTGAGTTAAAATCAGTTTAACTAGTTCTAACTGATTGATGAGCTAGTGGAAGATCCAGTGAATTAAAGTAGATTTAATTCACAAGTATTGATCTACCAAGTAACTAATGATTCACTATTAATAGTTGTGTGCATGTCAATTCTGATGGAGACCCAGTTGACACAAAGGTTAAACGCAAGTAAAATATTAGTTGTATTTTTAGATAATTTCCCCAGTGCAGTTACAAAGCCACAAGAAGCCCATGATGGATTATGCATTCAAGGAAGGTTGGAATTCCTATTTATAGGAATTATTTTTCCTTGGGATTGCATGAGAAAGGCAGGTTGAGGGTTGGCAGGAAATTGGCTATGTATTGGTCCAATTTTTCCTAGATCAATGTGAAGCAATTGGTAGAGTGTATGAGGTTATGGTGAGCACACATGCATTGTATTGTTTCATGATTCCTTGGCTGATTATACAATAAAGATGGAGGGGTTTTGAGCAGTTTCTTTCTCCAGGAAAATCTTGTGATGTGTGATTGATTTACTTCTTTCTCTTACTTGCATGTGATTGAGCGATCATAATTTATATTCCACAAATATTTTATAAGGACTTAGTATCTTGTTTTAGTACATTGCATGATCAGATTGAATCCATTGGTGTAATTCATACATGGTATTAGAGTTGTGTTAGAGATTTTCTACATGGTATCAGAGTGCCAGGAATCACAATAGTGGAGAATAAATTGAGTTTGTATTGAATAGCATTAAAATTTTCACATAATTTCTTTGGAGCTAGAAGCAGATCAAGATGTCTTTCAATGGCTTGAGACGCAAATATTCACACGAGGGAAGTTTGAATTATATTGCATGGAAGGAAAGGACGGAGGCAGTGTTGGAGGATAATGGGTTGAAGGAATTCATAGATAATGATATTCCCAAGCCCACAACAACAGATGCCCAACTTCTTGATGCATGGTAGAAGAAGGTAGCAAAGGCGAGGAGGATCTTATTAGAGGGAGTTCAAGATCATATTGTCTCAAGTCTCCATGGAAAGGAAACTCCATATGCTATGTCGAAGGCCTCGATAGATCTGTTTCAAAGCAGCAGTGACCATAGAAAATTGGCACTCAAGGGCAAGCTCAGGAAAATCAAAATGGAGAAAGGTGACACAATCCGAAAATACTTGACCAAGTTCACTCAATGTCAATATGAGCTTGGAATTGTTGGGATTACTATAGCTGATGATGACTTGGTTAGCCTAGCACTTCTAGGCCTTCCCAAGAGATGGCATAGTTACCAGGACTCTCTGAATGGGAGGGAGAAGTTACCAGATTGGGAGCGAATATGGTCGGATTTGGTACAAGAAGAGTTTTGGCAGAATACCAAGGATGGATCCTCATCCAAGACTGATGATGAGGAAAAATATTCCTTGGTTGATAAGGCAAATAAGGGGAAGGGGAAGAATTCCCATTCCAAATCTGAGACTGGAAAAGATGGAAAGAAGCGTCACATGTCAAATGTGAAATGTTTTTATTGTCATGATCATGGAAACTATGCCACAAATTGTCCACAAAAGAAGAACAACAACAAGAAGGCTCCGGGAGTTACAACGGGTGAAGCTTTGGCCTCACAGTTTGAGTTGGACTTCTTTCTCATCGCATGCATGGCATCAACTGTGGTGGGATCTATGTGGTAATTGGATAGTGGAGCATATTTCCACATGACATGAAACAAAGAACTCTTTAGTAGCTTGGAGGAGAAGGATCTTCAAATGCACATCAAGATGGGTGATGATGGGAGGTATAGAGCCATTGGTATTGGTATAGTTACTTTCTAGAGATATTCAGGTAAACCTTTCATATTAAAAGATGGCATGCATGTACCAGGCTTGAAAAATAATTTAGTTTTAGTTGCTATGTTGGAGAATCTTGGATATGACGTGGTTTTTAGTGAAGGAAAGGCATTCCTTCATCACAATACCATAAGACAGATAAAGAAGATTGGGTTTCATGTGAAGAACCTCTACAAACTTGATGTATATGGTTGCGCAGCATTGAGCAGTAAAGCAAGGAAGTTGGTGAGTCGAGATACAGGTGAGTTATGGCACAGGAATTGGGCCATCTACACCATAGTGCTTTGAGGATCATGCAGCAGATTTCTACAGGTCTTCCAAAGAGTACTCTTGCGCATATAGACACATGTAAGGGATGTATTATGGGGAAGTATACTAAATCCACTTTCATGAGAAGGAGAAACGAGCAGCGGCAATCCTTGAGAGAGTTCACTCAGATGTGTGTGGACCATTCTCTACACCTTCCACAACAAAGCACAAGTATTATATGATTTTTTTTTATGTTTTTTCTAGGAAGTGTTGGATCTTCTTTTTGCAAAAGAAAGATCAGGTGTTCTCCAATTTTTATGAGTTCAAAGCACTGGTAGAGAAAGATATAGGGAAGAAGGTGAAGGCTCTAAGGAGAGAAAATTGTGGTGATTATATCTCAAATGAATTCAAGAACTTATGTGCCAAATAAGGAATTCATAGAGAATTGATTGCACCTCATAAACCCCAACAAAATGGGGTTGCAGAAAGAAAGAATAGAACAATTGTGGGAGTAGCACGAACTATGTTACATGATCAGGGCCTATTTTTGCATATGTGGGTAGAGGCATGCAACATAGCGGTATTTGTGCAGAACCGTAGTCCTCATCAGATACTTGGCATGAGTACACCAGAGGAGGATTTTTCAGGTAAGAAACTGGATATTTCATATTTTAAAAATTTTGGCTCATCTATCTATTTCCATGTGACCAAATATGCCAAGAAGAAGCTAGAACCAATAGCATAGGTCGGGATATTTTTGGGGTACACTGATACTCCCCGCAACTATCGAGTGTATTTTTCGACTAACGAGATGACAGTTGTTAGGAGAGATGTTAAATTTGATGAGGAGAAAGCCATGTGATTGCCCCTTGAGAGGGAGCTTGACCTGCATGTAGATGAGGAACTCTTAGTTCCAAAGGATGAACCTCACGATGTGAACCAGCCACAAGCAGAGGATCATGGAGTGGAAAAAACCACTCATGCAGAACCATCCACCAGAAATGGTAGGAAGCGCACTAGAGAGGCTAACATATTGATGATTGATGTGACATAGCATGTAGGTGCACCTACATCACATCGCAGGCAGAGAAGGTCCATAAACAGGTATACTAGATACATGGCTCTTATGAGCGAGTGTATTGTGACAAAACCATCCTCTTTTGAGGAAGCAGTGCAACAGCCAACATGGGTTTATGCCATGGTTGAGGAGTATGACTCCATTATTAGAAACAGTACATGGCAAGTGGTCCCAAGACCAGTGGGGAAGTCAGTGGTTAGATCTAGGTGGATCTACAAGGTGAAGTAAGAAACATATGGGAGTGTGGAGAAATAAAAGGCTATATTTGTGGCTCGAGGATTCTCAGAGGTAGAGGTGATTGACTATGAGGAGACTATTGAACCGGTTGCAAGGTACTAATCAATTAGATCTATCCTTGCACTCTCAACGTAGATGGGGTGGCAGATGCATCATATGGATGTAAATAAAACCTTTATCAATGGATTTATTGAGGAAGAAGTGTACATTGAGCAGCCAGAAGGTTTTGAGACCTTTGATAGGGATTCACATGTGTGCAGACTCAAGAGAGCATTGTATGGGCTGAAGCTAGCACCTCGTGCTTGGTACACCAGGATCGACAGTTATTTCACTAGGTTGGGCTTCACAAAGAGTGAAGTGGATGCGAACCTATATCATATTGTGGTTGATGGTAATATTTTTATTACTTTACTTTATGTTGGTGATCTTATACTAATAGGTTATGATCAGCTCATAACTTATTGCAAATATGATCTTGCAAGAGAGTTTGAGATGAATGACATGGGGCTCTTGTACTATTTCCTTGGCTTGGAAATATTGAAAAGAGACGAGCTATTTGTATCTCAGGGAAAGTATGCCAAAGAGATTCTGAGTAAGTTCCACATGGAGGGCATCAAACCCATGGAGACTCCTCTTGCAGGTAACTCAAGGAAGGACGATGCTACTTTGGGTGAGGTAGTGGATGCTATTGTTTACAGGCAGCTTGTGGGTTCACTTATGTATTTTTTGAACACACGACCAGACATATGCTACACAGTTAACCAACTTAGTCAAGTTATAATTAAGCCTACCAAGCTATTTTGGAAGGCGGGGAAGCATGTTTTGAGATATCTCAGGGGCACTAAAGACTATGGATTATGGTACAGACGGACAGAGGGAGTGAAGCTTCAAGGCTCCACCGATGCAGATTGGGAAAGTATTCCATCAAACATGAAGAGCACATCATGGGGCATATTCAGCATAGAATCAGCAACAATTTCTTGGTACTGCAAGAAGCATAGATCAATTGAACTCAGTTCAGTTGAGGCAGAGTACATGGCAACTATTCAGGCTGCATGTGAGGCCATCTGGATGAGGAAGATACTTGTTGGTTTGTTTGTTCATCAGATGGATCTGACGGTGATACATTGTGATAACCAGAGTTTCATAAAACTCTCGTTTAATCCAGTATTCCATGACAGGTCCAAGAATATTGACATCTGTTGGAAATATTGTCATTGATGGAAAAGGATCAGAAAGGAGTTACACCAGAATTATAAAAGAGGAAAATGGGCAGAGAGAAGAAACAAATAAGCATAGGAGCATGAAGGACACAAAGACTTCAGAGGAAACAAATGAAGTAGAGAAGGAAGAGAGGCAATGGATACAGCAGAGGTAAAAAACGCAGCAGAGAAGCAGCAGAGATAGCAGAGGCAACGAATGAAGCAGAGATATCAGAGAGGAGGCAAAGAAGCCGAGAGCAGCAAGAGTCGGAGTTACAGAGCGGCGATAGGATAAAAAAACAAAAATCGACTAAGGCATAGAAGTCTTTGAAGAATTCCAAGTGAGGTGATTGGATGGTCACGATTATATCGCAACAACAAAGGCAAGAAATGGACGAATATGATTCATCGTAATATAAGCGGGGAAGAAATGAAATTGAATTGCAAACAGCAATGAGGACCGTAGATCTGGATAGATCAACAGTGATGATCGCATCGGTGGAAATTAGATCGCAAATCGGATGCAAGAGAAATGGATATTGTGACAGTGATATTTCGATAGCCGATATTGCGATGTGATATTGAGACAGCCAATATTGCAATGCGATAGCCAATATTGATGCAATATTGTGATAGCCGATATTGCGATGCAAAATTTCGAACTGCAAAGTACCAAAGATGACATGGCAAGTGACATGGCAGAAGACATGGACCTGTCCCCACAAATCGCATATTGCAGATCGCAAAGCTCAGAAGAGATAACACTCAGAAACCATGTTGAAAGGCCGACTTGCCGAAGTGCGATAAAGGGGCCGGATGCGATGCAACTCAGAGCTATTATTTAAAAGATTTAAATTCCAAGAGTATGGATTTTCCCTTTGTAAATCGCATCGGAGAGCAAAGGAGCCATATAGCAAAGAACGATTGAAATACTGAAATGCGATAGAAAGCAGACACGATATAGTTCAAAGCTAAAATCTAAAGGAATTGAAATCTGGCTGTGGGACCCAATCGGATATCGCAATTCGCAAGCTCAAGAGGATAAGCACTCAAGAATCACGTTGGAATGTCTAAGTGCGAAGTGCGATAATGAAGCGGACGCAATGCAGGTCAACGCTGAAGCCTAAAAAATTTCAAGTCCGGGAGTATGGGATTTCCTTTGTTAAATCGTTTCAGAGAGAAAAGGAGGATTATAATGTAAAACAAAAAGGAAAGCATGAATCAAGAATAGACTCGAGTAAGACTTGACACTCGTGTAGAATAGTGGTTGATGCGGCAACGGAAATTTATGAAGAAAAGGTTGAACACGACAGAAGGACTCGGGTAGAATAAGACCCGACACTACGTGTAGAGACTAAAGCAGTTCCGCCTTAATAATGGAAGAAAGTACCAATGCGGGTAGAAAGGCTCAGGTAAGGACCCGACAGAGAGAAAATGGCAGAATCGATTGTTTAGAAGAGCGATGAAGGTTGAACGTTGTGGGCACAAGAAAAATAGGCAGAGTCGGGAAATAAGAGAATATGGTGGCACTGTTGGAAACACAACAGCTGGGTTGAGCTAGGCCAAAATGACAGTTATGCAGAACTGTGTTGAATGTAATAGCAGGAACCAAAATGACTCTGACAGCAGCAGAAAAGACAAATGAACAACGAGCAAAGAGATGAAAGGGTTGGGTGAAATATATTTGTCGTAATTGTAAATGTAATTGAATTAATTATTTTTATTGTATCTGATGCAAAGGCAAGTCTTCGTAGGCAAAGCAAAACTCCAATTTGACACTGTAATGATTGTATATATTGTTGTAACTTTCAGAATATGCTAAGTGAGGAAATGAGTGGGTGAAAGGCAAGAACCGTGCCTGTTCACTTCATATTCCCTATAGAATGCAAACAGCCATGAAGTTATTTGTATAAAACAGGTAATATCCATGTGTAGAAGGTTACGAAAACAGAGAGAGAGAGAGAGAGAAAGAGAGAGTGTGCAGCAGAATTGAAGAGAGTTGAAGATTGTTAGAAAGTTGCAGAATGGAAGAGAGCAGAAGAATATAAGAAAGTTGCAGATGGTTAGAGAATGGAAGAAGAAGAAGGAGCAGATAGAGAAGTTGTGAAGATCCAGAGATGATTTAAAGTAGATATGAAGGCTAGAAGGACAGCAGTGAAGAAGGAGAAAAACAGAGCTGAAATACAGGTAAATCTGCATATGATTTTATTGTAGTGTGAGGGAGTTGGTGCTCCCATATCAAGTTGTAGCTTGATAGATGTCCAGCTGTAGTTGGTTGAGGTAGGAGCCTCCTGTGGATTGTAGCCTACAGAAAATACATGGGAGTTGGCACTTCCATTTCAAGTTGTAGCTTGATAGATGTCCAGTTGTAGCTGGTTGAGGTAGGAGCCTCCTGTGGGTTGTAGCCGACAGAAAACACATGGGAATTGGAGCTTCCTTTCACGTTGTAGCTTGCAGAATTAAGGTAGTAGCCTCTTGTAGGTTGGAGCCTACAAAAAATCAGTGGTGAGAGGGAGTTGGAGCTTTCCTTTGCATCACAACAATAATAAGATGTGGTTTTCTCCCTTATGGGTTTCCACTTATATCTTTTTTCCATATGTATGATGATTATGTGTTTATATTCTATATTTAAATCTGCTTAATACTTACTGCTCACTTATTAAGATTGTGGTTTCATTATATAATAAGTTGATCATGAAATGGAGGTATAAATAAGTTTAAAGGAAAGTTTTAAAAGACCATGAATGTATTAAACTAATTCACCCCCCCCCCCCCCTCCTCTCAGTTTAACTAAGGGTTCAACAATTGGTATCAGAGCAAGTTCCTTCTGTATAAGTTTAACAACTAGAAGGAGATCCTTGGTCCTCAAGATGGCTAGTCAAGAATGATGCTCATCAAATAAAGCCCCTTTTTTTACTAGCACAAACTATGCCTTCTGGAAAATAAGAATGAGGACGTACATAATGTCTCTACGAATAGAATTTTTGGTTGTTGTGGAATTATTATATGCCCCAAAGGATTCTAACACAAAGAAGGAAGCCAAACAATATTTTACAGCTAATGCAAAAGCCATGAATGCTCTCCTAAGTGGCCTGTGTGAGGCAGAATTTATCAAAGTAATGCATAACAAGACTGCCAAAGAAATATGGGATACTTTATAAGGTATCCATGAGGGAGATAAAAAGGTGAAGATGGCCAAACTACAAGTCTATAGAGCTCAATTTGAAAATATAACAATGAATGAAGAAGAAGATGTTGCCAGCTTCTTCTTAAGGGTTGCAGAAATTGTGAATAACATGAAATCTCTAGGAGAAACCATTAAAGAAAGTGTAATTGTACAAAATATATTGAGGTCTTTACTATCCAGGTTTAACCCCAAGGTTTCTGCCATAGAAGAAACAGCTGACTGGGAAACATTGACCATGAACCAATTACTTGGAAAGTTAACAGCCTATGAGATGAGACTTCCACAGAGGAATTCAAATATGATGGAGGCAGCCTTTAAGGTAGAGAAGAGCAAAGAAGAAAAGGAAGATACATGCTCCTGCTCTGATGAAGAAGAGGCCAATTTTGTTAGAAGACTGGATAGAGGCTCTGGAAAGTATAAAGGTAAACTTCCATTTAAATGCTTTAACTGTGGAACAGTTGGACACTATGCATCAAATTTTCCTCATACGAAATCAAAGAATCAGACACAAGAGACAGAGAAAAAAAAAACTAATAACTAGCAGAAAGGGAAGAGATTCAATAGAAAATTGTTTTATGCTCAGCAAGATAGTAGTGCATCTGAAAATACAGATGAATCCTCAAATGAAGAAGGAACCTCTGAATTTGTATTGATGGCCAAGGAAGAGTCTGAAGGATTCCCTCTAGAATATGAGGAAGAAGGAGAGGTAGATATTGAGGGGGAGCTAATAAGTGCCCTGGAAGAAATAGACAAACTTAAACTCAAGTACAGAAAACAGAAAGACATTCTCCTGAAATATGTAAAAGAAGAACCAAATTCGAAAGACCTCATTCAGTTGAAAGTATAACTTGAAGAAGCTAAGAAGGTAGAAGACACTCTACTAAAGAAAATTAAGGATAAAATTTAGAAGCAAGAGAAATTGGAAGAAGAAGTAGTATGCCTAAGAAAGAAATTAGAAAACTCCCAAAGGGAATTATCAATGAACACTCCACGAATGACAAGCTCTGAATAGTTCGATAAAATACTAAATGCTCAAATATATCCTCTCATAAAGACTGGGATAGGATATGAAGGAGAAACAAGTCAGTCCAAGGGAGAAGATAACCAGACTATCATTTTTGTAAAAGTTGTAAATGATAATGAAGCAGCTCAAAAGTTTCCTACAGAAGTAGAAACAAGCAAGAACATGACCTGCAATGAAGTAAACAGAAACAATAAAAAACCTCAAATGACAAAGAATGAAATGAAGAAAGAGTCAGCTGAAAAAGGATCTTATAATCCTGAATATGAATGGAATAAATTCGGAAGCTGTCAAAAGAGATTCTTTCCTCCTATGAGAAATATCACTTGTTTTGTCTGCCACAAACTGGGACATATTGCAGCATACTATCAAACAAAGAAAATCGAGTCCCAACAAAGGATGTAGAAAATGAAAATACTACCTCAAGAAAACAAATGGAGCGGACTACCTTTCACAAGGTACACTAATCGTTTCCATGGGTATTGTTTTTATTGTAAGGGGTTCATTCATAAAGCCATGGAATGCAAAACGTATGGACAAATACTGAAGTATGAAAACTCAAGGAGATTTATGAACAATGGAGAATTCACTCGTATAAATTAATCCATTCAGAAATATAATCAAATTCTTTGTTTGCCATCAAATCGGGCACAAGTCTCACAAAAGTCCTCTCAAATACTGTGGTCCATCTTCTTAGGAGAGGTACCAAACAAATAGCCGCATGTAGTGGAAAAAGAAGTTGAATAAATGTGACCTGGATCTAATAGCTCAAGATCAAAAAATCCAATGGTATATGGACATTGGATGCTCAAATCATATGACTGGAGATCGAAGCAAGTTTGTAACCTTTGATGAAAAGAAATCTGGAAATGTAACATTCGGCAATGATAAAGCAGGGAAAATCAAAGGAAAAGTCTCAGTCAGTCTGAACATGGAAGAGGAGAGGCTCAACATGTACTATTTGTGGATGGCCTGAAATCCAATCTGCTAAGCGTCAGTCAAATGTGTGATAAAGGTTGTGACGTCCTTTTCAGAGCCCAAGATTGTGAAGTAAGATCTAGCACCACAAGAAAGACCTTGATCAAAGGTGTTCAAACAGAACGTAATGTCTATATAGTGAAAGAAGAGAATGAAGCGTGCCACATAAGCAAACTTGACGAATCATGGTTATGGCATAGAAGATTGGGACACCTAAACTTTTACCACATCATCAGTCTGAGCAAGAAGAATGCAGTCAGAGATATGCCTGAAATAAAGAAGCCTCCAAATACCATATGTAAATCCTGCCAACTAGGCAAGCAGACCCGCACATCCTTCAAGACCAAAGATAAACTATCTACAAGTAGGCCACTTCAGCTTGTACACATGGACCTATGTGGACCTTCAAGAACTAATGCACTAGGTGGAGAATCTTATTTCATGTTGATAATAGATGATTTTACCAGATTGACGTGGGTGGTTTTTCTCAAATATAAATCTGAAACACTTGAGAAATTCAAGATATTCAAGGCATTGGCAGAAAATCAAACAGGATGCAAGCTAAAGTGCATCAGATCAGATAGAGGAGGTGAATTCACATACTATGATTTTCAGATCTATGCAATGAACATGGGATAAAACAACAGTTTACAATTGTAGGTACACCTCAACAGAATGGAGTGGCAGAGAGGCAAAACAGGTCAGTACAACAGATTTCCAGAGCCATGATGCAAGAAAGTAACATTCCCCAAACCTACTGGTCAGAAGCAGTACACACAGTTGTTCACATTCTTAACAAAGCTCATCTAAGACCAAATTGTGACAAGACACCTTACGAATTATGGCATGGTAAACCAGCATAAATCAAGCACTTTACAGTCTTTGGAAGCAAGTGTTTCATAAAAATTAATGATGAAAAACTTGGGAAGTTTGATGCAAGAGCTGATGAAGGAATATTTTTAGGATATGCATCCAAGAGTAAGGGTTACGGATGCTACAACAAAAGACTGCACAAAATTGTGGAAAGCATTGATGTAAGATTTGATGAAGATCTACCAAACAAAACAAGTAGCACAAGTTGTGCCAATCCTCCAGATGATCTTGAAGATGAGAACCAAAATAACGATGAACAGAGCAAGATGACAGAAGATAATGAATTAAATTCAAAAGGTCCCTCAAGACACACTCAAAAGAACCATCCAGAAGATCAAATCATTGGGGAAAAGAATGTGGGAATCCAGACAATAAAATAGCTTGTTGAACAGGCAGAATAAGTATACCTAGCAATGTTATCTCAAATAGAGCCAAAGAAGTTCGAAGAAGCCAGCAAAGACAAAAACTGGGTAAATGCTATGAATGAAGAACTAGACCAAATTGAGAAGAACAATACCTGGGAGTTAATTCCAATACCCACTGGGAAAAATTTCATTGGCACAAAATGGATATTCAAGAATAAGATGAATGTACAAGGGCAGGTAATCATAAATAAAGCTAGACTTGTATGCAAGGGATATTCTCAAATTTAAGGACTTGATTATGATAAAACCTTTGCCCCTGTAGCCAAAATAGAAGCAATCAAAATGTTTTTGGCCGTTGCATGCTATCATGATTTCAGGGTATATCAAATGGATGTGAAGTCAGCCTTCCTGAATGGAGACTTAGAGGAAGAATTCTACATGTAACAACCTGAAGGATTCTCATTAACAGATAAACATGACTATGTGTGCAGAATAAAGAAAGCATTATATGGCCTGAAACAAGCCCCTCATACATGGTATTCAAGGTTGGACAAATACTTGCAAAAACAAGGATTCAAGAAAGGAGGAGTAGACAGCAATTTGTACATAAAGGCTAATGAAAATGAACTCTTAATTGTAGTAGTGTATGTGGATGACATCATGTTTGGTAGCAACAAAGATGAGTTAGCACAAGGATTTGCTGAAGAAATGAAATCTGAATTTGAGATGTCAATGATTGGAGAGCTCGCCTTCTATTTAGGACTTCAAATTCAACAAAAGAACACACGAATATTCATTTCACAAGAAAAATACTTAAGATAAATGTTGAAAATGTTTCAAATGGAAGACTGCAAACCTGTGTCAACTCCCATGATCAATGAATGAAAACTATGTGCTAATTATGGATCAGCAGATGTAGATCACAAACTTTATAGATCCATGATAGGAAGTCCACTATACCTAACTGCTTCTAGACCAGACATTATGTTGGAAGTAGGACTTGTGGCAAGATATCAAGCAGCACCAAAACAAAATCACTTACTTGCATTCAAGAGAATATTTAGATATCTACAAGGAAATGCACACTATGGCCTATGGTATCCAAAAATAAAAAACTTCACATTGATAGCATACACAGATGCAGATTGGGCCAGCTGTGTGGATGACAGGAAAAGCACAAGTGGAGGTGCATTCTATTTGGGGAAAATTTTGGTGGCATGGTAAGCAAGAAGAAAACTTCTATCTCTTGCAGAAGAAGATTACATAGCAGCAGCAGTGTGTTGCACACAAGTAATGTGGATGAAACAAACTCTCCAAGACATGAAGGTAAGCATTGATGAACCTATATCTATCAAATGTGACAATACTAGTGCAATAAGTATATCAAAAAATCCTGTACTTCATTCAAAAACAAATCAAATCCCAATAAATTACCACTTCCTCAGAGAACAAGTAGCACAGAAATTAGTGAAGTTCGAATATGTACCAACAAAGGAACAAACAGCAGACATATTCACAAAACCTCTTTCTAAAGAACCATTCGATTATCTAAGAAACAAACTAGGAGTAGTGTCTGCAGATGGTTATTTTTGAATCGGTAATGGATTCCCCAAGTCCTTGTAGATGGTATCTTAGTTGAGATACTCTCATGAGGAAGGATGTCGCATCCTCATCCTTAAACTTCTTCATTTTGTACAAATTGTTTCTTAATGACATCTTCTAACCTATTGAACTTATCGAATAAAATTCACTAGCTTGTCATGCATGGCCTTGGAAATATTTAGATTTGCAACAAATGGAAATAAAAAATCCGTAACTGATTCAAATATGATCCTTTGAGCTCTTACTTCCCCTTTCTTTTACTTTACTATTTCTTGTGTCGTATCTTTCTCAGGTTCAGTAAAAATCCTATTGCTTCTTGTTATGTGAGTATGATCAAATCAATCCTTTTCCTCCATGCTAGATAGTTTGATAGCCCAATGAGCTTGTTTCTCTCTTTGCAGAAAGAACCCATTTGAATTGAAGATTCATGAATGATGTAATAATATGTTACTTACTTGATGATAAATATTTTATTTGGTGATGTGTCCAACCTTCTTGAATCTTTTCAATACCTTTGGAGAGTTCTTGATGATGTCCTTTAAAGATGTTCCCTCAGATTCCTCCACCAACAAATTCCAAGATTGATGCCTTGCAAATAGACTTCCTTTTTTTGAGATCAACACTCTCCTTGCGAGATTGATGTAGTCTTGATCCTATTCAATGTAGAAACCCTATATTATAAGGTTCTTCTACCTATGAGACTTTAACCGAATCCTTTTAAGAGACAATTTTCCTTGTAGTCTTCTTCTTTCAAGCCTCAAGAGATTACTGTATTTTTTAAGCAATTTCCTTTAGTGTCCTTCTAGCAACCTTCCTTGTCCATCTTAGCTCTATTAACATGTTATAAAATCGATAATGGAAACTTATTATACCTATTTTCTTTTATCTTGATATTTTCTTATTAATATAGATTATCTTCTTTCAGTTCTTTACTTAAATATTATCACCAAACAATATCAAAAAAAATAAATTCAATAACAAAGCACACAAATAATATAGGCTCTTAGCCAGGGAAAAACACCTCTAAGGGGAAAACCCAGAAACTCTTCTCTTCTTATAATTTTCTTCAAATTAAATACAAAGACCCAATCCCTAGAACAATTTCTTCTCCCAGTGCCAATTCAGCTCATTCTCAACTCTTTCCTTTGATCTGCACCAAACTGTTACACCCAAAAACTTCGATGTACTAGCTAAACCACTGCTACTCGACCTACAATTTCGACTGTGCAATTTCGTCTTTGAAGCTCCTAAAGAAACCCTATATCAGCCTCCTGGGACCTTCTAAGAGCAAGACAACTCTTCCTAAGGTCAGTGAGGTCTAGACATATTTTCCTTCCTCCCAACTACAAGATGTTGTACTTTGTCCTACTATAACTCAGTCCTGCAACTTTGGCCTCTTTCTTCAACCTAGAAACCCTAAATATTTCGCATGTGTGAGAGATATATAGCCCAAAAATGATAAATTTTGTCCTTCCTTCTCATTGACTTTCTCTCTGCTTCTTTCAAATACTCAACTATAGATCGAACAGTTTCTTGTAGATCAAACTTATGTGTGAGTATATCCCAAATGAATTTGAACTGCTCCTTTATATATCCTTCTCAAGGGGTCAAATTCCCTCCTTTAGGCTGACTATTACTATTGGATATTCCAAGACTTTATAGACACAAAAATAATTCTTTTTACAATTACAAATTTCCCGGAAGGGTCTTATAAACATGATGCTAACTCCATTGACTCATGAAAATAAATCCTAAGACCAAACAAACCCTAGAAGAACAAATAACATGTTTTTACCTAAAATACCATCAATAATGAGCATGAAATCCATGCTTTAATAATAATAATATTTATTTCTTATTTTCTTGTTTTTTACATAGAATACATATTGCAAAGTATTTCACTAAGTTAGATTTAAGAAGTGTTTATCATCAAGCTAGAATAGCTGAAGAGGGTATATGGAAGACCGCATTTAAAACTAAACAAGGATTGTTTGAGTGGTTTGTTATGCCTTTTGGTCTTTGCAATGCTCCGGTTACTTTCATGAGAGTTATGAATGATGTATTAAGACCATTTCTAGATGAGTTTGTCATTGTCTACTTAGATTATATTTTGATATTCAGAAAATCATGAGAAGAACATGCCATGCATGTGAACAAGGTGCTTGTTGTCTTGAGAAAAGAACAATTTATTTTGAAGATGTCGAAATGTGAATTTGGTAAAACTTATTTAGTGTATTTGGGACATATTGTTGGAGGAGGTGAGATGAAGATAGACCCCTCTAAAGTTGAGGTCATTGTGAATTGACCTACACCCAAGTCAGCCACTAAGGTAAGAATTTTTCTAGGAGCAGCACACTATTGGAGGAAGTTCATTGCTAATTTTTCCTCTATTGCAACTCTGTTACATGCATTGATGAGTGTTAAGAAAGTCTTCCAGTGGGGAGGAAATCAGCAAAAATAATTTGATGCTTTAAAGAAGAAGATCAGTTTAGCCCCAATATTAGCATTACCGGACTTGAGACATCCCTTTGAGATTCAAACATATGCAAGTGACTATTCCATGGGCGCAGTCCTCTTACAAAATGGTAAGCCTATTTAATTCCATTCATAAATGTTTAATGGTGCAGTGATAAACTATCCTACATATGACAAGGAGCTAGATGCGTTGGTACAAAGTGTGAAGAAATGTAAAAATTATTTGATGGGAAATGATACCATCATTCACACTAATCCCCAACCATTACAATACTTGCAATTGCAAACCAAATTGCAGCAGTCAAAGCACTTTCGATGGATGGGATTCTTGCAACAATTCCACTTGGTCATCAGGTATAAGAAAGGTATATACAACAAGGTTGATGATATGCTTTCTAGGCCTATTATTAATGCAACTACTTTACTCAAGAATACTTATGTTCTACATGAAAGTTACATTGAAAAATATGCATTTGAAAATGACTTTCAAGATTTTTATGCAAACTTGAGTCAAGGTCTCCAAGTTGAGGAATTAGATTATCATGTTCATAATAACTTGTTGTATCATTTGGTCAAGCTTTGTATTCCACGGGGTGAGAGAGTGAATGTCATAAGGGAAGCACACACTTCTCTTATTGCGGGACATTTTGGTGTAAGAAAAATAGTGGAAAATCTTCATAGGTATTGTTATTGGCTTCGTATGCTTGAAAGTGTGTCACGCTTTATTAAAGATGTTCTATATGTGCAGTCAGTAAGCCTAGTAATATGAAGTTAGGATTTTACACACCACTCTCGGTTCCTTCACATCCATGGAAGAGTATCTCTATGGATTTTGTAGGAGGTCTTCCTTTGTTGAAAAGAGGTCATGATTATTTGTATGTAGTTTTGGATAGGTTCAGAAAAATGTGTATTTTGATGCCATGTAAAAAGAAAGTTACAATTGAACAAACAACTCATATTTTCTTTCAAAATGTTTGGGTTCATTTTGGGTTGCCTACATCTATTGTAAGTGATCGATATTCTCAATTTGTTGGGAATTTTTGGTCAAGTTTGTGGGACTTGATGGACACTAAGTTGAACAACATTACATCCTTACATCCACAAACTTATGATCCACCCAATGTTTGTCATGCCTCGCTTTGTACTTTCTTTGACTTTTATCTAGTTACTCTTGCATTGTTTGATGAGTCAACTGAATTTTCTCTATAAATTTCTTTGCTTTATCTATGTCTCTATGTCCATCGATAGCTACATCTTTCCCAAAGATGAAATCCAATGGTGACTTTGGAAAGTAACCAAGACATGCCTCAAATGGCGATGTTTGAGTAGAAGAATATTTTGTTGAATGGAGTATGTTAGTGTTGTTGTGCTAATTACTCTTTCAGATTATGAATTCAATGTTTTATGTGTGCTTAAGGGCTCAAGTTCTCTTGCAAATTATCAAGTCTCATAAGTGTTTTTCATGTCAATTTAGTGAAAATTTTAACATAAAAACAAAGGTTGAACAGCAGCAAATAAACTACAGAACATCACCATACAAAACATTAAAACAGGTATTTGATGAAGGAGTTCACCCCTCCTGGGCTACATCTCCTTGGTCCAGCTTCCATGGCTTGGGCCTCTATATTATGCTCAAATTTTCAAATTGACCTATTTATAATTCTCTTTTTCTCCTTTAACCTGCTCCAATGAGTCTAGAATGGCCAAAAATTGTCATCTGGCCTCTTTTTGCACCCGAATTAGTTGAAAAATTCAAAATTTATGACAATTTACATTTTTCCCAATATTTCAGGTCCTAAACTAGCTAACTGCAACTAAACTGGAAGTCTTCGCCGAATTTGGGGGTCCACTATATTAATATGTCATTAATGCTAAGTGATAGTTTAACACTAATTAAGCGCAGTTAAGCGTTGAACATGTGCTTTAAACTAATCCGCACTTAATTCTAGATTAGGTGTTAATTAAATCGATTTAAGGTTAACAAAGCACTGTTTAAATATTTAAAATCCACGTTAATTTTAACTCCCGCCAATGGTCTAGCATGGTGGTCTTATGGACCGGGGGCTGGCCCCCACCTTCCCTCACCATAATTCAAATTTTAATATAAATATATTTGGAATGCCATATGGTTAAGAACCATTAGGCAGGCGGAACACTAATGCAGAGCACTCTGTAGTGGGAGTCATGAGGTCGAACCCCGAAACCTCCACCCAGACTTAAAACAAAAAAAATGAACCACCTTTCAACCTTGGGGGGGCCACATGGCGGCCTCAGGCTGCACCACGTGTCCTCACTCGGTTGACCCCAAAATGAACCAATGAAATTTTGACACATCACCCACAATTCGACCAGTGACATGTTGCCACTTGGAAAATTACCATTCACCAAAGAAAATGCCAAAAAAATGACCCTGCACAGTCAACATGCTACGTCAGTAGTATGAACTGTTGACAGGGCATCTAACTGTCAATTTTTTTTTAATTTTGCATGTTTATCAAAGTGAACATAACTCATTTCTGGGAGCATACAGAGACTATTTTTCGTGAAACAAAATGCACCGGATTCATAACGATGAGCACTACGCGGTCATTCGGGTTCCAAGCTTATTTGAGAAATTTGATTTTTGAGCATAAAACTGAGCCCCTGATCACATATTGATAAGTACAACAATTATGAAGACCGAAAATAGTTACATTTCTCAACACTCCCTCTTAACTCGGGAGGTATTCAAAATTGTAAAACCAGTACAACATCATATCTCAAACTAGAGAGCCCTCGCAATAAGAGTCAGATTGATAAGCCATACTGTAAGCATCATCATCATGTCCAAAATTGTCTTTGAGGCCTAGTTAGACAATCTCTTCTTTAATAAAGAGTATTATGTTGGGAGGCTTTACGTGTGAGACCACACTACCTCTACAAGGTACATATGCCATCTCAATGTCTACATGGCATGTCATTTTAGGATTATTCTTATCTCGGATCTCCAATTTTTAGTCCTCAAATAATATTGGTCCTCTTCGACCACTCTTCTCTTGGATACTTGTCACATCCTCAAAGAGTGTCAGACCCTTTCCTTTATTAGATGCTACAAGGCTCAAGAAAACCATGGATGCTTATCCAATCCTCCACCACTCTCTATTCATCACCTGAAGAGGAGAAGATACATGTGATGTCCAACATCACTCCCTCTCAACCAGAGAGGACATACCTATTCTCCTTTAATCTTGAGAATAGAACCTTGCTCCTATAAAAGGATACTCCTTTATTCCCTCTCAAAATCAAAAGATATATAGACTTCCTTTCTATTTTTGGAGGCATCATCACAAGCCTTACAACTTGTTTGCATAAGATTATCAACTACTAGTTTTTCATAGTTTTTTGGCTCCCTCTTTCATCCTTGATCTTTATTTCTTTCAGGGTATCATGGAGGCATATTCTCTCTTCAATCTTGTGACAGGTTTCAAGAAAATCTTCTTGCTCATCACCTTTTTTTTTATATGAATGCATCGCATTAATCCTTCCCAAACTTCAATTTCATAATAAATTATTTTTGAAATTGATCTTTCTTTGACCTCCTGGTTATCTTTTCGATCACTACCTTCTAATCTCAAGATTTCCATATATTGACTTCACAGTTGCCGGCTACCCTATATCGAGCTTCCCTCAATATCTTTCATCCATAAAGTTGAACTTTCCTCAACTTCCATCATATATTCCTGCAACATTCTTCTAGGTAGCAATAATATGTTAACCAAATAAAAAACAATAATGAAAATTAGACTTACCT
This sequence comes from Pinus albicaulis, assembly GCA_034641835.2. Taxonomy (NCBI): domain Eukaryota; kingdom Viridiplantae; phylum Streptophyta; class Pinopsida; order Pinales; family Pinaceae; genus Pinus; species Pinus albicaulis. The sequence continues at coordinate 184,398,520 of CM076583.1, read as the reverse complement.
CATTGTGATGACCTTCTCACCTGTTAGAGTCCTATAATAATAGGATTCATAATTTTGAACTGAATTTGATTAGTATTAAAAATTAAAAATGTAAAGAGGGTAAAATTCCTAAAATAAAAATCAAAGGACAAAAAAAAAAAAAATGAACCACAACAAAAAAGAGATAAAAATAGATCATGAAAGTGATGCAAATTCAAATGTCATTGCTTTCTACTTTACTTTTCAAAATAAGATTGTGTGTAGCTTGTCAAAAATTCCACAATACTTGAAGGTTAAATTGTTGAATCTTGACCTTTCATGCTTTAAATTTCAAGTTGATAGATAGAGAATAAAGATCTAGTCAAACAGTTTAATCTTGGCAGATCAGCAGTTAGGTAGAGAATAATAAGGAGCTCAACAGTTTAATCTGAGCACTTAGAAGTAATAAGGATAGAATAAGATATTTTGTTGTTAAAATAAAAATGATAAGGGTTTGCAAGCTCAAATGCACCCAAAGAAATGAAGAAAAAATGTTAGGGTAGTTGATAGGTAGGCATAAACAGTTTTCACAAGGCATGGATAGCAGAAATTGGTCATTTCATATTTACTAACTTCTCTTCAAAATCATTTCCCTTGTAAAATTACCCCTTCCCCTTCATTTTTATTCTTTCCCCTTACTTCACTCTTTTCCCCCTGCAAAAAATCCCTTTTTCCTAAAGTTAAAATGCATATTTTCCTTTGGAAAAGTAAAAATCTTGTATTAATTTCCATTTCATTCATAAATACCCCCTAAATACACTTTTCCTAAGTTTTCATGTTTAAAATATTAATATTGGGTCCCACTGTAAAAATATCCATCCCCGATATTAAGTTTTAACACTATCCTTAGTGTATTTTTAATCCTGCACTTATTAACATTTTAAATCATTTAAATAACTTTATTTATTAATTCCCATTATATACGTTTTAAACAGGTATTACATTAATTCCTGCATATATATTATTCCCAAAACCATGTTTTATTTATAACCTGTGGTTTTTATTACCCCAACTATACATAGGTCCCACTTTCCATAACCCCATTGGCTATGTATTAAACCCCGACCCTATCCCATCACATAGATTAAAGTCTCGGGCCCCACGCCTATCCAATCCCCAACACTCCATTGCATTCACCTAACCATCGGATCTTAACCGATCAAATCCATTGGCCCTTATCGCCTATCGCATGCTCGATGGCCAACTCTTTAACCACCCCAAGACCTTGCGATATTTGCGGTTTTCGGAGCCTCGCTCCTGGCTATGTGGCACTGTTCTATTTGATCGCATCCTTACGAAAAATACTGTCGACCACCTTTGGCCAATGTGAAAATCACTAAACGGTTTTTCATGACCCTTATCCATACTGCTCCCATTTGAATTAACCCCACGCATTCAATGTTTTAATCATTGTTGATAACCGCCCTTTTGTGCCTTTTTCACCACTTTATGTTATCATTCACGTAGAAGGAGAATTTTCAACCTCATTTTAAGCCTTTTTTACTATAAATAAACACCATTTGTTGCTACAGCCAGTGTGAAATTCATCCAAAGCCTTATAAATACCAGAAGAGCTTCGGAGAACCTTCGTTGCCTCAGAAACCCTTTGCAAACTTAAAAATCTTCATTTTATCCAGGTATTCTTCAAAGCAAATTCTTGTACTTAATCTAAAGAGAAATTAATAAGTAATTGAATCATTTAGGAGCCTCTGCAGACCTGAAGAAAGCCCTATTTCCTTTCAATCCTTTTCTGCATACCCTAGTCTTCCTTTTCACATAATTCTAAGGTCCTAAGACTGTTTTTAATCACAAATATTGAATATTTGATCAATTGAACCATTGTAGACCATAGATAAGCCCTTGTTTCATCCTAAATCATTCTGTAAACTGTAATTATATTTCTAAGGTGCTCCTAAAGGCCTAAATCAGTTTTTTCAAAGTCAAAGATTAATCAATTGAGTAAAATCAAACAAAAAAAGGCTTCCAAAAGTATTGTAACTGTAAATCCTCTGCAACCTCCATTTATAGATGTGGAACACACTCCTTTAGCAGATAGAGACTTTAAGATTAATAACACAGTCAATTAATTTAATCTTCTTGAGCTCCACTGTTGGAGCCATGAAAAATCCATTGATCAAGCAGATGAGGTTTTTATTTGGGAGTCTAATTTTCCAAAATATGTTCTCCCACAGACTTTCCAGTGCCCAAAAGTGATTAGACTCTGTCAATATTTCTATTTCCCTAACCATAGAGCCATAATTATCCCCGGAAAAGAAATTCTATTCACTATCACAGCTGATTCAATCAGCCAACTGTTGCAGATCCAACCTAGACCAGATGAAACCCATTTCTCCATTGAGAATCTTACACAGTTGTATATAAATCTGAACTTCCCCAAGAGGTTCCAGATATTCCAAACTTTCATGCCTTGATTTATAGAAACTCCCAAGACAAATCCTCCTTACCCATCTGCAATATTTTCTGAGAGAACCAGACACATCATCACAATGTTGTCCTGCATTTTGGGTTATTTTATTGATGAGCATGTTGATGCTTCAATCATGGGTTTCCTGTCTACTTTCACACTTGGTCAGCCTCTTGCTACCATTTTTAATTTTTCCCAGTACTTTGCTTATAATATTCATGAACAGTTGGTCAAAATTCCTAAAGAAGGTGTCTTCAAGTATTCCTCAGTTTTATTCCACATGTTTCTGTACTTTCAGTCTGAGAAATTTGTCATCAACCTTCAAAAGCTTGATGATGAAGGTAACTCACAGTCAGTTATATTTTGGACTCCAATTATCAGAAAATATTCCACATAGTCCACCTATACAGAGTTCGTTGATTCTTTCATTTATCCTGTGGTCAACATGTTGAACAGCAACAATCAACCAAGAATCAATAAGGAAATTAAGAAGGTCCTACAATTATCAAAACACATTAGGACAAGAGATAGGTATCTGTATCAAAACCATATAGAAATTAGGGTATATGGATCAAATCTTCTTCCATATAAACTGCCCAAATACCTCCCAATGAGGTTATTTTCCCTTGAATATATCAGGCAGAACCTTAATTCTGATGGAATCAATTTCTTGGTAGCCAAAAAGAAGACACAATTTAAAATTAAGAATCAGGTTGGCCCATTTATTTGTGACAGTAGAGATTCAGGTCCACAGGCAGAAAAGTATTTGCAGGATTTTAAGTTCAGTCCAAGCTTTCAGTGGTATTATGATCCCCTAGGAGTAATAAGAAAACTAAGCATTAAATGAAAATTAACTCCTTATGTAAATGAGAAGAAACCATACATTGAGAAATCTTCCAATCAATCTAAATGGTTGGAGAACACTTTGATAGAGGAGGAGAAGCAAGGTGATACTAGTCAAATCTTGCAGACTCCAGCCCAAGAACATAGGGACTCAAAAAGAATCAAATAAGAAGGATCATACACAGCAGATACTACCACTGAAACTAAATTTAAATTGATGTACAGGAAGAAGCCTGAATTAAATCCTATAAATGAGAAAGTGTAAACAATTGAATTAATTGATACTGGTGCAGTATTAAAAGACAATGCTCCTCCTGCAATTGCTAAAGAAACACACCAGCCTTCAACTTCAAACACTCAAATGATTCAGAAGAAGCATAGTGTTGAAGTGTCCTCATCCAACAAACCAACAGAGAAAGAGATGGATATTAAATAAAGATACAAGGAAATCAAGGCGAGAAATGAGGAAATCAAGACTGATATATATTCTCAATATCTAAAATAGACTCCTGGTATCCAGAATAGGCTACTTTCCGCCTTTGATTATAAGAATAAAAATATGCAGATGACATTTCTTCAACCCACAGTTCAAACTCCTAAGTCATCTTCTGATTACAAAAAGAAATATTTTGAATTCATGGCCAAGTATATTCATCCTTTGGACCAAATTGAGTTTCATAAGCAGGTAGGGGAAATGATATATTCTACAATGACCACCAAGGACATGAGTGTGCGGAAGCTGCAAAACAGTCTTTGGAACATCAAAGATCAGCTTAAATTAGAAAAGGCATCTTCACAGGCCAAAGGCAATAGAATAAAATCTTTGGAGGATTTGGTAATTGAAGTAGGATATGATCCTAATAATGTCAAAATTGCAGAAGAATTGATAAAAAATAAGAATGCAGACATTGTTGCATTAAGAAAGCAACTAAAATTTCCTCCTACAGAACATCCTCAAGCTAAATAAATTCTAGAAAGTCAAAGCCAAAAAGATGAAATTGTTGAAGATTGCAACAAGAAATAGTGAAGGAGGCATCCTGAAACATCATTCATGATCCTAGTTGGAAAGTGATCACCTAAACTAGGTGGGGGCCACACAAGTGATTTTTGTCGCAAAGTCTATTTTTAGACATATGGATCATATTCTATGAGTTGCGGGATGCTATTTGTGGATGGTTGGTAAAGTTGGAAAAATAGATGGACTTCTATTTTTAGACATATTGGGCGGAATCTACTTTTAGATTGCCAGTCTAAAAATAGATATGTCGAATATTATTAGCTCTTAAACATATTTGGACTCTAAACATTATCTTATTTTCTTGGAGCACTTCAGTTAAGTGCATAGATGTGGCACAGGAGCTGACAGAAGGAATTACGCTATTCCTGAGGGTTATGTGGAGCTATTGCATGGATACTTCAGTTAGAACTCATGTGAGAGAGTTTGGTGGAGTTGATTGAGGAAGTTAATGGAGTTGTGTTCAGTTTAACTAATCTAAACATAGTTGAGCTATTTGTATCTAGTTTAACTAATTGATACAACTAGTGAGAGTGGTGTGAATTAATTATTAATTAATTCACTAATTATAAACTCATTAATCAACTAAAGAATACATCAGTTAACTTCAGTGCATGGACAGTTTTAGTGGAGACCAGTGCAGAGATAGGTGAAAGGGCAAGTGTGACTATCAGTTGTGACTATAAGTGATGCATGGTTTGCATCCAACACTCAGAAGAGATGCCTATAAAGACTGCGTGAGCAAGGCTGGGGTAATACATTCTCATCAAGAGTCATTCTTCAGCAGGGATTGCGCAGTAGAGGCAGGCTATCAAGTGGCAGAGATTGGAGCATGTGTTTTGCTAGATCTAGCTTGATTAGTGTGTAGCAAGTGGAGATTATACTGAGAGCTTGTGAGGAGTTTTGTATGATGATTTTTACGTGATATCTATGACATATATAATATACAGATAGTTGGGGTTTTCAGCTTTAAGCTTTCCCATTACATATTGTGTTCATATGTGTGAATTTTTATGGCTTTAATGTGTGCATGCAATTGATTTTATTTCTGCATGTAATGATCAATGGTAGAAGAGATTTTGTATTGTGCATGAAGTCAAATAGTGTGTGATTAGGAGAATCTCAGTGAATAATATATCAGTTATTCAAATTTCTACATGGTATCAGAGCGATATTGATCATTGGAGCAATTGCAAAGCATTGAAGCGGTTGAGTTTTAGGATAAACTCAGGAAAATAAAAATGGAGAAGAATGACACTATTCCGGTATACTTGACAAAGTTTTCCACTGCAGGGATGAGCTTGGGAGTGTAGGAGTTAGTGTGGATGAGGAAGGACAAGTCAAGAAGGTTGGGATTCGAGCAAAGAATCTCTACAGACTTGAAGTAGATGGGATTTCTACGGAGCTTCCTACTGTTGGGAAGTGCGAGAAAGCCATGCAATTGATGCTTGAGAGGGAGCAAGTTTTGCATGCAGGTAAGAGTGAACCTCGTGATGTGGAGCAGCCACAAGATGAGGATCATGGAGTGGGAGAAACCACTCATGCAGAGAAATTTCGTGCCAGATGGGCAGAGGGAGTGCATGCAGCTATACCACCAGGTGAGAGGTGGGGCAACATGCATGATTAATCCCAAGAGGAGATTTCTGGGCAGGATTCATGAGATGGTGTGGATCTCATGAATTGAACCTGGCTACGAGGTGCCCAGAGCATAGCAGTAGCATGATCAGTTGGATTGATGCAGGCATATCAAAGTGACAGTGTCAGATACTAGAGCACGAATCAGAGTTGACAGCAAGTGCAGAGTGCATGGGTGCAAGAGTTCAACAGCGTAGTGGTTCCTGATGACATGTGCAGTTGGGCCCAGCAGAAGTCGAAGACTTTGATGATAGATGCATCAGACTGATTGAGTTGTTTGGAGCCTATTCAGTTTCAGAGGAGTTGCAGAGCAGATGCATGGAGTTGCATGGCGCTTATGAAGGTTGCATGGCGAATGCATGGAGTTGCATGTCGCATGCAATGACAGTCCTTTCTTGTTGAGAGGGAGTGTTGAAAATGGAAACAAGAAACAGTGAAGGAGGCCTCCTGAAACATGTTTTATGATCCTAGTTGGAAAGTGATCACCTAAACTAGGTGGGGACAACACATGTGATTTTTGTCGAAAAGTCTATTTTTAGACTATGTCTATTTTTAGACATGTCGATCATATTCTATGAGTTGCGGGATGCTATTTGTGGATGGTTGGTCAAGTTGGAAAAATAGATGGATTTCTATTTTTAGACATACTGGGCGGAGTCTATTTTTAGACTGCTAGTCTAAAAATAGATCAGTCGAATATTATTAGCTCTTAATAATATTTGGACTATAAACATTATCTTATTCTCTTGGAGCACTTCAGTTAAGTGCACAGATGTGGCATAGGAGCTGACAGAAGGAATTACGCTATTCCTGAGGGCTAAGTGGAGCTATTGCATGGATACTTCAGTTAGAACTCATGTGAGAGAGTTTGGTGGAGTTGATTGAGGAAGTTAATGGAGTTGTGTTCAGCTTAACTGAGCTAAACATAGTTGAGCTAGTTGTATCTAGTCTAACTGATTGATACACTAGTGAGAGTGGTGTGAATTAATTATTAATTAATTCACTAATTATAAACTCATTAATCAACCAAAGAATACATCAGTTAACTTCAGTGCATGGACAGTTTCAGTGGAGACCAGTGAAGAGATAGGTGAAAGAGCAGTGTGACTATCAGTGGTGACTATACTGTTGCATGATTTGCATCCAACACCGTGAGAGATTCGGCAATATTGCGTGAGCAAGGCTGTAATAGGTGCACATCAAGAGGCATTCTTTAGCAGGGATTGCGCAGTAGAGGCAGGCTATCAAGTGGCAGAGATTGGAGCATGTGTTTTGCTAGATCTAGCTTGATTAGTGTGTAGCAAGTGGAGATTATACTAAGAGCTTGTGAGGAGCTTTGTATGATGATTGTTACATGATCTCTATGACATATATAATATACAGATAGTTGGGGGTTTTCAACTTTAAGCTTTCCCATTACATACTGTGTTCATATGTGTGAATTTTTATGGCTTTAATGTGTGCATGCAATTGATTTTATTTCCGCATGTAATGATCAATGGTAGAAGAGATTTTGTATTGTGCATGAAGATAAAATAGTGTGTGATCAAGAGAATCTCGGTGGATAACATATCAGCTATTCAAATTTCTACAGAAATGATGAATTTCATTCTTCAATTGACTGCCCAAATAAAGGAAATGGAAAATGAAATGGACAAGTTGATCTAGGAGAAAAAGGCCATAGAAGAAATTACTGTCACTGTAATTCCTGTAGTCACAATAGTTGTGCCTTCTACACTAGCAAAATCATTGGCCCCTACAGTCCCAATGGCTACAGCACTTCCTATCACCTCAGCAACAACGTCAGCAGCAGAATCATCAACAACAGCAGTATAGCCTACAGATGAGGCAAGTAAATTAGTAAAATCGATGTAGGAAATTTCTATTCAGACAAATGAAATCAATGAACTTGAAGAACAGCTAAAAATTCAGGAGGATGAAAAGAAACTTGCTCAGATTATGCTCAAGAATGAAGAACATAAATCAAACAGATTAACAGAGATATTAAAGAAGTTAGAGAAAGATCTAACACTAAAAGAACCAATGGCACAAGCCAAGAAGCAGGTATGGGCCAATATCATTGAATCTGTCAATGATATATGGCCATCAGTCCAGGTTATTTATGATCAAAAATATCTAATCAAAGTAGCAGGTGAAGCCATCCAAAAGATAAAAGAAGAACTTGGTAAGAAACCTGAAGAGGCTAATGAAATCACCAAATTCCTCAACTCCAAGAATAAGCAAGAACTTGAAGAAATTTCTATAGCTGATAGGACAGATACAATTCTTGAAGTCAAGAAAGCGATTTCAAAAAGAAACTTGATGATACAGTTAGAAGAAAAATGCCAAAACATGGAACTTGGCATAACTAGATTTATGCTGAAGTTTGACATTCTAAGACAGAAAGTCCTTCCAAATCCTCTGGTTATTAATGAAAAATTGATGAAACAAGAGGATTATGATAAGAAAATGAGAGAAGTGGCCAAGGATCAAGCTAACCTTCCTTCTTCACAGGGAATTCCAACAGGGAAAGTTCTCTATAAGAATTTTGAAAATCTTTTTTACCCGCAACTTCAGGTAAACCACTTATTTATCAATAAGCCTACATTTTCAAAATATACAGAGGCAAATGAAATATTCAGAAGGATGTTGAAGATAAAATTACCAAATACAAAATACTGGGAAAATTTGACTGATTTACTGTGAAGATAAAACAGTAGAGACGGTTCAAGTGTATCAGAGTCAAAGAGTATTAGGTAAAAGTCAGAGTTAATATCAAATCAGAGATGACAAGTTAGAGTTAAATATTGCCAGCGTAAAGGACACTGCACTGCTTAACAAACAGCCTTCGTTGAGCAAACAGCAAAGAGATAAATCAGCAACAAATCAAATACAGAAAACATTAAATTCAATAAAAGCAGGGATAGCTTGCATTAGTTAGATAGTTGCCTCTATCTTCTTGCATGAAGATATTTATTTTTCCATGAATAATTCCTAAGTTTATTTTAGGATATTTTGTAAGATTTTTTGTATAATACTTCACATTTCGAAGTATTGAGTGTGGATGAATTTCTAAACATTTCTATAGTTGTACTGAGCTGAAACCTAAGGGTTATTTATATCATTTTCAAGCCAGCTAACTGGATCAAGCAATAAAGCATCATATTATAGGATTCATTTGTTGAGCCACTTTAGTGAAATATTTTCACTTGTTCTTTGTCAATTTCTTATGTTTTCCATATGCTTATATGTTTTCTTAATCTAAATGATATAATAGGAATGTTATTACAGAATATGTTTAATTACACTGTTGAATTGTTTATCATTTACATGTTTTCTTCATATATCTAGAGTAGGGAATTCTTAATTTCTCCCTATTTTCGATTGACCTCTGTCTTTTCACTCATTATCCGGATCTGAGAATCCTTAACTGCTCTCTCATCCCGATTAAAACCATTTCACCATTCATCCTGAAGATTTGAATTGACCCAACTATCTTGCCCTGTGAACATTTCCTTTTGAACTTGATTTTGTCCTACTGCTTGACACTTTGACTCCATTTTCCCAATGGAATACATACCGACATCTATCCATCTGAACTAGTGATTCCACCACCAAACCAAATCCAAAAATCAAATCCCAAGTAATCCTACATAAGTAGCCTAAAATCAACTAAAAATCAACAAAGATAAATCATATAGAGAGAGCTCTCTCTGAGAAATAGGAAGGCTAGATCCCCAGGCTTAAAAGTAGGTTTGTGGTTACCTCTAATATTCTTTAAACCAAAAAATAAACAACCCTTTGATAGTTATTGGATTGATAGAATCACCAACATCTTCATCGGCCATCTCCACTTGAAACTTCCTTCATGCATCAGAGTGCCCAAGGATCAAACTTGATTACCAAGTTACAAATTTTCTTCTGGAGATTATACTAGATGTTAATCATTATTTTACGTATTATAGAGAAAGTCTTAAATATTTTATACATCCTTAAGTAAGTCAAATCATAAGAATCATATATCCATATACCTAAGCATACTTTATGACCAAATTTCTTTCACAAGATTCTTTACACATGAATCTTATCCAAAGTTTTACATCCAACATGTACTCTTATGTTTTAATCCAGTTATCTAGCTATTTGTATATCTCACAAAGAGCCTGCATCATAACCCATTGCATTCTTGCATCCATTTACTAGTATTAATTCCACATTACATGGAATATCTACTAACCTTTTTCATAGTGATTCTTCCAAGAACCTTTCACAATTATGGTTATTTTAGGATCAAGATGATCCACCTAAGTGAGATGACTGCCTTATCTAACATAATGTTAGATAAGACCTGGATGATAAATATGAAAAAATGGTCTATCTAGGACATATATCTAGATGATCTCTAAAAAGAATCCTAATCATGTGAATTATAAACATGCCACTAACATATGATTCTTTCTATGTTGTTATGAAAAAACATATTTTCCTAAAGAAATATTAAACTTCTCAGAGAACTTGACAGTTGATGAAATTTCTTCAGTAGTAGAGATCCTTCACTTATTCCTTCTTTGAATTTTTCTTAGGTTCTCCCACTTCTTCCTCTACATGAGCTTCACTCATTTCCTTTCTCTTATTGTTTTTCTAGTTTGGACAATCCATATTATAGTGTCCAAATTCATTGCATCCAAAACATTGCAATTTGGACATATCTTTCTTCTTGGACTTTCCAAACTTTCCCTTCTCCAAATTCTTGACTCAAGATATAAATATCATCCTTGACCTTTATCCTTGATTCTTCCAATATGAATTGCACCCACAACTCTTCAAATGGAGTTGAATCCTTCTTGGAGTAGATGCTTGTTGCAAATTTTCTCCATTATGGTGTCAATGTGTTCAGTACACAAATAGTTATTTCTGAATCAATAATAGGTTCCCCAAGTCCTTGTATATGGTCTCTTAGTTGAGAGACTCTCATGATTAAGGATGCCACATCCTCATCTTTCGACTTATAAATTTTATACAACTTTTTACTTAACGACACCTTCTGACTTGTTGTACTTACCGAATACAAATTCACTAGATTGTCATACATGGCCTTGTAAGTCTTCATATTTGCAACAAATGGAACAAAAGAATCCTTAATTGATTCAATTGTGATCCTTTGAGCTCTTACTTCCCCTTTCTTATACTTTTCTAGTTCTTATCTCATATCTCTCTCAAGTTCAGTAACTTCTCCAGTAACATATCCCATTACTTCTTGTTCTGTGAGTATCAAGTCAATCATTTTCTTCCATGCTAGATAGTTTGATGCCCCAATGAGCTTGTTGTTATCTTTGCAGAAAGAATGGAATATAACTTGAATATTCAGGCATGATTTAATAATATGTTACTTACTTTATGGTCAATATTTTCTTTGATGATGTCTCCAGTCTTCTTGATTCTTTTCAATACCTTTGGAGAGTTCTTGATGATGTCCTTGAAAGATGTTCCCTCAGATTCCTCCACCAACAGCTTCCTAGAATGATGCCTTGCAAATAGACTTCCTTTTTGCGAGATCAAAACTCTCCTTGTGAGATTGATGTAGACTTGATCTTCTTCAATGTAGAAACCCTAGATTATAACGGTATTTTACCTATGAGCCTTTAACTAGATCCCTTCAAGAGACAATTTTCCTTGTATTCTTCTTCTTTTAGGTATCGAGAGCTTCCTATCTTTTGATAAGAAATTCCCTTTAGTGTCCTTCCAGTTTCCTTCCTTATTCACCTTAACTCTCATACCATGTTATAAAATAGATAATGGAAGCTTATCATACTTATTTTCTTTAACCTTGATACTTTCTTTTGAATCTCGATTATCTTATTTGATTTTTTTATGTATATCTTATCATAAAAAAATATCAATAACAATAAATGCAATAACAAAGGAAAAAGATATAGGTTCTCAGTGAGGGTAAAACCTCTCCAAGGGGAATTCTGAAAACTCTTCTCTTCTTATAATCTGCTTCAAATGAGATACAAATACCCAATCCATATACCAAGACCTTCTCCCAGTACCAAACGATCCTTTCTCAATTATTTCCTTTGATATGCACCAAATTTCTACACCCAGAATCTTCGACCTTCCAGCTACACAACTGTTACTCGACTCGCAACTTCAACCCTGCAATTTCATCTTTGCATCTCTTGAAGAAACCCTATATTAACCTCCTCCTGTGACCTTCCAAGAGAAATAAAACTCTTTGTAAGGTCAGCGAGGTATAGACAAATTTTCTTTCCTCCCAGCTACAAGATGATGCACTTTGTCCTACTGAACTCAATCCTGCAATTTCAGCCTCTTTCTGCAACCAAAAAACCCTCAAATCTGCATGTGTGAGATAGATATAGCCCAAAAATGAGAATTTGTTTCCTTCTCCCTTCTCCTTGAATTCTTATCTCCTTCTTGTAGTTACTCGTCTATAGATTGAACTCTATCTTTTAGATCGAACTTGTGTGTGAGCATATCCCAAATGAAGTCAAATTTCTCCTTTATATAGCCTTATCAAGGGCTCAAATTCCCTCCTTTAGACTGACTTGATGATCCCAGGCCCAACTTGTACTCTTGGATATTCCAGTACTTTCTAGACTCAAAAATAATTATTTTTACAATTACAATTTCCCGAAATGGTCTTATAAACATGATGTTGACTCAATTGGCTCATGACAATAAATCCTAAGATCTAACAAACCCCAGAATCACGAAGAACATGCCTTTACCTAGAATACCATCAATAATGGCCATGAAACGCATGCTTTAATAATAATATTCTGTTTTTCTTTTCTTTTTTTTTGTTACATAGGATACATATTGAAATGAGTACAACAATTATGAAGACCAAAACTAGTTACATTTTTCAAAACCTTCTTTAGCGAAATTTCAAAACCAATCAAGTGAATTTTGTGTGTCCAAATGAGCTCAACTCTCCCTCTATTTATACTTTCTAGAGGGGTTCGAATATGTTATCACTCTATAATTTCTGAAGGTTGGAGATAGAACCACATAGTGAAACATCAAACTGCTTTGGAATCCAGGACCTAGCCTTCCTAAACTTAGAGAGGGCTCTCTCTATTAGATATAACTTGATAACTATAAGTGTTAATATTAGGCTAGTTCTAGAAATGAGGTTTGTTTGAAGATTTCGTTGAGGCAACAGAAGAGGGCCATTGGGCTATGGATTCAAGCAGGTGTAAACAAACTCAAATAGATGGATAACTGAGGTCAGGTGCAACCAGGAAAGCTAGCCATGTCAATGGATCTAAACATCTTGTGAAATGGAAAAGAGGAGGAGATTGAGGTTCAACGGGAATGTAGAGCAGAACATCTTTGAATTCTACATTCTGGTCTTAACATGGATGCAGAGCATATCGTCTCTGAATTCTGCATCCAGGTCTTAGAGGAAAACATAATTTATTGTTCCAAGACTGAGCAAGGTACCCCATGGTAAATCCTACACAAAATTTTCTATCCGCAGTAAAGAAAAGAAAATAGTATGGAAAAAAGGAGAATGAAAAATTACATAATGGAAGCACTTCACCACAGAACATGACACAAGAATATAGAAAACAACATCATCCTGTATTCATCCAAAAGAGAGTGCTTACAACAATTTGAGTCTATTACAATGAATTTTCCCCTTCCGGGCCTCTTTTTACACTACTAATGCATACAATATTTATAGAAAACTTAAGTCGGTTCGTCTTCCTACTGTAGTGATTAAATTTAAGCAGAAAATGGACAAGTGGAGACATGCAGGCGGTGATAAGACATCTCTAACAACAACACCACCTCTGGGATTAATTCTGGGAAACTCTTCATGGATCCAAACGCTTCAATGGCTCCTCGAAAGATCAAACAGTTAACTTTGGAGGAAGCTGTGATGGTTTCGAAGCAGAAACCAATGGAGGTTCTGACATATGGATTTTTTATTCAAACCGCCTTTGCCGGATGATAAATTTCAATGTGACGCTGGCATTGTCGCTGCTCTGATCTTACTTCCCTTTCTCTATTACAAAATGATACTATTTTATTTGGAGAAAATGGTTTTTGAAGGAGAAACAAATGGTATTCTAGACCCCCCCTGAAGTGGTAAGTGGTAATAAAGGGGGGGGGGGGGGGGGCGTTGCGAATTTATCATAGAATGACACATAAGGGGGTTCCTTTCTTGAAAACCACTCATTCCGGACCCCCCTTGCAAGGATAAAGTTAGGATGGTAAAGGGGGGTCGGAATGAAATGTAGGCCGTCAGATTTAAAGATGATGGTGGATGGATGAGGTGGAAAACCTTTGCTCCTTGCCGGGTCTTTACCACAAGTCGTTTTGCTATGTTTCGACCTATTTATCCATGAAATGAGCTCCAAACCTTGTCGGCACGATGTGACTTGTTTTACACACAAAACAGCGTAAAAACCCATTTACCCGAACATGAGAATGTTTTGTTTTCAATTATGAAGCCGCATCACATACGTGCCGATATCGCACTTTTCATCCTGCCACCTTAACTTTTCATTTGCGCCTATCCTCTAACATTTGAGATTTGTGATCGGGTCCCACCCGGCAGCGCACATCACATTTCGCAGATTTTACCGTTTATCTCCTACACCCATTACTTATAATTTGTGATTTGTGCTCGGGTCCCACCACAACGCACATCAATTTCAATGATTATATCATTCACCTTCACGCTTAACTCTTAAAACTTGTGATGTGAGATATGTGGGCCAGGGCTACATCATCCTGCCATGTAATCTTGCCACATCATCTGCCTCATCATAGCTACATCATCTTCCACGTCACTGCCACGTCATCACTATGTCATCTTCCATGTCTTTGCCACGTCATCCTGCCAAGTTAGCCACCACGTCATCTGCTACATCACCCATATCGCACTTCGGCGATTTTAACATTTACCTCCAACGGAAATTCTTTGAAAATTTTGATGTGAAATTATGATCGTATCGCATCACACATTAGAACATTTAACTTGCAGGCACTTATAAAAGGTAAGTTATAAAAAGAGCGCAACGCGAAGTGCGATGTGTTAAACCCAGAAAAGTGTGAAAAGGCGTAGCTTGGAATTGGACATGGATACGCCCTTTGATGACACGGAACACTAAGAATATATACCCTTCTAGATGCTATGAACCTATAGCTTTGACATAACACTAGGAGCTTTCTTTATTATCTTATAACACCTAGGCTTTTGAGAAGGAACTGGCCCGGGCTAATCGCCTGAGGGGTAAGGAAAATGCACAAACAAAGGTTTTGCACGCGGATTGGTAATATATAAAGATTTTTTTGGGTCCCATAAAATCTCATCGGCAGGGTTTTTATGTTTCAGCGATGAATTAAAAAATGGTTAAAGTTTGCCAGGTGTGGAATGCGGGAAGAGCTAGGATTTCAAACTTTTTTAATTATAAGTGGGTTTTATAAAGTAGTAAGTCCAAAATGGTTATGTATGTGGGTTTTGGGGTTTTTAATGGGATTCAGAGTATGGGAGTGTCAGAATTTGGAAAATGAAAGGTAAGAAGAGGTTAGATGGAATGAATGAGGGCAGTATGGATTTCGCTCACCATCACACTTAATTAGCAACACTCTCCTCTTTCAACTGAATTAAATGGAAGATAGATTCATTTGATCCTTTTGATAGCCAAGATCTCCCTTTATTTTCAAAAAATAAATGATATTCATGGAATATTATTTTCAATCACCAAATAAATGAAGTATCCAATCACCTTGAGATCTTATAATTTATAGGGTACTAACAGAATAGACATGTCCTTTGGGGAAGGGCCGACTTGGCATCTAGGGTGTTTTTTAACCAAATTTCATATATAAAAATGTGTTTCTCTTTTTCTTTACAAGAAGTCCGAATAGGAATTTGACTCAACAAATCCTAGAAGCATGAAGAACATGCTTAAATAATAAGTAATAACAATAATAATATTTTTTCTTCCTTTTGATTTTTTTACTTTTACATAAAATACACAATGACATAAGTAAAAATATCATTATGAAGACTGAACCTAATTACATTTTCTAACACTCCCTCTTAACTAGGAAGGTATTAATAATTTCACAATTGGTACAAGGATACTTCTCAAATTGAAATATTCTCATAAGAAGAGTCGGATTGATAATCCATCGTTAAGCATAAACATCATAACCAACATTGTCAAATAGCAACATAGAAAGGACTTGACTAACAATATCTAACTCTCCACAATATTAGAGCTCAATGTTGGGAGGCATATGTAGAAAATATCTAACACAACTATAATACCATGTAGAAATTATATCAATGGACTCAATCCGATCATGCGATGTACTAAAACAAGATACTGAATCCTTCTACAATATTTTCGGAATATAAAACACAATCGCTCAATCACATGAAAGTAAGAGAAAGAAGTAAATCAATACACAACACTAGATATTCCTCGGGAAAGAAACTTTTGAAAACCCCTCCATATTTATTGTATAATCAACCAAGGAATCATGAAACAATACAATGTATTTGTGATCACCACAACCTCATACACTCTACCAATTTCTTCACATTGATCTAAGCAAAATTGGACAAACACTTAGCCAATTATCATCCTACCCTGCTTATGCAATCCCTAGAGAATTAAACCCTTATTAAATAGGAAATTCAACCTTCCTTGATTGCACAATTCATCATGGGCTTCATGTGGTTATATAACTACATCTAGGCAATTTGTTAAAAATACAACTGATATTTTACTTGTCTTGAACCTTTGTCTCAACTGGGTCTCCACCAGAATTAGCATGGATGCATCTATAAATAGTGAATCTTCAGTTACTTGGTAGATCAATACTAGTGAATTAAATCTATTTTAATTCACTTGATCTTCCACTAGCTCATCAAATAGTTACAACTAGTTAAATTGATTTTAACTCAATTAATGTGAGTTAATTGGTCCCACTCACGCTACACTAGTGCTACAACTACAATTGGACCTTGTTAATAATAGAATTACTCTACATGCCTATCCTTTGACCCTCAACTCGAAATTCTTGAGCTGACTAAATCTATCACACTTAGTTAAATATTACAAGTTGTTATGAGATAATATTACAATTAATTTTCAAATTTATTTAAAAATTGGTTGCACACTAATGTGTCACTAGGATCCATCACTCTGTGACCTGTGATCTAACACCATTGTGTGTGTTGTTTCTGGATGCCAAATTCATTGTTTCTTGTTGCAAATATCAACAACATACACATGGATGCCACCATATCCTCTCAAGGCACATACCCCATCTATATGTTCACCAAGTATGTCCTTCTAGGACTATTCTTCTCTTGGATTCCCAATCCTTAAAGAACATTGATCCTCTTCAACCACTCTTATCTTGGATACCCTGTCTAATCCTAAAAGAGTGTCGATCCTCGGGACTACTTCATATCTTGGATTCCCACTCCTAAAGGAGTAATAGTCCCATATGCTTATCTAATCCTCCATTCTCCCTCCCAGTGTCATACACTAGATGTACGATGGTTAGTTCTAGCATAGTGCATGACACATATGGAGAATACAGTGTCCATTTTCACTCCCTCTCAGCCAAGGACGAGATCCTTACTCCTCAAACATGGAGGAGATTTCTTACTCCCTCTCAATCAAGGATACATCATCACAATCCTTAGTTGGTCTCATACATAATCCATACATCAACTACTTTTTCTTCCGTGGAGATATAGTTGTAGTTGTAGGGTTCCTTTCTCGCATTTCATCATATCTAGGCTTTGATCTTTAAACATTTTTATGGAGCTAAATTATTTCACAATTCATCTCCATGATAGGGTTTCTCATATCCTAACAACATCACATCATATCAAACTCCTACCTTTCTGGATCAGATTAATTATCATCAAAAGTTTCGTCTATGATTTTCAAGGAGTCGAGCTTCCTCTCAACTTCTAGCACGTGTTTTCTTCCTTCATAACAGAGTTCTACCTTATATTCTTCAAAGAGTCATAAGATGAAATTTCAGCCTAAAAGTGGCCTCCTCAGGAAAAATAATAAAATAATAATTAAAATAATAAAATAAGGGTTATGAATTTTGGAGGGAAAAGAAGAAACCTACTTTTTTTAATTGTATTTTTGGATTATCTTCTTATAGTTTTACTCAATTTTCAAGTGGAGGCACTCGTTGGATTCAGAATTAAATTTTTCATCCAACGGGTACCCATTATGCATACTTTTGAGAAGAACCACATTGATAAAAATTGAATAAACATTAAAAAAGCGCATTCAACACACTTTTATAATGTCTCTTCAATTTATCAATGTGTTTCTTCTCAAAATTATGTATATGGGTACCCGTTGGATGCATAATTTAATTCCACATCCAACAAGTGTCTACACTTTGAATTTGAGTAAACCTTTAAGGAAATAAGCAAAAAATACAATTAAAAAAATAGTTTTTCTTCTTTTCCCTCCAAAATATTTACATGTACCTCTTTTTTAATTTAAAGTATTTTGATTGGTTTACATATTATGACATGGAAATTACATGAAAATTTCATGGGCACTTTTACGCTAAATTTTCCTCTAATGCATATCATATTTTCAATATTAATTTTTATCTCATGCTTATTAAAGTCATCAATAGTGTTATCCATACAATTCATGCATTTCACGATCAAACCAAACAATTGTATCAATATTGTCCAGCAAATTATCTCAACTGCTACCTTTACCACCTCTAAATATATTTCTTGCAGTATGTCCTTCCAGGGAGCCAAATCATCTATCAAAATCATCAGGATCAAAGTTAAAAAATCACAATGGTATCGCGTGATATTCTTCATGTCAAACTTTTCTACTTTCTCCCATTGAGATCAACAATCCTCTGCACAGTCTATCTCATATTGCAACAGAATTTAGCTTCATGCTCTTCAATCATAAACCTAAATCAATCAACAAGATTCAATATCGTAATCACCGGGTTCTTTAAACTCCCTCTTTCCATCTGAGGTTAGTCTTCTTTCCATATGATAACTTTCTTTGATGCATATGTGAAATTACTCCTTCCTTCACAACCTTCATGTTATGTTTTTTTCCTTCAAGTATTTCATTTGCTTAGTCGAGATTTAGATAGAAATTTCCTTGACCTGTAACCTTGGTTAGAAGACTTATGAAGGAAATAGTAAGGAAAAAAAAATAGCAGTAGTAATAATCAAGAATATGTCAAATACTTATCTCAGGAGGAAGGTTGATTTCCTCTTACTCTTGAACCCTTTTTCATCATCATGATATAATACTTTCCATTTTTCAAAAACTAGATTATTTCTACAACAAAGGAAATTAATAAGGGTTTCCTTTTTCCTTTCATAGTGGAAATAATCAGTTAGGGTTTCTATTTATACAGTTTATAAACCCTAGATGCCAAAAACTATCACTTACATACTGTAAATTTCTACAACCAAATAATAAGGTTAGTTGCAAAACCCTAAATTTTTAAGGTCCTTGAGTTCTTTCACAAAATGAAATGAAAATTCTATGTAAACCATCGAAACTTCATAATTATCAAAACTTGTCATTCAAGTATTACAAAATGTTGCAAAAACCATAATGATGATTTTAACCATACGTCCTAGCCTTCATATTCAATAACATCAATTTCTCACATGTTACTATCTCTAGTTTATGCAGACCTTTTTACGATCAACACCATGAGCTAAATTGTCACATAAATTGTACATACCTTTTAGATTTTACCTGTCCTATGGTCTTATTTCTCAAGTTTACTTTCATCGACTTCATTCAAAAGAGACGGATTCTTAGAGAAAATATGAACTTCATCAATCTTCGGATTTAGCACTACCATATTTTACACAAAGTCTTGGTCTTTAGATTCTTTCTCAAGGTAACCTTTGTGTATATCCCAAAAAAAAATTCTATAGAATGACTTTATTCAATTCTTTCACTCCAAAATTTAGGTCAACTTCCTTGATATATCCTTTGTTTATGAATGAAGATAACGTCGCAACTTTTCATACATGTGCTTCTCACAAGATGGACTTCATTTCAAAGTCATCATCTGTTACAAAACAAGAATTAATTTCAAACTTTGTTTGTAAATCCACAAACAGTATGGGTTCATATTTGTTGTACATGCTTCTTGTATTTGCAATTTATAGACTTGGTCTTTCTTTTCCATATGTCACAAACATTTGACAACCAACTGCCGCAAATTTGCAAGGTCGATGTTGAGTTATATGTTGTCATGTGAATCATATACCATTGATGTCGCAGTAGATTTGTTTCAAAAAGATCTGAGGGTATAATTTGTGTGTCACTATAATAAGTGATGTCACATATAGAATATATGTGGGCCATGTTATAAAACATGTGAGTCATACTGAGTCTTTTTATAAGTCAACAAGTTGTTACTGGATGTGAGTTACGAGCACATTCAATAAACAAGTCATATATGAGACATAAAGACAAAACCATTATAGTATGACATCGATCACTATAATATAAAGTATGACCATCGTATAGAAGTATAATGATGCTATTGTTAATGTATTATGATGCCATTATACAAATTGACACCAAGATATGATACCAAATGAAGCCACAATAATTACAATTGTGATACCACTGCAATACTAATTGATGCCACATTAATACCAATTTTGATGCCACTGTAATGTCATAGTGATGTATAGAGGATCGTAGTTATAGTAGCAAGATAGAGAAATAATTGTGCAGACCATTGTAAATAGATTGAGCCACAAATAATGATCTGAGTCACAATGCTCACAATAAATTCATCAAGAGTGAGCCATTGTTTATTATGTGATAGCAATGAAGAAACAAAATTGATTCATATTAATGTGATCCCACTGAAACATCATGAGGTATTTTATGTGAGTCGTATCACAGAGAATTTTGTGTGCCATTACTTAAATATGTGAGCCTCAAGCTTGTACACAATCCATGTTTCTTAAAGAATATTGAGTTACATAATAAGACAAGTTAAAGTTACAAATAAATGAGATCCACACAGATACGATGCCATACAAAAATCACAGATGCGATGGTGAAATGTCATTGTAGATGTCGCGATCCCTGTAGTAGATGCGATGAAACTATATATAGTTATATGCATTGTCCCTTTGTGAGCTATAACAAGGATGTATTTCCACAGAGAATGTGATTCATTGTTCATAGCACAGAATGTTGTGCAAACCATTCCACATATATTTAATTGTTATACAATCTATGCCACAAAAAAATATGAGCCAAGCCATTTATGAAGTATGTGGACCACATTAAAAGAAGAATCGAGCCATGAAAATAGACCTTCACATCATTACTGAGATCGATGTTTAGGATATTGTTCATATTCCCAAAATATCATCCAATCCACAACAATTCGTCAATACTAGCTACAAAAATTTGTCCAATAAAAACCACAAAGAGATAGAGATCCTTCAATGATTCAAAATCCAACAAAGTGTGATCTTCGGGCCTCCTTCTTCTAATCTTATCTTTGATTCCATGTTGAGAAATCGAGAGGCTTTGAAATCTAAGTTATACCTCTCTTTCTTCAATAATTGCTTGTGAAATTTGTTGGCTTTCTTATTAATATTTATTATGTTCTTATTCATCAAAGAATTACCAAAATGTAAACATGAAGATCACAAGAAAAACAATGAACAAAATATATAGGATCCAAGCCATGGAAAAACCCCTCCAAGGGGAAAACCCATAAAACCCTTTTTCTTCTTTTTTCTTTTACATAAAATATACGATGACATAAGTACATAGATCATTATGAAGATCAAACCTAGTTAAATTTTTTAACAATGAGAACATTGGCATGTCATATATACCTAAGTTGAAGAAGAATTTTATTTCTTTGGGAGTATTGGATTCATATGGTTACAAATTCACAGGTCAAGGTGGAGTGCTGAAATTTTCAAAGGGTTATTTGGTTGTTATGAGGGCAGAGAAGATCGGAAGCCTATAAAAACTTATAGGAAATACTCAGGTCAATGAGGCAGCGACTGTATTTGAGGAGGTAGGATAAGTTGCTCGCCTATGGCATCAACGATTGGGTCACGTGAGCAAGAAGAGCCTTCAGGTACTGATGAATTGCAAATTACTTCCTAATTTGAAATTGTTGAGTATGGATTTTTGCAAACATTGTGTATATGGAAAACAATGTAGACAAAAATTTGAAGCTGGTAGTCATAATAGTAAAGGAATTTTGGATTATGTCCATTCTGATCTATGGGGACCATCTCTCATAGTGTTTGTAGGTGCATCTTATTTTGTAACATTTACTGATGACTAATCCAAGAAATTTTGGGTTTATATGTTAAAAAGAAAGGCTAATGTATTTAATGTTTTTAAATTGTTTAAAGTTATGGTGGAAGAGAAAACAAGAAAATATATATATATATATTTAAAAATTGACAATGGCGGTGAATTTTTTTCCTTAGAAATTGAACAATATTGCAAGGATGAAGGGACTTTTAGACCCAAAATCATTATATATACTCCTCATCAAAATGGCATTGTTGAACGTATGAACATGACTCTTATGGAAAGAGCCAAAGAATTATCAACAATGTAATCTGCAGAAGGAGTTGTGGGCAGAAGTAGTATCCACTGCTTTTTATTAAGTAAATATATCCCATTTAGTTTCTATTAACTGTAAAATTCCTGAATAATTTAGGTCGGGTCAGCCTTGCAACTATTCATACTTAAAAAAATTCGATTGTGATGCCTATTCTCTCATTCCAAAGAATCGGGGTTCTAAATTAGACCCAAAAGTAAAAAGATATGTCTTTGTTGGGTATGACAATGTTGTGAAAGGATATAGGTTGTGGGATCCTTCTGTGCATAAGACCATTATCAATAGAGACATATCATTTGATGAATATTCTCTTCTAAAAGAAAATGTTGAAAAAGTTGAACGTGAATAGGTATCACAAAATCAACAAATTTAGTTGGAGACTTCGCCATTTTCGGAAAATCAGAAGCAATAAGAAGCTTCTGAAGAAAAAGGTGAAGAAGATATCAAGGAAATTGTAGAAGTTCAACAAACAATCACTCTTAGGAGATCTACAAGGGAAATAAAATCTCTTGAGAGGTACGAATATTCTGCATCATTTTTTGCCTTGATTAATGAGGATGGGGAACCTGCTTGTTATTAGGAGCCGATGAATGATGTGGATAGTGAAAAATGGAAGAAGGTTGTGGAACAGGAAATGGATCCCTTGTCCAAGAACAAAACTTGGGATCTTCTAGATCTTCCTAAATGGATATGTGTTGTTGGATGTAAATGGGTCTTCAAATTGAAGAGAAATTTTAATGGAAATATTGAAATATATAAAGTGAGGCTAGTAGAAAAAGTATATTCTCAAACAAAAGGTATTGACTTCCATGGGATTTTTTCACCAATTGTAAAAATTGTTTCTATTCGTACGGTGTTAGCACTTACCGCATTACTTGACCTTGATTTAGAGTAGTTAGATCTTAAAATTGTTGAAGAATCAATTGCGGTGTATTTTTAATGCTTGCTTTTTCTTCTTGATAATTACCTATGAATATTATGTCTTCTTATTACTTCTTATGTATTCTTCATCAAACAACTATACAAATTTTCAGAACATAAAGATCACAATGAGACAAAGGACATGAAAAATTAGGCCAGAATCCATGGAAAAACCCACAAAAGAAAAACCCAACAATCCTTCTCTTATAGAATCAGATAAAAAATGAGAGATGTCCAACACAAGACCAAGACCAAGCTTCCACCAAGATACCAAGTCAATCCCTCCTCTAAGTCTCCTACGAGATTCTAAGTCAACATTGGTCAAACTCCTTCAAATTTGGTAAAAAATCAGAATTTTGGCCTTGTAGTAGAGGCTGAATTTTAGCCCTGCAATTACCTTAGAAATACCTCATATAATTTGCATGTGAAAGTTGTAGTAGGGTATAAAACTTCAACTTCTTCTTCTCTTTTGACTTCCTTCTCTCTCCTTTGACTTTGGCCTTTCTTCTTCATGTCTAGGTGAAAACAATTATAGATGATGTGATGAATGAATTGGTTCTCCGAGAGATCGAGTTATCTCTTATATATATCTCTCTCTAGGAGGGTCAAATAGGTGCCACTAAGTCGACTTGTCCAAGGAGGGCTGATTTGGTCATCTTGTGGACTTATGACTCAAAAATAAAATTCAAATTCTTTTTCTTACAAATTTCAAAATGGGACATGACTTAAATAATTTTTCTTTTGACTCATAATAAATTATTTTTCACTCGTGATAAATTTGCTCTTACTCTTTTGCCTCTCTAAGCATGAATAACATGCTTTGACTAAAATATAATAAGTACAAAAATGACATATTTATATTATGAATATCGAGCCTTGTTAGAATTCCAACAAAAAAAATATTTTCTTCATGGAGATTTGGATGAGGAGATCTATATGGAACAACCAGAATGATTTTTACAAGATTGTAACACGAGATTAGTTTACAAGCTCTATAAATCATTGTATGGCCTAAGACAATCACCCAAGAAATGGTACATGAAGTTTGATTCGTTAATGGTGAGCCAAAACTTCACTAGAAGTGAATATGACCATTGTTTGTACTTCATAAGTAGTTTCAATGGTATATCCATTATCTTGGTTTTGTATGTTGACGATATTCTCATTGTAATCAAAAGGATGGAATCAATCAACAGGTTAAAGGATCATCTTGCTAAGACGTTTGATATGAAGGATCTTGGAGCTGCAAAACAGATCTTGGGCATAGAAATACATAAATATAGGAAAAATGGAAAGCTTTGTCTATCGAGCAAAAGTATGTGGAAAAGATACTTGTAAAGTTCACCATAAACAGTGTGAAACTTGTTAATTTCCTTTAGCTTCCCATTTTAAGCTCTCTTTAGGTTTAAGTTTTAGTACTTGTTGACCACTCCATGTCAACTACCCTATAGGAGTACACTCTTTTTTTCGCAAAAGGGATTTCATAGGGTTCCAGTTTTCATATCATCTAGGATTCATCATCAGTCGACAGTTTCTTAAATTTATAAACCCATTCTGCATGTATATAATGCAAATGATCTTAATAAGACCATAATGTGTGTAACAACCTAGGTAATCCTATTATTTTGATGACGATCTTCATCCTAGGAAGTTTTTTGTCTCATCGATTCATCTATGTTTCTAAACAGAAATGATCGGCATATTTTTTCCCTCCAGCATCACTCCAAAGCTAGGGTGGATAAGTCATCAAGATCTTAGGTGAGTCATAGTATTTTTTATCGAGTATTTGTAAAAGTGATTTGGGAATAATTTTAGCTAGTTTGATAAATTATTTTATTACAAATCACTTGGTCTACTAGATCATATTTGAGTCACATAATTGGGTAAATAATTGAAGGTCTATAACGAACGAGTGTCCCCCCCCTCCCTCCCCTTCATGGGTTAAATGTAATTATCTTATGTAAATAATATTTTATCCATGGTGCTAAAATATTAGAGGGTTGGAAGAACTTATTAATCCCCTCATGTGTCAATTAATTAAATTTTCTAGCAAAAATCAAATAAAAACTCCTAAGCTAGAAATTTAATTAATTAGAGTCAAAATTAAGTCTTAGGAAAAATAAATTCTCCAAATTAAAAAATTTGTGGGTTCGAGATAAATTAATTTTTGGAAGTCCTCCACCAAGGGAATATTGAAAATTTCAAGAAATTTTGAACCCTTGGGCCTTGGTGGTTGAGTCAAAGTCAATTTTTTTAAGAAATTAACTCGAAATAATTAATTTTTAGTTCAATGAAAAAATCAAATTTTCTTCAAAAAATAAATAATTTCGACAATGATGATTAAAATATAATTAAATCTTTACCAACGGTCGAGATTAATTTGACAGGGATCAAACCAACAAGTCGTTTGGAGAATTTATCTATAAATTAGAGGTCATTTGTCACATAAAGGATCCGATCTTTGAGTCATGCACTTTCTCTTGAAGAGGCTCTTGTAATCTTTTCTGGAATAATAAATAACGCAAAGTCTTTGGGGTTTTCATTGATTGTGGTGCTCTTCTCCTGCATCTTATGGTAATATTGTTTTTTTTTTCAATTGAATATTATTTTTCATAAGTTGTTGATTATTAACCTTCATGGAATAACCTATTGCACAAGTATATTTCATAGATTATTGGATTTAAAATATAATTGAATTAGCATCTCTAATTCTTGAAGATTTCATTGTTATTTTATATCTCTGTCTATCTAACGACTTGATCTTGAGTGTGCAGAAATCATTTGTATTTGAGAACTTGGGTGTGAGGGGAAGTCATCAGTCAGACCAACCAACTCCCAAGACATAACATCTAAAATGTCTTCCTAATTTGAAACATCAGAATTAATCTAATGAAATTTCCTCTTGCAAGGTTTCTGGGCTAGTGCCTCATTTTAAAAAATTAATTATCATTTATAAATTGTGTTTAATCGATAGATTCGGATAGGAAGAGCTTGTATATATAGATCTCGGAATGGAGTTGGATTCATACTCCTCATATCTAGTAGATTCGTATTTTAATTGTATAAATATGGAGTAATTTTTAATTTTTTAGCATTGGGAATTTGGGATTTCATTTTCAAATTTTTTGTATATATATTGGGTCTTGGGTATTTCATTTTTCACTTGTGTAGTTCTAGATATGAAATTATTCAAGGAAAACTTTGGAGTTTTGAGATAGATCTAGGCCCTGGAGAGAAAGATCTTGTCTCAAATATTGTTTTCACGACCAAAATAATTCAGTCAGGGAACTTCATATTCATATCTAGGGTCTGGTAAATTTTTGTGATCTTTTTGAAGGCAAGTACGCATAGATATGGAATCGAAGTTTGATTATTTGGAAAAAAAAAGCCTCAAAGGCCAGCTAAATCCCTTATAGAACCCATGTTTTAGGCCTTATTATCCCTTCGCAACCTTGGTCACAGCCTCGATGTTGCCCTTACCTCTCTTGGCCTTGCCTTCTCCTCCATTTCCTTATCTGCTCACCCTCGCGGCACCCTCTCCCTTCCTTTGTGGCCTCATTTCCTATCTGCTACCTAACCTTTCTCCGCAGCTTAAACCCTCCTCTCAACACTCTCCCAAAACCTCACTGCAACCCTTCCTTTCCCTCATATGTTCCCCTGATTCCTTATTTTCTCCCCTTCTCATCTCCCTTATCTCCTCTCCCCTTACCCATTGCATGTGGAAACCTCCTCTTTCCTTACATGTGGCTCCTTCTTCCCTTCTCTTGCCCTCTCCTCTCGGCATACCTACCTTCCCCTATCTGCTGTTATTTTTGCTACCTGTAATAGCCCTGAAAACCTCCTCCCAACCCTCTCTTCTCATCGACATGGGCTCTAGGGCTTGTTCCTGCCCCATCATTCCTCATCCACTGCGTGAAGAAACATTTTAAAGCTTAACACATCCATCCTTTTTCCCATCACTACTGTGACATAAACTTGTGGCAAAAATTTGATGGATATTTTCTGAGTTAAGGAAAATAAAAAAACTAAGCATTCAGATCTACTTATTAGACCTTTAACATAGGCCTATTTTGGCCTCACCTTTTCATTATGTGGGTTTATTTGGGCTTGATTTCAATCATTGTCGTGAAGGGTAATTTTATGAGTTGATACATCTTTGAAATTTGAAATGAAGTATGGACGAATATTTGTGTTTTTAGGTTGATCATCATTGGAAGAATCTGGGAAAATTACTTCAAGGCCTAGGGCCTCGGGTTTCGTTTTCTAAACCCTTATTCCTTCATTGTCTAAACACATCAAGCTAAATAACACCATAACATTGACATTAATTAAACACATTTCATATACATAACTTGGCTCAAAATTACAATTTGAATTGATTGTCTTGAGTTTTTTGAAGTTTGAGCATAGCACTAAATTGCATCTTTCTTTAAGTATATTTGAGAAGAAATTTAATTTCAGAACTGTTTGGCATATTTTTCACTGAATTGGCATTTATTTAGCATCTAAAATTTAGCTATCATGAGAATGAGAAAAATTATTGTTGTCATGAACACAATCTCTAAAATTCAAGAGCTTTTAGTTCATTTCAGCAAGGTTTTAGTGATTATTGGCATTAAAATTTAAGTTTGAATACTTGCTATCACACACATAAACTCACTGCCTAAAGAACATTTGTCTGACATATTTGGTCAATAATATAGCTATAAGGAGTTATTGGCATTTTCACTTTCTAATTTGCTCAAGATTTTTCTTGTTCCATTTAATTTTGAATGATAATTGTGCTTAAATTTGAAACTCTTTGAGTCAAATAAATTTACTATAATTTGGACTAATTAGTTTTTTGGAGTTTCAAGTAACTTTCATTGGCATTGAGATTTATATTGTAGATTAGTGTGGCAAATTAGGCATTTCAGTCATTTATTTTACTTTGTTGGAACTTTACAAGATTGGAAATTATATTGTGATTAGGATTATCCATTGAATATTTTATTAATTACTTAGCGTAATAACTCTGATTAAATTGTAATATAAGTGCTTCAAGGCTTTAACTTCTCTATTCTAATCATCTTCTAATTCCACTTTGCATTTGCATTCTAAGTTAGTATCGCATTTAATAACTGACCTCCAAACATAAGCGTGGTTGATAGAGAGATAGGTACACTCATTCATCTTTGCTTGAGAAGCCTTTCTTTACTAGTATTTAAAACGGTGACCTTGCAATTGTCAAAGCCACAGTCTTTGCAGCACTAGAGGCATTGGGTATGTTATATTTCAAGGAGAGGTATCACTAATCACACCCTAATGTGCTTCACCTTGACTTCTATCTGCCACTTACTACAAAGTTTAGGCTCAATACAGTAAGTATCAATGGTTAAATTTAGAATAGGAATTTAAATAAAATTAACCGAGATCTCTGCATTTCACGTGAATATTAGGAATTGAATTTCATATAGGATGATTCCTCATCAAAGAAGCAGTTCTCCATTCGATACTTGATCTTAAAAAATTTAAAGCAAGAGCATTGACTCCATTTAGGCATTGGCTTCAAATTATATAAATCTAATCGAATCCTTAATTTCTTGTTAAATTTAACCAAGTATTTGGTCATTCAATTGTGTCTCTCAGACTAGTTGGTTCCCAACTTGTCCTTCTTAATTCCATTTATGTAGGTTCTACCCTCCAGAGTCTGTTGTTGGGAGACAACTTAAACGGATAGGTTGGGGATTAGATGGTAGCCCCCAACCTGAGTCGTTGTTATGGTGCCTATACATTTTGTGCGACAAAATTTTTTGGCACCATTGTCAGGGAACAATTTTTTGGACCTTAGCTTTATGACATCCTCCTAATCATTTTCATCTCCTCATTTCTAATCCTTTCATCTCTTACCAAGATAAGTTTCTTGTCCTCGGTTTCCTTTACTAATTTCCTTCCTAACATTTTTGGTTTCTCAAAGTTAGATTTATGTTCGGGTGGCGACTCCACCTATTTCATCTTCTACAAGAGTGCGTACTAGAAGGCATCTCGGTAGCTTGATTAATCCTGCTCTGGATCCTGAAATACTCTTAGAGCTATCTTACACAAGCTCTCTTCCCGTACACTTCTTGTTAATCTCGGATAGGAATATCTCTCTAATATCCATTTGCTTTTCCCTGACCCATATACGCAAGACATCATGGACTTTTTTTCCCCTTGTAACTTTGCTAACATTCAAGGTTATCCCAATGATCTTCTAGAAAATGGTATTGATAAATTGCCCACTTTTCAAGGAAATAATGTCATCAATGTTCAAACTCATCTCAAAGATTTTATCTCTTGGATAGCTAAACATGCTATAAGCGTTGATTGTGATCATGAAGATGTGAAGATGACTATGTTTTTTCTTACTTTGGAAGGAGATGCTTTGGATTGGTTCATGAAAAATTCTGATGATTCTTTTGACTCATTGAAATCGATCATTAATTCCTTCAAGGAGAAATATGGAGATAAGAGAAAAGAGAGGCATTTAGTTAAGGCTATTAGTGTCATAAAGAAGAAAGTGAATGAAATAGTAGAAGAGATTAATAACAATTTTAATGGTGTTATTAAAGAATTACCTTTGGATGATAAGCCTCCTGAAAAATATCTTTTGGATTTCTATATTGATATTTTTAATGTTGATACTTATTATGAGTTGAGACATGCTAAAATTCGTGATTATAAGTTTTTCCATACTTTAGCTGAAGATATTGAAAAGGATAAGAAATAATTTGGGAAGTATGAAATCCTAGGTTTCGATAGGAGTTCAACCAAGTTGAAGGAGTCTAAGGGAAAAGAAGTTAAAGAATCTGATGATAATCCTATGCAAAAGTTGATGCAAAAACTTGAAAGCATGGAGCTAAATCATGCGAAGTTAATATCTAACCATGCTAAGGAAATAAGTGCCTTTCAGTCTAGGTTGGTCCAAATGGAAAGGTCTCAAGCACAAATTTCCCAGCCTAGAAATAATAATAATAATGTTTTGAAAAGGAGAGGCCCATCTAATGAGATTAGACCTCCAAATCCTCTTGAATATGTCAATCTGGTTGATGAAGCTCCTCCTTATTGTAGGGACTGTGATGTTCTTCAGGAAGAGGCCACTTGCCGCAATGTTAAGAGAATTTTGGATAGTGGAATGTTTGGGACAAGTAATCAAATAAATGTGGTTGGTATGAAGTATCATTTATCTAAGGAATATTGGAGATAGGTTAAGGAAAATATTCATGATGTCAAGCCTTTTACATATTCCTATAGTATCAATAAATTTGGCCACGAAATGGATTTAATGGTCGATTTATTCGGTGAAATTCCTTCTCCGAATCAAGCCTTGGAAATTTTGAAAGACAAAGGGTCAAAGAAGGGATAAGGATCAAAGTGGAAATCAAGCTCCCCCTCGAAGTTTTAACCCTGGTTCAAATTCTATAATGAATATTGACTTGGGAGCATGGCTGAATAACTCAAAAATTTGGGTGCATGTCATTGAAGTATTTAAGGTTCCTTCCCAAAATGCTAAGTTATTAAATTATATTGAGGCTCCTCATGTTAATTTTACTCAAGAAAATTCTCCTAAGGCTATCTATTAGGATCCTCCCATATATTTGAAAAGTATGGATTTTGATAATAATGACCATCAGCCATTTTTTATTACATTGATCATTAATAGTTATAGATTGTATAATTGCATGTTAGATTTTGGTGCCTCGGCTTGAGTTAAGATCGAGAGGGTCATGGAACAACTTAATTTGAGAATTTCTAGACCTTACTGCAACATATGTGTCATGGATTCGAAGAATATTGAGGTGCATGGGTTGATCAAGGATTAACAAGTTGATTTATCGGTCTACCATGACATAATGATTGTAATGGACATAGTTGAAGTTGATGTGTCAGTTGCTTGGGGTATTTTATTGTCAAGAAATTGGGCCTCTGATTTAGGAAGAAGTATTCAAATGAATTGGTCATATGTTATGATTCCTCTTCCTACAGAATTTGGGTTCCTTAGACTTAATAGAGAGCATGAAAGAAGATTCCATGTTGAATATCCAAATAGACCCCATAATGAGATAATCATTGAACAACCTAACATGGGGAATTATGCCATTTTTTCTAATTCCATAGTCCCCTTAGATGAAAAGGTGGGTGATTTGAAAACTAAATTTTGGCATATGTATTTTGATGGTGAATCTTCTAGGCATGGTAAAGGTTTTGGATTTGTTTTGAAATATCCCCTTGGTAACATTTTCAAATTTTCCTATAGATTGGAATTTAAAGCAACCAACAATGTTTCCACGTAAGAAGCTTTATTGTTGGGTCTTGAATTGGAAAAATATTTGAATGTTAAGATGCTTAGTATCAAGGGAGATTTTGATTTGGTCATCATGCATATTAAGAACAAAATTACATTTAAAAATCAAATATTAATAAATTATTGAAATGTTGTATGGGATACTATGGAATGTTTTGATGTTGCCTTGATCTCGAAGCTATCCCCGAGAAAAAAGAATATTTTGGTTGATGATATTGTTGTAGCAGCATCTACTTTTTAGTTATTTGAGAATTGTTGAAGGATAAGATTAAAATGGAAATTATTTTTAGAGCTTTTGTGCCTGACAATATGGAGCATTGGAATTATTTTGATGATTAAATACAAGTGATTCATTTTTTAAATAAGTTGTATGAATTTGAGAATTTTGAGGTTATTTATGAGGAGGATGGATCTGATAACCATGAAGATATAACTAATCCTAATCCCAGGATCATTGTTGCTTTTGTTGGAAAGTCTAACTAGGTTCGGCCTTCATAACGACTTGTAATTAATAATTTATGTAATGAAGAAGACAAAGATAAAAAAAAACAAAAAAACAAAAAAAAATCAACAAGTAGACTCAAAATATGATGAAAATATATCCTTGATGTCTGCCTCAAGATGCACTATTAGTCATGTCGGCTCACATAAATAAGTCACAACGGTTCACTAGCAAAGGTCAACTAATAAACAGGGTCGAACCATTATAAATATGTGTCTAGGCACCTCGAATTACAACAGAATAGAATCTCACATGTCTCTAATATTCTCGGGCTATATTGCAGGAAGCAATTCGGAAAAGTCAAAGGTATTAATACAAAAGAAACGTTTGTGATTTGCTGCATAAATAAGGAGACACTATAGTGAAGAAAGAAGTATATCCAACGAGGAAAAGGAGACTATCACATATATTTGTTTTGGGTATACATTCTTGGATCTTTGTCTTGGGTTACATATCTGAATTGAATTAGGTGACTTGACAGCAAGGATTGTGTTATCAAGTGTTGTAAGGAAGTGCGAAGTAGAAGGATTACATAGAGAAGTCAAAGGGACTGCAAGGTGTACAAAGAATTGGACCCAATATACTTCGTATATCTCAAGAGTCACATATAGCATAAAGGAGAGTTGCAACAGATTTAGTTAAAGGCTAAAGACATACATCAAAGAAAGAAGGATTTATGTCTTAAGATCAAGGAAATAGAAAGAAGACTATGGAAGATCTCTAGGAGGCCGAGTATATATCTAATGAAGGCAGAAAGGAACATATTTTCAAGGAATGTTAGACTAAGGACCGAGTTCCCTAGTGTTGGTTCAGAACAGTTTATTAAAGGAGATCAGCACAAGGATCCAAGAAAGAGCAGTGACAAGGTCTTGGATACATACTAGTGTCAGGGGTCTAAGTCATGGTAATGGTACTTTTCAATTGAATATATAGAAGAAGAATTACTTTCGGGTTTTCCTCTCCAAGAGGGATTGGTTTTGGCCCTAGCTTGAAGAGCCAAAATTTTGTGTCTCTTTTGTTTTGATAATTGTCTTGATGAAATACATAATAAGATAATGAAGATAAGATCTAACTAATAGAAGCAAAAAAGGTATAACACAAGCACTTATCAAATAGAGAATTTATTTAAACTCTTCCATACCAAATTCTCAACATTGTATCATAGCTAAGCTGTTGAAGACAAGAAATGGTTGTTTTACAAGACAAACAAGTGCCAAGAAGATCAAGGATCAGTTTTCTAGAAGGAAAAAGTCAAAGATCTACATTGAAAAGTCAATCTTCAGATTCTAAAGAGGCAGTTTATAGAAATTGGAAATCCATCTCAAAAAAATAAATGACATCATATTTAAGCCATCACCATCAATAACTATTTGGTGTTGAAATTAAATCAACATTGTTGGAGTCACCATCAATCCATCATCATCATCAAGGACTCAAGGTGATTTATCTCTCTTAAAGAATCTAATCTGAAAGGGAGCTCCTACTACTATCTACATCATCATAAACAAAGAAGCTGGTAGAAGAAGAGAAGCATCTACTCAAGTAAGTATCTTCATGACTTCATCTGAATATGTCAAAATGTCTTTTTGCAAAGAAAGAAACAAACTAGTTGGGGTTTCAAACCTTCTTTTGCATAAGGACGGATATTATTAAGAATGAAGTCATGAAAAATACATGAATGGAGACAAAATATCCCAGAGGATTCTTATAGAATCCATAAAGGACTCTCTCATCCCCTATGTATCAAAACTAGAGTCTTCAAAAGAAATACATGACAAATTGGTGGAGCTATTCTCGGTGAGTACTACAGGAGAAGTAAGATCTCTGAGATAAGAACTATACAATTTGAATATATCAATATAAGGAATAACTTCGTACTTTATGAAATACGAGATCAACTGCAGGATTTGGGTAAAGTAATGAAGTGGTGTTAAATGCTCTATCGTGGGGATGGGGAAAAATTCACTTCAACTATCTCTTGGAAGAAACAAGCAACACCATTTCAGGATCTATTGTCTCTTTGTAAGATATAAGAGACAAGTTTAAAAAATAAAGTGGATATAGGATCAAATGAAGAGAATCAAGCCTATGTTTCCATGTCAAGGAAAAAGAGAAGATTTGTAAAGTTTGGTCCTCTGAAGAAAAGGAGAAACGTGGATAATATACGATGTTATGGATGTAATGAAATATTGTCCCAAATATAATGAGGACGAGAGGAAAAGGGAAGAAGTCCATATCATCGGAAAAATGGTAGAACTATATTCAAAGAAGCCTAAGAAAGAAGAAGTGAAAGATCTCTATTATGATTGAGATCATCTTCCTCTTTAAGAGGTATTTGTCAGGTTTTAAAATAGTATGTTATGAAGCATTGTATATTAGATAAATGAATCTATTTAGAATTGGCATCATTATGGAAGCATTGTAGAAGGAGCAACCATCATAGGAGGATGTCTAAAACATTTATGTGACATCTATGCTATGAGATAAAAGTGGCTCTTGGGAACCTCATTGAAAACAACATTTATGGAAGGCAGCCATCTAAGATCAAGGGTCATCATTCAATAATCAATATGGAAACAGGTGCTAACATTTTCTAATGGAATCTTGTTTGGATTCACTGGTTAGAAAGAAAGAAAAAGGTTTCAACGAGAATTTTAACTTGTAGAATTTTGGGATTAGGATATGATGACATATTGATAAAGAAGGTCAAGGGAATGAAATTATTCATTCTAAGGAAACCTGTTGTAGGATGAATCAAAAGGTAAATAATGAGGTACATGTCTATATGCGGACATTGGATGTTATGTAGGCATGTCATGTGGTTGCAGGTAGTATACTTCGATTTTTAGAAGTATGATCAAATAAAGTAGAAACTCTTTCGATGCACAGGTTTCCACACCAGATGAAATCAACATAATATGTCCTCATATGGAATATGAGGTGATTGTATCTTATCAAGGGGTTTCACATTGGAATTTATTGGGAATGAAATAAAATTATGTGGGGAAAGAACAGGGAAGAGATCATGGAAAGTACAACAATGGATATAAGCATTCAACATCCAAGGAAGCCAAGAAGACTTGACAAGAAAAAAGTCCTGGGAAGATATGTAGACTCTGGTAGAAGTCTGGAAAAGATGGAGACCCTTGAAAATACATATATTTAAGAGATGTGTCATTATGTAAACAAAGGATGTCGATGCCTACAAGAAGATGTCATGATAAAATATCATCACTAAGGTAAATTTTGATTTAAAATTTCATATTTATAATTAATCAATATTTTATGAGCTTATTCAGGGCTACCAAATGGAAGTATATGTCTTCCACAATTGATAACCATATGGCAGGATGAAAGATCCTTGAAATAAATATAGTCTGAAGAAGAGCAGCATGACATGAAGCTAGACCAAATGAGAAGATTGATGGATCACTTTCTGAAGACATGACTCATGGATAAAAGTGATGGATGATCTGTACCCTATGAAGAGATCCCAAAGTTGAAGGCTCATCAATTCATTACATAAACGGAAGAAGTCCTTCATGAGAAGCTGGATGTTTTAATCATTGCTGCTACAAGTCCATGATTAAGAGGGAGTCTGGTAATAAGTTTCTTACTTCGAAGAAACTTTGTAATTCCAAAGCCAAGAAGAAAGCTTAGGTACATTCTTTATAAGTACATTTCTCTGTGGAATATGTTCTCCCCAGTTGAGAGGGAGAAATAGACACATCATTATGGTCTTAACATGGAAGACAAAATGCGGGATTGGGTAATAATCTTGCATATGATACTCTTTTGGGATGTGTTAGAGAATTTATGGAAAGAGTAGTCATGAAAGGATGGATATTCTTTGAGGATTATCTATCCCGATAAGAATGGTCCTTAGAGGTATTACTTGTTAAACATCTGGGTGGAGTATGTACCTTGGAGACAATGATGAAGGTGTGTATAATCATTGGTCTCACTAACATTGTAGCTCATGGTCTCGTGGAGAGATGGAGTTGTTAGTCAAGGCCTTTCACTGTGATAATTTTGGAAAATATGACGTTATAACAGATAGATTAGCAATCGAATTCTTCTTATAGATTCTTCAGATTGAGAATGACCATGTACCATTCTGAATACCTCCCTAGTTAAGAGGGAGTGTTGGAAATTGTAACTAGGTTTGGTCTTCATAATGACTTGTATCATGAATTTATGTAATGAAGAAGAAAAAGATAATAATAAATAAGAGGGTTTCATGAGCAAGGCATTTTCATTATAGTTGAAAGGCTTCTTCTTGATGTATTTAGGGATTTTTCATCTTGTCATAAATGTATTATTTAGAGTCATGTATATCAAGTATTGTTACACTTGCAAAGGAAAATTATTAATGTAAATATATGCCTCAAGACCTTGTCAACATGCTCCAACAAGTCGGCTCAAAACATGACGAAAATATCTCCTTGATGTCGCCCTCAAGATGCACTATTAGTCATTTCGGCTCACGGAAATAAGTCACAACGGTTCACTAGCAAAGGTCTGCTAATAAACAGGTTCAAACCACTATAAATAGGTGCCTAATAACCTTGCATTACAGCAGAATATAATCTCGTATATCTCTAAGATTCTCAAGCTAGATTGCAGGAGGCGATTCAGATGAGGAATTCAGACAAGTCTGAGGCAGTAATACAAAATAAAATTTTGTGGTTTGGTGCATAAATAAGGAGACACTACAATGAAGAAAGAATTATATCCAGCGAAGAAAATGAGACTATCTCAGATCTCTGTTTTGGGTATACAGTCTCGGATCTCTATCTTGGGTTACATATCCGAACTGAAGTAGGTGTCTTGACAACAAGGACTGTGTTATCAAGTGTTGTAAGGAAGTTTGAAGTAGAATGATTACATAGCGAATTCAAAGGGACTAAAAGGTGAACAAGGACTTGGACTCAATATACTTCGTATATCTCAAGTGGCATATGTGACGTAAAGGAGAGTTGCAATAGATTTAGTTATGGTCTAAAGACATACATCAAAGCAAGAAGGATCTATGTCTTAATATCAAGGGTATAGAAAGAAGACTATGGAATATCTCTAGGAGGCCGAGTATATATCTTAAGAAGGCAGAAAGGAACATATTGTCAAGGACTATTAGACTAGGGATCGAGTTCCCTAGTGTTGGTGCAAAACGGTGCAGTAAAGGAGATCAGCATTAGGAGCCAAGAAAGGGCAATGGCAAGGTCTTCGAGACATCCTAGTGTCAGGGGTCTGATTCATGTTCATGGTACTTGTTAATTGAATATATAGAAGAAGAATTACTTTCAGGTTTTCCTCTCCAAGAGGTAGAGGTTTTGGCCCTTGCTTGAAGAGCCAAAATTTTGTGCATCTTGTGTTTTGATAATTGTCTTGATGAAATACATAATAAGGTAATGAAGGTAAAATCTAAGTAATAGAATAAAAACAAGTATAACACAAGAAATTATGAAAAAGATAATTGAATTAAACTCTGCCATACCAAATTCTGAACATGGTATCAAAGCTAAGGTGTTGAAGACAAGAAAGGGTTGTTTGACAAGAAGACACATAAGTACCAAGAAGATCAAGGATCAGTTTTCTAGAAGGAAAAAGTCAGAGATCTACATTGAAAAGTCAATATTCAAATTTTCAAGAGGCAATTTGCAGAAATTGCATATTCATCTCAAGAAAATCAAGGACACCATATAGAATCCATCACCATCAATAACTATTTGGTGTTGAAATCAAATCAACATTGTTGGATTCACCATCAAGCCATCATCATCATCAAGAATTCAAGGTGATTTAGCTCTCTCAAAGAAGCCAATCTAAAAGGGAGCTCTCGTTGCTATCTACATCATAAACAGCAAACAAGATAGTAGAAGAAGAGAAGAATCTACTCAAGTAAGTATCTTCGTGACTTCATCTAAATCTATCAAAACGTCTTTTTGCAAAGAAAGAAACAAACTGGTTGGGGTTTCAAACTTTATTTTATAAGGATAGATATTATTAAGAATGAATTCATGACAAATACATGAAGGGAGACATAAGAGCTCAGAGGATTCTTATAGAATCCATAAAGGACTCTCTCATCCCCTATGTATCAAAATTAGAGTCTTCAAAATAAATCTATGACAAATTGGTGGATCTATTCTCGGTGAGTACTGCAGGAGAAATAATATCTCCGAGATAAGAACTATACAAGTTTAATATTTGAAGATAAGGAATAACTTCATACTTTATGAAGTAGATCAACTGCAAGAATTTGGGAAAGTAATACAATGGTGTTGAATGCTCTATCGAAGGGATGGGGAAAACTTCACTTCAAGTATCTCTAGGAAGAAAGAAGAAACACCATTCCAGGATCTATTGTCTCTTTGTAAGATAGAAGAGACAAGGTTAAAATCTAAAGTGGATATAGGATCAAATAAAGAGAATTGAGCCTATGTTTCCATGTCAAGGAAAAAGAGAAGATTCGATAAATTTGGTCCTCAAAAGAAAAGGAGAAACATGGATAAGATACGATGCTATGGATGTAATGAAATATTTTCTCAAATCTAATAAGGACAAGAGGAAAAAGGAAGAAGCCCATTTCGTTGAAAAAATGATAGAACCATATTCAAATAAGCTTAAGAAATAAGAAGTGAAATATCTATATTATGATTGAGATCATCTTCCTCTTTAAGAGGTATCTATCAGGTTTTAAAACAACATGTTAGGAAGCATTGTATATTAGATAGTTGCATCTCTTTAGAATTGGCATCATGATTGAAGCATTGTAGAAGGAGCACTCATCACAGGAGGATGTATGAAACATTTATGTGACATCTATGCTATGAGATAAAAGTGGCTCCTAGGAACCTCATTGAAAAAAACATTTATGGAAGGCAGTCATCTAAGATCAAGGGTCATCATTCAATAATCAATATGGGTACAGGTGCTAACATTTTGTAACGGAGCCATGTCTGGATTCATT
Organism: Pinus albicaulis; assembly: GCA_034641835.2. Taxonomy (NCBI): domain Eukaryota; kingdom Viridiplantae; phylum Streptophyta; class Pinopsida; order Pinales; family Pinaceae; genus Pinus; species Pinus albicaulis. Next base: position 184,359,206 of record CM076583.1, on the reverse strand, counting down.
GGTTAGAAAGAAAGCAAAAGGTTTCATTGAGAATTTTAATTTGACATATTGATAAAGTAGGTCAAGGGAATGATATTCTTCATTCTAAGGAAACCTCCTACAGGATTACTCAAAAGTAAAAGAACGAGGTACATGTATATATATATATATATATGTCGACACTGGATGCTATGTAGTCATGTCATGTGGTTGCAAGTGGTATACTTCTATCTTTAGAAGTATGATCAAAGAAAGTAGAAACTCTTCCGATGCACAAGTTTCCACACCAGATGAAATCAACATAATATGTCCTAATATGGAATATGAGGTGATTGTATATTATTAAGGAGTTGCACATTGGAAGTTCCTAGGAATGAAATAAAACTGTGTGGAGAAAGAAAAGGGAAGAGATCATGGGAAGTACAACCATGGAAAGAAGTAGTCAACATCGAAGGAAGCCAAGAATACTTGACTAGGAAAATCTCCTCAGAAGATATGTAGATTGTGATAGAAGTCTAGAAAAGAAGGATACCCTTGAAAATACATATCTTTAGGAGATATGTCAATATGTAAACAAAGGATGTCCATGCCTACAAGAAGATGTCATGATAAAATATTATCGCTAAGGTAACTTTTTATTTAAAATTTCATATTTATAACTAATCAATATCTGATGATCTTATGCAGGGCTTCCAAAGGGAAGTATATGTCTTCCACAATTGATAGCCATATGGCAGGATGAAATATCCTTAAAATAAATATGGTCTAAAGAAGAGTAGCATGACATGAAGCTTGACCAGATGAGAATATTGATGGATCACTTTCTGAAGACATGACTCATGGACAAAAGTGATGGATGATCTGTGCCCTATGAAGAGATCCAAAATTTAAAGGCTCCTCAATTCATGACATCAACGGAAGGATTCATTCATGACCTGTTGGATGTTTTAATCATTGTTGCTACAAGTCCTAAATTAAGAGGGAGTCTGGTAATAATTTTCTTACTTGGAAGAAACTTCGTAATTCCTAAGCCAAGAAGAAAGGTTAGGTACATTCTTTATAAGTACATTCCTCTGTGGAATATTTTTTCCCCAGTTGAGAGGGAGAAATATAGAAATCATTCTGGTCTTTACCTAGAAGACAGAATGTGGGATTGGGTAATCATCTGGAATCCAATAATCTTTTGGAATGTATTAGAGCATATATGGAAAGAGTATTCATGAAAGTATGGATATTTTTTTAGGATTATCTATCCCAATGAGAATAGTCCTTAGATTTCATACTTGGTGAACATCCGGGTGGAGTATGTATCTTGGAGACAATGATGAAGGTGTCTGTAACCATTTGTCTCTCCAGCATCGTAGCTCATGGTCTCGTGGAGAGATGGAGTTTTTAGTCAAGGCCTTGCATTGTGAAAATGCTGGAGAATATGATTCTATAACAGATGGATTACCAATCAAATTATTCTTATGAGATTCTTCAAATTGAGAGTGACCATGTACCATTATGAATACCTCCCTAGTTAAGAGGGAGTGTTGGAAAGTGTAACTAGGTTCGGTCTTCATAATGACTTGTAATTATGAATTTAGGTAATAAAGAAGACAAATATGATAAAATGTATTTTGTAAATGCTTGACTCATAGGTTTCATGAGCAAGGAGTTTTTATTATAGGTCAAAAACTTCTTCTTGATGTCTTTAGGGATTTTTCATCTTGCCATAAATGTATAATTTAGAATCATGTATATGAAGTGTTGTTACACTTGCAAAGGACAATTATTAATGTAAATGTATGCCTCAAGACTGTGTCAACATGCTCCAACAAGTCGACTCAAAATATGATGAAAATATATCCTTGATGTCGGCCTCAAGATGCCTCAAAAATAAGTCACAAAGATTCACTGGAAAAATTCGGCTAATAAACAAGGTTGAACCACTACAAATAGGTGCCTAGGCACCTCGCATTACAACATAATATAATCTCGCATATCTCTGAGATTCTCTGGATAGATTTCAAGAGGCAATTCGGATAATAAATTCGAACAAGTCTGAGGTAGTAATACAAAAGAAAAGTTTGTGGTTTGGTGTGTAAATAAAGAGACACTGCAGCGAAGAAAGAATATATCTAGCGAAGAAAAGGAGACTATATCGGATCTTTGTTTTGGGTATACAGTCTCGGATATATGTCTTGGGTTACATATCCGAACTGAAGTAGGTGTCTTGATAGCAATGATTTTGTTATCAATTGTTGTAAGGAAGTGCGAAGTATAAGGATTACATAGCGAAGTCAAAGGGACTGCAAGGTGTACAAGGACTTGGACTCAATATACTTGGTATATCTCAAGAGGCACATACAACGTAAATGAGAGTTGCAACAGATTTATTTAAGGCCTAAAGACATACATCAAAGCAAGAATTATCTATGTCTTAAGATCAAGGTTATAGCAAGAAGACTATGGAATATCTCTAGGAAGTCAAGTATAGATCTGAAGAAGGCAGAAAGGAAAATATTGTCAAGGACTGTTAGACTAGGGACCGAGTTCCCTAGTGTTGGTGTAGAACGGTGCAGTAAAGGAAATAAGCACAAAGAGCCAAGAAATAGCAGTGACAAGGTCTTTGAGACATACTAGTGTCAGGGGTTTGATTCATGGTCATGGTACTTATCAATTGAATATCTAGAAGAAGAATTACTTTTGGGTTTTCCTCTCCAAGAGGGAGAGGTTTTGGCCCTGACTTAAAGATCCAAAATTATGTGTCTCTTATGTTTTGATAATTGACTTAATGAAAGACATAATAATTTAATGAAGATAAGATCTAAGTAATATAAGAAAAACAAGTATGACACAAGAAGTTATCAAGAAGAGAATTGAATTAAACTCTGCCCTCCCAAATTCTCAACAACTTTGGAGCAACATTTTGATCGTCATGATGCTACAAAGATAAAAGATGAAATAAGATTGATCCAGGGGAGTTCATTGAAGTAAATATTGGTACCTCTAGTGACCCTAAGATTGTAAAAATTGGTAAAGGTACTAGTGATGAAGAGTGAAAAAGGTTAATTAATGTACTTCATGAATATATGGATATTTTAGCATTTTCTTATGACAAGTTAAAATAATATAGGGAAGATTTCATGGAACACACTATCCCTTTAAAAGATGAAAATGCTAAACCCTTTCTTCAAAAACTTAGACAGATAAATCCTAAATTGGCCCCCTTAGTTCAAAAAGAGTTTTCAAAGATGCTTTCAGTGGGTATTATTGCTCAAACTAGGCATTCTAACTTTGTGATTGTTAGGAAAAAGAATGGGAAAGATAAGTTAAAAGAATATGGGGAAGATTTCATGGAACACACTATCCCTTTTAAAGATGAAAATTCTAAACCCTTTCGTCAAAAACTTAGACAAATAAATCCTAAGTTGGCCCCCTTAGTTCAAAACTATTTTTCGAAGATGCTTTTAGCGGGTATTATTGCTCAAACTAGGCATTCAACATGCCATTCTAACTTTGTGATTGTTAGGAAAAAGAATGGGAAAATCATAGTTTGTGTCCATTTTAGAAACCTTAATATAGCATGTAAAAAGGACAATTTACCCTTTGCCAAACATGGAGACTGTTGCAAAGAGTAACGGGTTTAGGAATGATGTCATTACTAGATGGTTTTTTGGATATAATCAAGTATGGGTTAAGAAAGAAGATCGAAACAAAAATACTTTCACCACACCATGGGTACATTTGAATATATTAGAATTCCTTTTGGATTAACTAACGTTGGAGCTACCTTTCAAAGGGCTCCGGATTATGCTTTTAAGGGTTTAGTTGGTAAAATCATTGAAATTTATCAAGATGATCTTACGATTTTTTCTAAGGATGGTATCAGTCATATAGGTCATCTCAAGCAAGCTTTTGAAAAATGTAGAGAGTTTGGAATCTCCTTGCATCCTCCTAAATCTATATTTGGAGTAACTGAAGGGAAGTTACTTGGTCACGTGATTTCCAAAGATGGAATCAAGATAGACCCTGAAAGGGTTAAGGCAATCCAAAAGATTCCTATTCCTTGTTGAGATTTTGGCTAGAATCGGATGTTCTCTAGCTCTGAAACTTTGTGGAGGGGCTAGAACACATGAGATATCCAAGATCCAGAAATCGTTTGGAGAAATTCCACCCAGTGTAAAATTTATTCAAATAATTAATTTTTTTAATGGGGACCCTAAGTCTAACTTAAGGAAATTGAAAAATTTAAGTGAATTTATTTACACATGTGATGAGAATGTTCTAAGTGACGTGGATCAAGCTTTCTCTAATCTTAGTTGTTGATTAGTGATTAGATCACGGCCTTTGATTTCTCAACGAGAAAAGTATTAAATGAAGTCTTGGGGTCAGTTGGAGAATACACACATTGCAGTAGCACTTGAGCTAAGTCGAAATTCTAGGGCGTGGTTTGCTAAGAATTTTCGAGTGAGCTTGCAATGCTAGTGAGGGGAAGATCGGCAAGGGATGTTCTGATCCGAGGCCAAGAATACATAAATCAAATAGGCAGATCCGTACTAGGCAGCGCAGAGGCCAGCAAGAGGGACGCAGCCAAGCCAGGCTGACGCAGAGGCGGCGCAGAGCTCAGAAGGGTGACGCAGGGGAAGCCTGTGTTGCACAAAGGCCACGCTGGGTAGGAAAGGCTGACACAGAGGCTAGACGGACAATGTTGGTGTTCCAGTGGGCCAGAAAGGGCTCGTATTTAGTAATTCTTGAAGGGTTTGAATCGGCCATATTTTCTGTCTCCAAGTGATAAGACACAACTACTGTGAAATTCTCTGTCAGATAAGCCACCACTGGTTCCCTTGATGTATTCAGAATTTTCTTAATAATAAAACCCTCAAAGAGTTGATGCACCGGTTTTCCCGCATTAAGTCTTTATGGGGACATTTGTCCGAAAATCATGTGTGTCCTTAAGTTTCAGTGAATGATTTGTACATGTGTAGGTTGGATATTGTGTTTACTTTGATGTTTTCTGAATATTTCAGTTAAATAACTTGTGTATAATAAAACAAGTAGGAGAAGTAAATCAATATTCTGCAGTAGGGTTTCTGCGTTCAGAAATTTTCACATGATATCAAAGTGATTGCAGATCAAGTTGAACCCATCAGCAAGAGGCTAAAGAATTTTTGTTACAGGAGGGAAACTGAAGTTGATAGATCCGAGAAGAGGCAGTGCAGCGCCATAAGGACAGCGCATACCCAACTAAAGGGTGACACAAAGCTAACGCAGGCCCTAGTGGGTGACACATAGCCTGTCAAGCTCACGCTGGGCTGACGTAGTGGCTAACGCAGGCCCTAGAGGGTGACACAGTCCAAGTTGGGGTGGCGTTGTGCCGGTTGTCGGTGCTGGAAGTGCAACTTCTAATCTTCAAATTTGTTGGTGGGGCATCGGTTCTGTCGGTGCAGAACAGTGCCTAGCAAAGTCGACAAAGTAAGGGGAAACAGCCCCTCTGCAGATTTTATTGCCAAGAAATCTGAGATTCGATCAAGACGGTGATCGTAGAGGGTTGATTCAGCAGAATTGGTGGAGGATTTCTGGGAGGGAAATCATTTGTCAGAGGGAGCAGATTCTCTAGAGGGTTTCTATCGCCAAGAAACCCAGATCCGGTCTTTTGTTGAGTGCAGCAGCAGTAGAAGGGAGAAGAGCATCTACTTCGACTATTTGAGCAGAGATTGCCTCGTACAGAATGAGAGATCATGATAGGTTAGAAAGTGTGTCTAACTTTTCTATCTGGAAAGCCAAAATCCTGATAGTCTTGGAGGAGTACGATATCAGAGACCACACAGAGAACATCCTAGTTGTGCCAATCAATTCTAATGCTCTGAAGAATTTCAATGAAAATTAGGCATGGGCTAAGCGCTTGATCATGGATGGAGTGAAAGATCACGTGCTTCCACATATTTCCGAGAGGAAGATAGAAAATGATGTGTGGACAGGACTAACCACGTTGTATCGAGGTAGCTTCGTCCTTAGGAAGATGCTTCTGGAGAATCAGATGCGGATGTTCCAGATGCACAAGGGAGAGGAGATCGATCCCTTCCTTTTCAGATTGCAGAATATCTGAGACCAGCTAATTGCCATGGGGGCAACTTCGGATGATGGAATCATGGTGAGGACTACCTTGAATGCAGTCACCAATGAGTGGGATATATTTTTCCAAAGTATCTTGGGTAGAGCACAACTCCTAAATTGGGGAGACATGTGGGCAATCCTTTGACACAAGGAGATCAGGAGAATAACCAAGAGGGAATTCAACAACAGAGGAGTCAAGATAAAGAAAGAGGACGAGGAAGATGCAGCCCTAACATCTAAGGGACAATGGCAGCAAGGGAAGAATAAGGACCTATCCAAGGTCTGGTGCTTCAGATCTGGCGAATTGGGACACTTCGCCAACACTTGTCCTAAGAGGAAGGGCAAGGAAGATTCATATTCAAAGGCAACAACAATGAAAGGAGACGATGGCAGCGAATATGATGTGGCCATGAGTTCTCATGTACCTCAAGAGAAGAGGTGGGGCAATATAGATTTGTAGAATGAGCTACATATGGTGTTGGCGGGATCCTTGAGGTGCCCAAATCTTGGATCACATATGAGCTACGAGAGCCTTAAGACAGTAGCAGGATGACTGGAGCAGTGGGTGCAAAAGATCATGGAGAATCAGAGGCAGTGCTGGGATGCTAGAGAGTAGAGCAGCACAGTGCAGTGGCAACAGCAGCGTGGACGCAGCAGCACAGAGGCTGATGGGACTTCAGCGGCGTAGAGGGGTAGTGCTTACGTAGTGCAAAGTAGCAGCAGCGCAGAGGCTCTAGAGAGACGACGCAGAGCAGCAATAGAGGGTGCTTCAGTGATGAGATGCAGCCAGACAGACTTGTCTATCAGTTGATTGGGTGATTGTCCTTTAGTTGCTTACTTCTCAGCAACTGAGTTGCAGTGCAGCAGTTAGCAGTAGCAGTGTTATAGGCAGGATGATGCAGAAATTTGAGAGGGAGCTGCATTACAGATGTGGCAGTGATTGTGGCAAATTCATGGGTAACAATATAGAAAGCAGAAGCGCAGTGGATGGAGGCCAGCAGGCCAACCATCAGAAGCGCGAAGACCGATGTTAGAGATCAGGGTGATGCTTCAATGGTGAGGTGTTGCTAGAGCACATTCCTCACTAAGAGGGAGTGTTGAGATTTTGGGTAGCATCGGATGTGCTCTAGCTCACTTTATGGAGGGACTAAAACACATGAGATCTCCAAGACCCAAAAATCCTTTGGAGAAATTCCACCAGGTGTAAAAGTTATTCAAATAATTAATTTTTTTAATGGGGACCCTATGTCTAACTTAGGGAAATTAAAAAATTAAAGTGAATTAATTTACACATGTAGCGAGAATGTTCTAGGTGACATGGATCAAGATTTCTCTAATCTTAGTCGTTGGTTAGTGATTAGATCACAGTTGTTGGTTAGTGATTAGATCACGGTCGTTGATTTCTCAAGCGATTTTAGAAGAGATGTAAAATTTGATGAAAATATATCGGCCTGCAAGCCTAGTTCAGCGAGTGTGCCACCTTTGGCCTGCGAGCCTGATTCGGCATATGTGCCACCTCTCTCTCTCTCTCTTCTATTTTTAATAGCATTCCTTCTAGTTCAGATGATGACAGCGAGGATGACAATCCTCCTCCAGCTCGTGAAATTGTTCTTTATACTCCACCGCTTCCAAGATGGGTCTGCTCTACTTGGGATGCAGCAGGTTCTCTTGCAGGTGACCCTGCCGATCGACGACGTACACGTTCTCAGTTCGAAAGAGCTTCTTCCTTATTGGCTCAAGTTCCAGAAAAACTTGATCCAGAAACCTTTGAAGAAGCCTCCAGTCATCCAGATTGGGATGAAGCTATGAATGAAGAGTATCGTTCCTTATTGGCAAACAATACTTGGGATCTTGTTCCTCTTCCAAAAGGAAGAAAAATTGTCAGATGCAGATGGGTTTACAAAAAAAAGTTTGGACCAGATGGAAAAGTGGATAGACATAAAGCTCGCCTTTTCACTAAAGTTGAAGGCATTGACTATACTGAAACCTTCTCCCCTGTTTCCAAAATGAATTCTAACTGCCTTGTTCTTTCCCTTGCTGCCTCCTTTAAATGGGAAGTCCATCAAATGGATGTTAAATCTGCCTTCTTACATGGAGATTTGCATGAATAAATCTACATGGAACAACCCCCTAGATTTATCCAAATAGACTCCAGCCTTGTTTGTCGCCTTCGGAAATCTCTCTATGGTCTCAAACAAGCTCCTCGGGCTTGGTATGCCAAAATGGATAGATTTCTCTTAGATAATGGCTTTTCTAGGTGCCATTCTAACAACACTGTCTACACCAAGAAAGTGGGTAAGTCCTTCACCATCCTTATTATTTATGTTGATGATCTTATCCTTACTGGTAGTGATCCAAACCATATAAACAATGTGAAGTCTAGCCTCAAAAAGAAGTTTGAAATGACAGACTTAGGACACTTGCATTATTTCCTTGGTCTTCGAGTCTTGCAATCCAAGGAAGGCATTACCCTCTCTCAGTCCAAGTATGCTTGTGATGTTCTACACCACTTTCACATGGAAGACTGTAAGCCAACCCCTTCTCCCTTTCAGTCTGGAGTCAAGCTTTCAGTCAACTGTACTAACCCTGAAGTTGATGCTACCTTATACCATCAACTTGTTGGTAAACTTTTGTATATAACCCATACCCGTCCTGACCTTTCCTTTGTTGTTGGTCTTGTCGCTCGGTTTATGCACCAACCTCATGAAAGTCACTGGAAAGCAGCTAAAAGAATAATTCGATATATTTGAGGTATAGTTCAGTTCGGGATTCATTACAGTGCAGGAGCATCTCCATTGTTGATTGGTTTCACTGATTCTAATTGGGCTGGTGACCCTGATGATCGAAAGTATACTGCAGGGTATGTAATCACTCTTGGTTCAGGACCTATTACTTGGTCTTGTAAGAAACAAAGTGCCATCTCTCTTTCTTCATAATAAGAAGAGTATCGTGGTGCAGTTGAAGCCAGCAAGCAAGCCATGTGGCTTCATCAGATCCTGTCTGAATTTGGTCTTTATCAGCAGCATCCAACTACACTTTGGTGTGATAATCAGAGTGCCATTCAGCTATGTAAAGATCCAGTTCAGCATCAGCGTATGAAACACATTGAACTCCACATACACTTCATCAGAAAGCTCATTCATGATCGTGTTCTTGAAGTGCACTATTGTCCAACCAATGATCAAGTAGCCGATATCTTTACAAAAGCTCTCACAGAAGTGAAGTTTACCAAACTTCGATCCATGCTTGGAGTTCAAGAAAGTTGTCATTAAGGGCAGATAGGCTCTAATGCCTCCTTCCTTCTCCTATTATGTCAGCTTTGTAAATCCTTCAATCCTATCCCAATTTGTTCTTAAGGGGGGATGTTAGGATATTTCGACACATAGGAAATAGGCTCCCTTTGTGTCACCTTTGTAAATCCTTCAATCCTATCCCGAGTTGTTTTTAAGGGGGGATGCTAGGATATTCCGACACATAGGAAATAGTTAAGAATAACTTAGTCTAGTGTAGAGTTAGATAAAGTGTGTTTCTTTACCATTTACATTTGTAACTTATAATCTGACGATCATGATTTGTAGTGATCTAACGGTTATCTCTCACCTCGGTATTAACGACACTTGATCCGTGGCTTAACACCTGATTGGTCCATGATCTCTATTTAAAGAGCATGGAGAGTCATTTGTCCTATAACCATTTATGAGAGAAACATATGTAACTTTTCTTTTTATATTAATAAATTGCCTAAAATGGCTGTGTTGGCTTAGGTCGTGCATTGTTTCCCTCTTTGAGGGTTTTAACCACATGATTATACTGGTGTACTGATTTGTGATCTGTTTGTGAGCGGTGACCTTTGATTCTTGATCTACAGAACTTACCCTGTAAATTCCTACAGTTTTCAGATCATCCGGGATACATCATCAGTCAATAGTTTCTTAAAGTTATAAACTCATTTTGCATGTTTATAATGTAATTGATCTTAGTAAGGCCATAATGTATGTAATAACCTAGGCAAGCCTATTATTTTGATGACGATTTTCATCCTAGGAAGTTTTTCGTCTCACTGATTCATCTATGTTTCTAAACACAAATGATTGGCAGAGATTTTCCCTCCAGACTCACCTCAAAGCTAGGGTGGATTTTGTCGTTAAAATCTCAAGTGAGTCCTGGGGTTTTTTATCGAGTCTTTATAAAAGTGATCATGGGAATAATTTTAGCTAGTTGGCTAAATTATTTTATTACAAATCACTTGGTCTACTAGATCATATTTGAGTCACAGAATTGGGTAAATAATTAAAGGTGTATGACGAACGGGTGTTCCCCCTTCATGCATTAAATGTAATTATCTTATTTAAATAATATTTTAGCCATGGTGAGGGGAAGTCCTCGATTGGACGAGCCAACTCCCAATGCATAAGATCTTAAAAGCCTCCTAATTTAAAACCCCGGATTAATCAAATGAAATTTCCTTTTGCAGGGTTTCCGAGCTAGTACCTCATTTTAAAAAATAATATTTATCTTTTATAAATTGTGTTTAATCGATAGATCTAGCTAGGAAGAGCTTATATCTACATATATGGGAGTGGATTTGGACTCATACTCCTCAGATCTAGTAGATTTGTATTTTAATTGTATAGATCTGAAGTAATTTTTAATTTTCAAGCGTTAGGAATTTGGGATTTCATTTTCAATTTTTTTGTATATATATTGGGTCTTGGATATTACATTAATCACTTGTGCAGGTATAGATCTAAAATTCTTCAAGGAAATTTTTGGAGTTTTGAGACAAAGCTAGGCCCTGGAGGGTAAAATCTTGTCTGAAATATTGTTTTTAGGGCTAAAATAATTCAGTCAAGGAACTTCATATTCATATCTAGGGTTTAATAAATTTTCGTGACCGATTTGAAGGAAAATATACATAGATATGGAAGAGAAGTTAGATTATATGGTAAGGGTTTGTATTTGGGAAAAAAAAAAATTAAGCCTCAAACGCCTCCTAAAGTTGTCACAACACCCTTGTTTGAGGCCTTATTATTCCTCCGTAGCCTCCACGCTACCCTTACCTCTCTTAGCCCTTCCTTCTCCTCCATTTCCATGTTCGCACTCCCTCACAGCACCCTCTCCCTTCCTCCGCGACAGACTTTCCTATTTGTTGCCTAATCCCGCTCTATAGCCTAAACCCTCCTCTCGGCACTCTCCCAAAACCTCACTGCAACCCTTCCTTTCCCTCATTTGTTCCCCTAATTCCTTGTCTTCTCCCCTACTCAACTCCCTCATATCCTCTGCCCTTACTTGTTGCTTGTGGCAGCCTCCTCTTTCCTTACCCACGGCTTCTTTTTCCACTCTCCTGCTCTCTCCTCTCAGCAACCTACCTTCCCATGTCCGTTGCTATTTTTGTTGCATGTAGCAGCCCTTAAAACCTCCTCCCAACCCTCTCTTCTCAACAGCATTGGCTCAAGGGCTTTCCGTTGCCCCATCAATCCTCATTCATTGCCTGAAGCAACGTTTTAAAGCTTAACACAACCATTATTTTTCCCATCACTACTGTGACATAAACATGTGGCAAAAATTCGAAGGATATTCCCTGAGTTAAGGCAAAGTTTTTTTTTAGGCGTTCAAACATGATTATTTGACCTTCAACATAGGCCTATTTTGGTCTCACCTTTTCACTATGTGGGTTACTTTGGGCTTGATTTCAATCACTACAGTGAAGATTCATTTTTTGAGTTGATACATCTTTGAAATTCGAAGTAAAGTGTGGATAGAGATTTGTGTTTTTAGGTTGCACATCATCGAAATAATTTGGGCAAATTGCTTCAAGGCCTAGGGCCTCAAGTTTCGTTTTCTAAACCCTCACTCCTTCAATGTCTAAACACATGAAGCTAAATAACACCATAACAATGACATTAATTAAACATTGCATATACATAACTTGACTCAAAATTACAATTTGAATTGGTTGTCTTGAGTTTTCTTAAGTCTGATCATAACATTGAATTGCATCTTTCTTCAAGTATATTTGAGAAGACATTTAATTTCAGAATTGTTTGGCATATTGTTCATTGATTTGGTATTTGTTTGGCATCTGAAATTGATTGTTATCATGAGAAAACTTAATTTTATCTTGAACATAATCTCTGAAATTCAAGAAATTTTAGTTCATTTCAGCAAAGTTTTAGTGATTATTGGCATTAAAATTTAAGTTTGAATACTTGTTATCACACGCATAAGCTTAATGCCTAAAAAACATTTATCTCACATATTTGGTAAAGAAGATATCTATAAGGAGTTCTTCACATTTAACTTTCTAATTTGCTCATTAGTTTTCTTGTTCCATTTAATTGTGAATGATAATTATGCTTAAATATGTATCTCTTTGAGATAAATAAATTTACTATAAGTTGCATTTGAGTTGGATCTAATTGAATATCTGTTTGAACATATTTGGACTAATTAGTTTTTTGGAGTTTCAAGTAACTATTAATGGCATTGAGATTTCTATTGTGGATTAGTGGCAAATTGGGCATTCCAGTGATTTATTTTACTTTGTTGGCACTTTACAATATTGGTGTTTATCTTTGTGATTGGGATTATCCATTGAATCTTTGCTTAAGTACTTAACATAATAACTCAAATTAAATCGTAATCTAAGTGCTTCGAGGCTTTAACTTCTCGCTTCTAATCATCTTCTAATTCCACCTTGCATTTGCATTCTAAGTTAGTCTTGCATTTAATAACTAACCTCCAAGCATAAGCTTGGTTGATAAAGAGATAGGTACACTGTAAATTTTTGAAGATGTTCTATGCTTGATGCAACTTTACTTTTATCCCCGATGTCAGTCAGCAATCACATAAACAAGAAAGTAAAGTGCTGATAGAACATACCAGTAGATCAACAGAAGACAAGCCAGAAAAATATAAGTGTGTTGGTGTGTTACGGCGGTCAACAGGATGCTTCAACCAGAAAAGTCTCAATACGGTCAGCGAACCAAAAGTGTCACACACACAGCCCTTAAAGACACCTCATCAAAAATCAACATAATTCAACAAAAGAATCCCACATCCAGATTATTTACGGCATCCATTTCCGGCATCATCCATATTTACGGCTTCCATTTCTGGCATCATCCAGATTTACGGCATCCATTTCCAGCATCATCCATATTTACGGCATCCATTTCCACACCATGAGGATGTGTGTGATGAGATGAATGAAAATGTCCTCCAATGTTGACTCTATTTATATCAATCACTAAGGGCGTGTGACACATTTGTTGGGGGTGTAAAACCTTAAGGCCAACCTGCATGTATTTTGAAAGTATTAAAAATAAATTCAAAATAAATGTTCTGTTCATCGGATCAAGATGACCTTCAGAACGATCTTGCACCTCTTCGAAAGAGGAACCCAATAAAAATATTAGTATCTTCATCTGAGCATCACAACATTGAGTTTGGACCTAGTTGTCCAATTTTAACACTCCCTCTCAACTAGGGAGAACTCCATCCCCCTGTGCAATCAAACATCGTGCGTCATCTCATCGTAACTTGCTTTGCTGGCCTCTTTATTTCAGAACAGAAGTGGGCCAGTCACAAAGACATCATTCCCAGCTGACAAATTCAGCCCAGAGGTCTGAAACCTTTATAGGACTCACAAAGAGTCTCATACCAACCCGGAGTCAGTTTATCTAACTCGAAGACAGTAGGAGGTCCGAAACCTCACTTGGACTCAAGAGAGTCATATATACTAACCCAAAGTTAGTCTCACTGACCTGAAGTCAGTTGGAGGTCTGAAACCTCACATGGACTCAAAGAGTCACATACCAACCCAAAGTTGGTTTATCTGACCCGAAGTCAGTAGGAGTTCTGAAACCTCACATGGACTCAAAGAGTCACATACCAACCCGAAGTTGGTTTATCTGACCCGAAGTCAGTAGGAGATCTGAAACCTCACTAGACTTGATCCCAGATCAAGTGGTTGGACACGTGTCATCCTCGATAGAGAGTACGGCAATCTCTGATACGTCCATCAGTCTTTGCTACTACTCTCTAGATTTTCCCACCTCATTGGCCAAATGAGAGGTACTTCCCATGAGTCCGGAACTCAAATGGGTAGGATGCATACGGGGCACAAATCATGAGGCGAACCAACTCAATCATAATGGTGGGGCCCAAGCACACCAACAAGGTTTGGCAAGTCTAGCCCTGTGGTTGCTTATAGCTCCAAGAAGCTATCCCCAAAGCCCCCCATAGCTCCTAGAGCTCATCGTCCAATAGGACCCTTAGAATAGGGTCGTTCCACGATACCAAGATTCTCACGGAAGGTTAGGACAAGACCTTCCCCAAGGGCATTGTGAGAATATCTGCGACCTGCTCATCAGTTCCTATATGATCGAGCCTTACAGCGCCTCGCTGTACCATATCCCGGATAAAGTGGTACCAGCCATCAACATGCTTGGATCATTCGTGGAACACGGGATTCTATGACAAAAGAATCCCCCTCTAGTTATCACAAAGGACAATGGTGGCATCTAGCACATGCTCAAACAGCTCACTGAAGAGCTTTCGCAACCAAGTGACTTCACAATAGGCCATACATGTTACAATGTATTCGACCTCAGCAGTGCTCCAGGCTACCGACTTCAGTTTCCTACCCGACGCAAATCCACGTGTGAAGTAGCATCAAGATGTGCTCTTGCGATCCACCACACTGCCAGCCCAATCGGCATCAGTATATCCATGGAGTGTCATACTCCCAACAATGTATCTCATCCCATGGTCTATCATGCCTCAGAGATATCTCAAGAGTTTCTTGGCACCAACCCAGTGAATGTTATGATCAACCATGTGTTGACTCAAAGTGTTCACTACACAACATACGTATGGATGGGTATTCACTAAGAACATTAGGGCCCATACGAGTTGAAAATACTTAGTAGGATTTGCTAGCACGGGCTCAGCAGCGCTGCCACTCAACTTCTTAAAGTTGAGCTCCATTGGTGTTGGCACGGACTTACAGTCCATCATACTAAATCTTTCCAGAAGCTTCACAATGTATTCTCCTTGAGAAAGGAAAACCTCGCTAGGTCTCTGCCAGACCTCCAGGCCTAGGAAGTAGTGCATCAGTCCTAAGTCCTTCATCTCGAACACAGCGGCGAGCTCCCTCTTGCACTGATGAATGAGAGGGTCAGCACTTGTCAGGAAGAGGTCGTCCACATACAACACCAGAATAAGAGGCTTATCTCTATCAACCTTGAAGTAAAGGTTTGGATCAGCATTACTACGAGTGAAGCTTGGCTTCATCAAGTAGTTATATGTCCTCTTGTACCAAGCTTTGGGTGCTTGCTTCAACCCATAAAGGACTTTCTTCAACCTACAAACATGGGTGTCCCGATCCTAGACTTTGAACCCCAGAGGTTGCTCCACATACACCTCTTCCTTTATCGCACCATGCAGAAATGCGATCTTTGCATCCATCTGATGAAAACTCCATCCTTGCATAGCAGCAAGGGCTACGATAGATCAGATGGTGGTATATCGAGCCACAGATGCAAATATATCATCATAGTCTATGCCTTCCTTTTGAGAGAAGCCACGAGCAACGAATCTTGCCTTGAACTTTTTAGCACTTCCATCAGATCCATGCTTGATCTTGTAGAGCCATTTCGAGGTGATAACTGCTTTGTCCTCCAGTCTTGGAACCACATCCCAGACATCATTCTTCATTATGGACTCATACTCTTCGTGCATAGCATCCTTCTAGACTTGATGCTTTACGGCTTCCTCAAAATATCCAGGCTCAAATTGTACAATAGTACTCATGGCTGCTAGATACCCTTGGTATCTACTTAGCTTCTTGCTTTCACGAATATCCCTTTGGGGCCATATGTCCCTCGGCGTCCTCGAGAGTGTCCCTGAGCCATGATGGTCTCTTCCCTATTGAAGGAGGTGGATCAATCAGGTCCATTGGTCCTTCAGCATCGGGCATCGCCTCATCCTTCGGTTCTTCTTGATTTCCTGGCCTTGCTTCATGATCTTCCTCAGATCTCGAAAGATTGATTACTTTCCTCAGGGAAGCATCTTTGTCAAAGGTAACATTGTGGCATATCTCCACTTCCCTTTGACCAAGCACATATACTTTATAGGCCTTCGAAGTTTCGTTGTAGCCCATAGACATTGTGGTCTCCCTATTGATGCTAGCTCCTCTGCAAAAGTTCTTGAACTCTTTCGTCTCATATAATAAGAACATCCTCCCAAGGATGTCACGGGCAGCATACCAGACAGATCAGAATGTACTAATTGCAAGACATCATATGTCTTTGTGACACTTGAGGGGAAAGGTCTCCTTGTATGCTTTCATTTGGCACAACCATGACATACACCTTCATGATTATTTGAGAACTCAGGCATCCCCGTCACCACGTTCCTTGCTTCAAGAAGGGCCTTGTAGTGAAATTGTTCAAACCTCTAGTGCCATAGTTCAGTCTGTCAGATAGTATCACATGTCATCACTCCCAGTGGACTTCCTCCAACCTTGTAGAGTGTACCAACTCCAAACCCAATCGTGATAGCTTCCTTGAAACTCTTCTTCCACATGCGCACCTTCCATCAATGAATGCCACATTGAAACCTTTGTCTTCCATGACCGAAACATACACAAGGTTCTTCTTCAAATTAGGTACATATAGTACATCTTGCAGGCAGAGGACTTGACCTTGAGACAAGTGGAGGGTCACAGTCCTTGTCCCTTTCACGGGATATGTGGCATTATCTCCAAGGATAATTTGTAGATCAATATCCTTCTCAACCATATCAATAAGTGCTTCCTTGAACCCAATGATGTGCCTTGAGGCACCACTATCTATCAACTAGACATCCATAGTGTCGAGTGGAGATGCAGTAGAGAGGGCAGATACAAGAATGAATTCATTTCTTTTATCATCAAAAACATTTGATTCCTCATACCTGGAATTTCTTGACCTTTTGAAAGGTTGCCCATTTCCGTCGGAGGGAGCCTTCCTTTTCTTGACCTTCTTGAAAGGGCATTCTCTAGCATAGTAACCTAGCTCAAAGATGTAGGCAACTAGACTCTATTGAATTGAGTCCCTAATCATCAGCTTTGCTTTGTTTTCCCCCTTCTTGTACTTTGATTTGGCAGCAGCAGTTGCAGTGGATGGAGGCTCTTGGATTTTACCCTGCACATAGTCCATGACATCTTGGTCTTCCAAATTAAGATCCAATGTCATCTTCCAAGCATGGAAGTCATCCTTCCCAGTCAATTTTTCATCGGCCTTAAAGCCATTGTAGTTTGAGGAACCCATCCTCTTCTTCGGTGATTGCTACAAACTAGGGCTTTGTCTTCACCTCAGCTTAGATACCATGTAAATTTTTGAAGATGTTCTATGCTTGATGCAACTTTACTTTTATCCCCAATGTCAGTCAGCAAACACATAAACAAGAAAGTAAAGTGCTAATAGAACATACCAGTAGATTGACAGAAGACAAGCAAGAAAAATATAAGTGTGTTGGTGCATTACAGCGGTCAACAGGATGCTTCAACCAGCAAAGTCTCAATACGGTCAGCCAACCAAAAGTGTCACACACACAGCCCTTAAAGACACCTCATCAAAAATCAACATAATTCAACAAAATAATCCCACATCCATATTTCCGACATCATCCAAATTTACGGCATCATCCATATTTACGGCATCCATTTCCGGCATCATCCATATTTACGGCATCCATTTTCGGCATCATCCAGATTTACGGCATCATCCATATTTACAGCATCCATTTCCACATCATGAAGATGTGTGTGATGAGATGATTGAAAATGTCCTCCAACGTTGACTCTATTTATATCAATCGTTGAGGGTGTGTGACACATTTGCTGGGGGTGTAAAACTTTATGGCCAACCTGCACATATTTTGAAAGTATTCAAACTAAATGTTTTGTTCATCAGATCAAGATGATCTTTAGATCGATCTTGCACCTCTTCGAAAGAGGAACCCAATAAAAATATTGGTGTCTTCATCTGAGCATCACAACATGGATTTTGGACCTAGTTGTCCAATTTTAACATACACGCATTCATCTTTGCTTGAAAAACGTTTTTTTACTAGTATTTAAAACAGTGAACTTGCGGTCATCAGAGCCATAGTCTCTGCAGCGCTGGAGGCATTGAGTGTGTTAGATTTCAAGGAGAGACATCGTTAATCACACCCTAGTGTGTTTCACCTTGACTTCTTTTTGCCACTTACTACAAAGTTTAGGCTCAATATAGTCATGATCAAGGGTTAAATTTAAAATAGGCATTTAAATAAAAATTAACCAAGATCTCTGCATTTCACGTAAATCTTAGGAACTGCATTTCATATAGGATAATTCATTATCAAAGCAACAAATGTCCATCCTATACTTGATCTTAAAATTTGGAAAGCAAAAGCATTGACTCCATTTAGGCAATGGTTTCAAATTATATAAATCTAATTGAATCCTTAATGTCTTGCTAAATCTAAACATTAGAGGAAATTTCAGCATAAAAGTGCCCATGAGATTTTCACGTAATTTCCATGTCAATTTAAAATGAGGTACATGTAAATACTTTGGAGAGAAAAGAAGAAAATGTATTTTTTTAGTTGTATTTTTAGTGTATTTCCTTATATGTTTACACAAATTTCAAGTGTAGACACTCGTTGGATGTGAAATTAAATTCAACATCCAACAAGTACCCATTATGCATACTTTTGAGAAGACTCGCATTGACAAAAATTGAAGATACATTTAAAAAAACGTGTTCAACACATTTTTTTTAATGTATCTTCATTTTTTATCAATGTGTGTTTTCTCAAAAGTATGCATAATGGGTACTCCTTGGATGTGGAATTTAATTATGCATCAAGCAAGTGTCTATGTTTGAAATTTTGATAAATCGATAAAGAGATAAGCCAAAAATAGAAGTAAAAAAAATAGTTTTGTTTTTTTTCCTTCAAAAATCATAACTATTATTTTATTATTTTAACTATTATTATATTATTTTTCTTTAGGAGGCCACTTTTAGGCTCGAATTTTCTCTAATGCAAGTATTTGGTCATTCAACTGTGTCTCGCAGACTAGATGGTTCCCAACTTGTCCTTCTTCATTCCATTTCCGTAGGATCTACCCCACATAGTCTGTTGTTGGGAGACAACTTAAACGGAGAGGTTGGGGATTAGGTGACAAGCCCCAACCTGAGTCGTTGTCGTGGTGCATATACATTTTATGTGACAACAGTACTGATGAAGAAAAGGAGTATATGTCTCGTGTATCATATGCAAATGTTGTAGGTAGCTTAATGTATGTGATGGTGTCTACAAGACTTGACATTTTCACATGCAGTTGGAGTTGTCAGTGGATTCATAGCAAATCCAGGAAAAGAACATTGGCGAGCAGTGAAATGGGTATTTTGGTATTTGAGAGGCACAAGTGACCATTGTATCATCTTTAGTGGTTGTGGTGATTTAGTCTATAGATATGTTGATTCAGATTATGTTGGAGACTTGGACAAGAGGGGATCTACAAGATATGTCTTTACTCTTTGCGGGTGGAGCAATTAGTTGGATGTCAAAGCTTTAGGAATCAATTGTTTTGTCCACCATTGAGGCTGGGTATATAGCTACTTCACATGTCTGTAAAGAGGCCATTTGATTGAAGGGTCCACTGGGTGAGCTTGGAAGGATGCGGGAAAAAGAGTATGAATTATGCAACAGGTGAGCTTGGAAGGATGCGGGAAAAGCATATGAATTATGCAATAGTCATAGTGCAATTCATTTGGCTACTAATCCAGCTTATCACAAAAAGACTAAACGAATTGATGTAAAATGTCATTTTGTAAGGCAGGTAATTGATGGTGGCGAAGTAGCTCTCAAAAAGGTCCACGCACAGGGGAATTGTGCAGACATGTTCACAAAACCAGTTTTGGTAGAGAAGCTACAGTGGTGATTGGCTTCTCTTGGCTTGCAGAAAAGATAATTAATGGGCATAGGCAAGGGATTAGGAAAATTGTTGTCAAGGTGGAGATTGTTAAAAATGGAAACAATTAAAATATTATGTAAATGTATTTTACCTTCGTAAATCTCGTTTTACTGATCAAGCAGTTGTGTAACAATATGCAGTTCGTAACGGTGCCTATTCATTAAAATGTTGTAGCCCAAGAGGCAAATTGCGTTGGAGAGTTGTTGATTAACCTTGATTAATAAAGTATTCCAATCTCTTGCCCCGTGGAAGTTTCCTTGACACACTATTAGGGTTTTACCACATATTGTATCTTGTTTATGAATTCAGTTTCCTGTTTTTGTGTGCATTTTTCCTTCTTATTCAATTAAATTTACGTGCTCAAAAATCAACATTAAATAACTAGACTATTGTTATACTGGAATTGAAGAAAATAAACTGAAAATCTATTAAAGGTCTATCAAGAAAATAAATACCTAAAAATGATGACAACGTACTTATCTGCACCCAAATAACTTTATTACAAAGAAGAAAAAACATATCCTAATTAGTAATAACATAAATTGGAGTAACATCTCAAAGCAGGTTGCAATTTTTTGGAGACAGACTCAATTACCAAGTAATTTATAATGGAGATTTGTTGTTACTCCATCTTGGAGGAAGCTAAAAGAGTTTAATTTTTTCACAGAATGGAATGTCATGTTGAAAGCCACTGCAAACAGTGATTCAACATGCCAAAGGATTTTGTTCTTTCACTGTTGATCGAGCTTCAATTTCAGGCCAGGACATTGAAAATAATCCTCAGCAATTTAAATGTAGTTTTCATGATAATTTTCATATAAAAATTTGCTATCGTCCAACCTATTGCTGGGAAAGCTATGAGTTCAATTTTTTAACAGAATGGAATGCCATGTTCAAAGCCACTGCTAAGTGTTTTAAAATGCCAGAGGATATGGTTCTTTCACTGTTGATCGAGCATTTTCAAATCAAAAATTTGCTACCGTCCAACCTATAGCCGGAAACTAGCTATGCCTTTTTTAGAGTTTTAGTTTTCTGGTACACTGGATGGAGGGCGTGGCCTTCAATTGGTTCAACATGCACCCATTTACGGCCAGACAGTTTGTTTCGTTCGAATTTTATATGCCCTTTCTTAAGTGCATAAAGTGTATGGTCTTTCCCCATACCCACATAATTGCCAGGATGGAACCTGGTGCCTCGCTGACGAACAATGATGTTACCAGGTATGACTTTCTGCATCCAAAGACAAAAGACATTAGCTGCAAATTCCATGAAATGGTCGATGACAAACTAAAAGTAATAGACATACACAGTTGTAATCTCTATGTTCTGGGTTTTTCCTGTGACAAAAACCTCACACTGCAGAAATTAAAGCCATCTATAATATTTTATAGGAAGTAAAAAAAGTCTTGAGAAAGTGAGTTTCAACCTCTCCTCCAAATTTCTTCACTCCGAGGAACTTTGGATTAGAATCACGACCATTTTGAGTAGAGCCTGCTGCCTTTTTTGTAGCCCACCTCCTGAAAACTACACTCAATGGACCAGCATTGCTTCCAGGAACATCTACATAGATCATCAAAACAGCACCGAATTATAGTTTTAAAACTCGGACTGTAGGGTCCATATGGACTCCACTGAAACTTCGATAGGAATGGGACTGGTTTGAATTTTATGACTCCGTTTACTTAAAACTTAAAAGCACAAAAAATATGTTTTAAAGATTTTAAACAATTAGAGACTAAATATGCAAAGTCTGCTCGTGTATATACCATGTAAGGGTGAATATATCAAAATGGCATTGCATGTAATACATATCTGAAAAAAAAAATACATAACCAACAAGGCTCTAAATGGCCTCTAGAGTAAAAAAAACATGCCACAAGATTCTAGCCTACTACATATCACCGATTAACATGATCAATCATCAAACTTATCGCCACTGTTGGAAATGGGATCCTCGGCATCAGCTACAAGACCATCCTCTAGCTCAGATTTGTTGGGCTCCTCGGGGACATCTGCAAATGCAGTAGTACTACTACTAGAAGACAGCTAGCCCCTGCCATGCCTGGTGCAGCTCTTACTAGTGGATCCAAATCCAAATCAATCCATCACAAGTCATCGATATCAGGATCAAACTTTGCAAAGTGTGCTTTCTCTACCCATTGTGAGCCTTGAGTTTGGATCAATATAATCCAACACATTGGGATCTGTATTAGGTCTTCTGCTCAGTAACTGAAGCAGTTATTTTCATATTCTAAAAGTACTATTTTTTAGAGTCAGAATTGTTATTTTTGGCATGTCTATATTTATCAGTTCTATTTTTGCAAAAGAGCATGGTGAAATTTGGCATTTTTTGATGACCTGTCTTTGGTCCAGTGCAACTCAGCGAACTGTAATTCTGAAAACTGCTAAGTGTTTTGAATTTTGGATAGGATGTGAAATTCAATTTTTATCATATAAGTTCCAATGAGGTTAGAACCCCTCTCAAACATCCTGTAACAATTAATGATAATATAAAAAAATTAAGTAAAGAGGCTTTACTTCAAAAATTTTAAATTATCATTCCAGGTTGCCTTGTGTCACTGTGGGTCAAGCAAATTGTATTTTTCTCCCAAACAGCACTGTGGCCTGTAGGAAACCAAGCAGGTGCAGACTTGGACGAGTACATACAGATTTGGTTGAGTTGGATTGGTTTGGTACCAAACCAGAAGGTTCAGTGCCAAGCAGGGCCCCAAGGCAGTTTGGTGGCCAAGTCAGTGCCTTTGAAGATCAACTCGGCCGAGTCTGAGTCCAAGATGGCCAAGTTTTAAACAACTATGCATCCAATTAGCAGCTATATAGATGTTTTTTTGCAAGAAAAACAAAATACTTAACACTAGCAAGTCACCTATGTATTTCTCCTAAAACCAACAGATGCACATCTCCAAAGTGCTAATATGCCAAACAGAAAGGATATTTAGCATTAATATTTTCAGAACCCACGTAGACCAATTCAAGAATCAAAAGAAAAAATTTCTTGCCAATAATATCGTGAAAGCATACATTGACCATTTTAATTTTTAATTCTCCTTGCAATTCCCTCGACAAGAGGAGATGCATAGTCTACAGTGCGATTAGAAAATAGGAAGAAACAAAGGTTAACAGTACTCAAAATCTTCTCATGCTTGGAATTTCCATTTTAGAGGAAATACCTCGGCACGTCTCTGCCACTATGAATTAAACAGACTGACTGTGCTTCATGTGCTTTTCTACAGTTAATGGGCACGTTTTTTAATATTGCAGCCATATTCTATTTGTAGCCGCTTTCTGCTAGCAGGAAAAAAAATGATTATTTCCTTGTTACAACCACCCCTAAGAGGCAACAACGGATTTGTTGGCCCAAAAGGAGACTAAGTCTATCCCCTATTCTTCAAGGTTATAGTTATGCTCTTAGTAGGGATCAGGATATCTTATAAAATAGTCAACCACTAAGCCCGTGATTGCATCAAGAGTAATAATAAAAGCAAATTTTTGGTTGGAATGTATGTCCAACAATTTCTATAAAGATACTCGACACTCATTCATTTCCATTTTTAGAAGACACCTTGCCACCCAGGCATTCCTAGGAATGTTTGAAAGCTATCTGCCATAACCATCAAAATCCTCGTTTGCGCTGCACCTAACATGACCTGTTTGCTGTCCCTTTTTCAGCATGTCTTGTAATTAAGAAAGAAATTTATAAATGTCCACAGGTAATCAGAATCCAGATATTTTTCATAATTAAGCACAATGATTCCATCATCAGGCTTGTTCATTTACATTTGGTTAATGCCAATCATTATAATAATTCAGTCTCACATTAGATGAATTGGAAACTTGTCGCCAGTAACCAACAAAGTCCTCTCACAATAACTGACCTTAAATCCTAATCCTGTTGACTCTCTCAAATCTCATATACTTTAGATTAGTTTCCCAGTTGTGTAATAGTTGTCCAAAAAATATGCCTATTATCAATCATTTATCTTACACAACTGAATTGTCAAGCTATAATACTTCATAACAAAATGTTTCCTTTCACAAAAGTCATCTCTGGTTGAATATGACAAGTAATCCCAGTAATGAATACCGTGAGTTTCAGCTACTGTGACTATAGGACTAAGTACAAAGGTATCCGTATAATAATTGTTTGTCAAGCAAAGGATGGTGAGGTCTCTGGATTGGCCATCTCACTACACTGAAATTTCATAGATATCAATGCAAATATCCAACGACTCCCATTCATGAAAGCACTCTTGGCATCAAACGTGAGTATTTTGCAGTTTCCACAGATACAGGTATTTTGCTCTTGGTTTCCAGTCACCATTTTTGGTTTAGAAATTTTCCTTGCATAGGAGGTTGTCTGCCTCGTTCCAAGAACATTCCTCATGCTGAAGAAGTACTTCCCTATGGATTGTTGAGATTTTGTGTATTTGGGGTAGCATCAGTTGTGCTCTAGCTCCCAAATTTTGTGGAGGGACTAGAGTACACTTGATCTACAAGACCCAGAAATAGATTTAAGAAATATCAGTTGGTGTTCAAGTTATTCAAATAATTAATTATTTTTAATGGATTTCCTAAGTCTAACTTAGGAAAATAAAATAATTAAAGTGAATTAATTAACACGTGTGCTGAAATTGTCTCAAGTCACATGGATCAAACAATCTTTTAATCTCAGTCGTTGATGGATGATTTAATCTCGGCCGTTGGAGGATTCAATGAAAAAGTATAAGAAAAAGGCTTGAGGGTCAGTTGAACACACAATTTTGGTAGAACTGATGAACAGATCTTGAATTCTAGGGCGGGTTTGCTAAGAATTTCCGAAGGAATTTCCTGCAGTGAGGGGTAGTATTGGCCAAGGGAATGATCTGATTCCAGGGCCAAGAGCTAGTAAGAGGCAAGAGGAGCAGCAACAAGGATAGCGCAGAGGGGCTTCAGAGCCACGCAGTCCAACAGGGGCAGCGCAGAGGTAGCTAGGGCCACGCAGGGTTGACACTGACCTAGCAGAGGCAGTGCAAGGGCAGAGTAGACCCTCCAAGGGTGACGCAGGCCCTCCTAGGGCCACGCAGAGGCTGACGCAGACCCTCTTGGGCAACGCTAGGGCTTCAGAGGCAGTGTTGAGGGTTTCTAGGGTCAGATCCGGGCTGAGTTCTGTAAATCCCATTTGAGGATGTGGATCAGTCAGATATCTGGCACTAGATCTTCGGGTTAGCTACAGATTTGATATATTTTATTCTCTTTCGGGATTTGATAGCTAGGGTTGTACTCAGAACTACTTAATAATAAACCCTCATATCTGTTGAACCGGTTTTCCCGCTTTGGGTTTTTCCGGGGACTTATGTCCAAAAATCCATGTGTCACTTTGTTACATGAGTGTATTATTCAGTAAATGATCTGCATGTGTAGGTTGTAGTTCTGTTTATTTTCGGTATTTTCTGAATCTAAATTTTGGAAATAACTTGTATTAATTAAATCAAGTAGGAGAAAATAAACCAATACACTGCAGTAGAATTTTCACATGGTATCAGAGGGATAGCAAATCAAGCTGAACCTCCAGCAATCAACTGAAGAAATATTTTTTTTCTGCAGGGTGCAAGAAGAAGCAGCAGATCCAGAAAGGGCATCTTGACAGCAGGGGAAAGCAGATCCAAGAGACAGCGTTGAAGCTGCAGAAGGCCTCTAGGCTTACGCAGCACAGACCCTTCCCAGGGCAGCGTAAGGACTGCGTCACCCAGTCTGGGGTTACGCAGTCCACTTTTGAGCAGCACTAGGACTGCGTTGGGCCAGCCAGGAAGACGTTGTCCAATCACTTCTCCTGTTGCAAAAGAATTTTTCCAAGATCTAGAAGCAGTGCCTCAGATCTTCAGCAGTGCTAGTGGGGTAGAGATTTTGCAAGTGCTGAATTGTGCCTAGCTAAGGCAACAAAGGCAGGAGGAAGACAGTCATTCAGTAGATTTGAGCCAAAAGAGATCTGAGATTTGATCAGGAGGATTGGAGAATACTGTCTGTTTGAGTTTTGGTGGAAGATTTCCAAGAGGGAAGTCATTTTTTCAGTAGAAGCAGCTACTAAAGGGTTTCTAGTCACCACGAAACCCAGATCCAGAGGGAGAAGTATTGTTTCTTTCAGATCTGAGCAAAGATGGCTCAATATGGACTACGAGATCAAGATATATTGGACGGCATGTCTAACTATGTTATTTGGAAAGCCAGAATCCTCTCAGTTCTGGATGAGTATGGTCTCAAAGATCATGCAGAGAAAACGCTTGCTATTCCAATCGATGCAGATCCACTCAAGAAGTATGAAGAAAATCAAGCGCAGACGAAGCGTTTGATCATAGACAGAGTCAAGGCCCACGTGATTCCTCATATTGTTGGAAAGACTACAGCAAATGACATGTGCTCAGCCTTGGAGACGATGTACCAAGGAGGCTCTGTGCAAAGAAGAATTCTTCTCGAGAATCAGATGTGGATGTTCCAAATGATCAAGGGTGGAGAGATAGATCCATTCCTCTTCAGACTTCGAGTTATCCGAGACCAGTTGATTGGCATGGGTGCTAATCCAGATGAAGGGCTCCCAGTGAGGACGACCCTAAATGATGTCTTTGAAGAATGGGAAACTTTTGTCCAGAGCATTATGGGAAGGGCAGCATTACCATCATGGGTAGATATGTGGGCTATTCTTCGCCAAGAGGAGATCGGGAGGATCACCAAGAAGCAGTCTATCAGTGGAGGAAGCGGATCAGCTAGAGTGAAGAAAGAAGAGGAGGAGGATGAAGCCCTTGCATCAAGGGAAGAAGAAGCAAGGACCTCTCCAAGGTCTGGTACTTTAATTGTGGTGATCTTGGTCATTTCACCAGCAGTTGTCCTAAGAAGAAGGACAAAGGAGCTTCTGATTCCAAGGCTGTAGCAGCAAATGGTGATGGCTCTAATGATGATGCAGCCATGAGTGCTCATGCACCTCGAGAGAAGAGGTGGGGTGACATGGATATATAGAGTATCTATAGACAGTACGGCAGGATCCTTGAGTGAGCCCTACTCATGGATCACATACTAGCTACGGGAGCCTTAAGACGGTAGCGGAATGAGTCGGGAGATGGTTGCAGATGACCACATTGAAAAGCTAGAGGGAGTTGAAGAGTGAGCAGCGTGGTGCAAAGGCAGCAGCAGTGTGTCAACAGCAGTGCAGACAGGTTGATAGGACTTCAGCAGCGCAGAGAAGCTGAGCTCACACAGTGCAGTGTTGCAGTATGACAGTGTCTCCAGGAGGACAGCGTGATTCAGCATCCAGGGGGCTTCAATAGTAGAGGGCAACTTGACTTGTCTGTCAAACAGTTGGGAAGAGTCTTTCAATTGCTTACTTCTCAGCAACTGAGTTGTAGTGCAGCAGTTAGCAATCGCATTGCTATGGGCAGCATGATGCAGCAATTTGAGAGGGAGCTGCAGTATAGATGTGGCAAAGTCAGTGGCAGCAATACACAGAGCAGCAGTGCAGTAGATGGAGGGAAGCTGGCCAAGCATCAACAGCATAGTTCCAGTACTCAAGATCTTGTAATGCATGGTGTGATGTAATGCTAGAGCACACTCCTCATGCTAAGAGGGAGTGTTGAGATTTTGTGTATTTGGGGTAGTATCAGTTGTGCTCTAGCTCCCAAATTTTGTGGAGGGACTAGAGTACACTTGATCTACAAGACCCAGAAATGGATTTAAGAAATTTCAGTTGGTGTTCAAGTTATTCAAATAATTAATTATTTTTAATGGATTTCCTAAGTCTAACTTAGAAAAATAAAATAATTAAAGTGAATTAATTAACACGTGCTGAAATTGTCTTAAGTCACATGGATCAAGCAGTCTTTTAATCTCAGCCGTTGATGGATGATTTAATCTCGGTTGTTGGAGGATTCAACGAAAAAGTATAAGAGAAAGGCTTGAGGGTCAGTTGAACACACAATTTTGGTAGAACTGAGGAATAGATCTAGAATTCTAGGGCACGTTTGCTAAGAATTTCCGGAGGAATTTCATGAATTGAGGGGTAGTATTGGCCAAGGGTTGTGCTGCTTCTTCCTCCTCTTCCTTCTTAACCTTGCTCAACACAGGGTTGTGCTGCTTCTTGGTGAACCTTCATAGTTCTTCTTGCCGCGGGATTGACCACAACTTGTCCCAATCTGGGAGGTCCGCTCTGCCCAAGATACTTTGGACAAAGGTTTCCCACTCATCCGTGACTGCATTGAGGGCAGTTCTCACTACCACTGCATCATCTACGGTTGCATCCGTTGCAGTCAGCTGATCCCTGATTGATTGCAATCTGAAGAGGAAATGCTTGATGTCTTCTCCCTTGGTCATCATGAATGACCTCATTTGGGCCTCCAACAGCATCTTTCTTTGGACTAATTTTCCCTCATACAGGGAAGTCAAGGCCTTCCACATCTCATTAGTTGTCCTCTTCTCAGCTATGTGTGGTACAATATGGTCCTTCATACTGTCCATTATCAACCGCTTGGCATGCCCAATAGCTTCTCTATGCTTCCGTAGGAGATCCGCATCTGTTGGTGTGGCTAGGGTCTGCTCTGCATAGTCTCTTAGACCGTCTGCCTCAAGGACAATCAGGATCCTTGCTTTCCACACCGAAAAGTTTGAGAGGCCCTCTAGCCTATCTTGATCACGCAGTCCATGAGGAGTCATCTGCTCAGAATGTGTCGAAGCTCCTCTTCTCTATGCTAGAGATCTGGATCTAGGGTCCTTTTCAAACTAGGCACCCTCTGCTCCCTCTGACACTTGATTTTCCTCCTTGGAAATCTACCAAATCAACTATGATTCAACTTCTTCTTTGATCCTCTGACCAAACTGCAAGTTTCCTTTGGCAAGAAACTCTCTGAGAAGCTGATTTCTTCCCAAACTTTGTCACTTGTGCTAAGGTTAAAAACTTCAGAAGTTTAACCCCACTAGCTCTTCTGAATTTCTGCACACTTTTTCTGGATCTGACAGATTCAGATCTGAAATCACACTGGTTGGCTTCAGACCTAACCAGCGCTGTTTCTGAGCTACCTCTACGCAGTAATTCCCTGGGCTTGCTAGGACACAGTGCTGGACAGCGTCACCCTTCCCTCTGCATGAATCTCCTCCTGAAAACTGTGTTGTCCCTTCATATTTGCTTTTCTACTACCTTTCCAGCTGCTTTCTGCAGCTAGATCCTTCAGATGCTTCAGCTGGTGACCCTTCTAAATCTGCAATTGCTCTGATACCATGTAGAAATTTCTGAATCTCAATTCTTATGCAGAAATTATTTTTGTTAATCCAGTTAAGCTTCTCCTACTTATACAAGTTATCAGCTGAATAAATTCAAGTTAACATCAAAGC
The DNA here is from genome assembly GCA_034641835.2 of Pinus albicaulis. Lineage (NCBI taxonomy): Eukaryota > Viridiplantae > Streptophyta > Pinopsida > Pinales > Pinaceae > Pinus > Pinus albicaulis. Next base: position 184,329,748 of record CM076583.1, on the reverse strand, counting down.
AAAACACATAATAGATCTCTACCAATTCAAATCTAGAATAAGCACATCCACAAATAGACAAAGTGACACAGTTATTTCTGGACAAACTGTCCCCGGAAAAACCCAATGTGGGAAAACCGGTCTTTGGCTGCTGGAGGGCTCTATTATTAAGAATATTTCTGAATACACAACTTTGGGTTCCAGATCTGGAAAACCCTACAGAGAAAACTCTAGATCTGCAGCACCTGGCTGATCTAAGACCAACAACACTGACTGATCCACACCCTCAAATGGGATTTACAGAACTCAGCCAGATCTAGGCCTAGAAACCCCAGATCTGCCCCTGAAAGACACTGCGTCATCCTCTGAAGGCCTCCAAATGCTCAGCGTTGTCACTTGAAGGGACTGTGTTACCCCAAACTGGGTGATGCAGTCACTACACTACCCCTAAGGGTCTCTGCGTAACCCTTGCAGGGCTTCCTGAAAATCACGTTGTCCTTGCTGCTGCTGCTGTTGTTGCCGTCTGTTGCTGCTGCCGTCTGCTACTACTGTCTTCTGCTGTTGCATTCCTCTGCGCTGTCTTTCCTGATCTCTTCTCTACTTCTTGTGTATTCTAGACCTCGGGATCAGATCATCCCCTTGGTCTAAATTCCCCTCTCTGCAACTGAAACACTTGAGAATTCTTAGCAACCCCACCCTAGAATCTCAGCTTAGCTTCAGTGCTCTGCCTCTATGTATCTTACAAATGACCCCAAGCCTTTCCTTTATACTTTTCTCATTGACAAATCAACGGCCAAGATTAAATATTTAATCAATGGCTAAGATTAAAAGAAAGCTTGATCTGTGTGACTTAAGACAATTTCATCACATGTTTAATTAAATTCACTTTAATTATTTTATTTTCCTAAGTTTTAACTTAGAAAACACATTAAAATAATTAATTAATTTAATATCTCCTAAACCAAATGAAATTTCCCAAATTCATTTATGGGTCTTGTAGATCAGGTGAACTCTAGTCCCTCCTCAAAATTTGGGACCTAGAGCACAACTCATGCTACCCCAAATACACAAAATCTCAACAAGATGGATGCAACATTGGAAGTTCAAAATGAAGTGGCCATTACGTTGCTTCCAAGAAATTATTTTTTAGTTTTCTTCTCTAACCCTCAACAAAGGATTCGTGTTTTTGAAGGAGACGTCTGGATAATAAGCAAGGCAGACTTGTTTATGAATATATAGAATCAAGGGCTCTATTTAACCTATCTAATGCTTCAAAGATTACTTCAAACTGTACCAACCCGGTGTAAGTTCGAATATGCATAGCTCTGGATGTCTCTATGAAAATCAGTGACCTTGAGACAGATGGACTATGCCTAGGAGTCTTTCTATTTGTTGAAGATTGTAACTAGGTTCAGCCTTCATAAATTATATTTGAATCAATATTTAATGCACCTGTCAAAAGAATAAAGAAAAGAATTTTATATTATTATTAAATGACTTATTAAAGCATGGGTTTTATTCTTGGGTCATATTATTTTAGGTCAAAGTCCCCATTGTGAACTTCTAGGATTTATTCTGAGTTTATAGAGTCATTACAGATTTAAATTGACCCATACTAGGCTTTTGAATCATGTAATTAGGTCAAGTATTGAGTCAAATATGATTTATGGAGCCTCCCCATCAAGTTGGACTTCAAGTGATCAAGTCGGCCTCAAATCCAGGAATTCGAGCTCATCACAAGCCTATATACACAGGGACATCGAACTCATTTGGAGAACTCACCCACACACAGAAATTCGATATCTACTGCTACATAGGGAAAAAGTGCAAAGTCAAGAAAGGAGTCAAAAGAAGTGTGAGTTTGGACAAGCTAAGGGATTGAAGGAAAATCGAAATTTTGGTGTTTCTCTCTCTCTCTCACGTGCCCTAGATGGAAGATCGAAGTCCCTCATTGGCTTGCTGATGCCAGTTGCTACATGTTGTTGCTGCCAAGAGAAGAATAGGTCGAAGTTGATTTTGCTGGGTGTTGGTGCCTTGAGACGTTGTTGTTGGAAAGTGTAACTAGGTTTGGTCTTCATAATGACTAAGTAATTATAAATTTATGTAATGAAGAAGACAAAGATAATAAATGTATTTTGTAATGGTTGCTTCATGGGTTTCATGAGCAAGGAGTTTTTATTATAGGTCAAAGACTTCTTCTTGATGTCTTTGGGGTTTGAACTTTGTCATCTTGTCATAAATGAATAATTTAGAACCATGTATATGAAGTATTGTTACACTTGTAAAGATAAATTATTGATATAAATGTATGCCTCAAGACCTCGTCAAGATGCTCCACAAAGTTGGCTCAAATATTATGGAAAGATCTCCTTGAAGATGTCGTCCTACACCCTTGAAGAAGTCGGCTCATCCTCAGCAAGACATGTCGGCTTAGGACAGTGGATTAACCTCTATAAATTGACAGAACTGCGGCCTCATTTGGAGTGTGAAATTCGGATCAGTTCTGTGATCAAATGTGTAAGGAAGGTCTGAGGTTTGGTGTGTGAAAAAGGGGCATTCCAGGAAGGATCAAGGACCCATCAGTTCGGTCAGATCTTAAGATTTCAGTGCGAAAAAAATCATGTTTCTGGGTGCGTAAGTAGGAGGCAATTCAGCAGAAAAGGATCACAATATAAGCGCATAAATAAGGTATTTTGTTTTGTGTTGAAGTCTGTAATAAGTATGTGGATTACAGTACATAAAAGAGGAGGAATATACCACAGATAAGAAGGTTGTCCAGTGAAAGAAGTAAAGGATATTATATCTCTGTTTTGAGGTCTGTACCCACCTCGCTCATCTAAGGAAGGCCGAAGATCACTTCAGGAAAGGACAGTGTCATCAAATGCTGAAAGGAGGTGTGAGGAAGAAGATACCATAGCAAAGTCAAGGGTTCTTGGTCTAGGGTATCAAAGAGAAGACCAAGGAAGAATCCACTAGAGGCCGAGCTCAGTCCATAGAAGAATCAAAGAGAAGCACATTAGTTAGGGACCGAGTTTCCCTAGTACAGGTGCAGTACGGTGCAGAAAAGGAGATCAGAATAAGGAGCCAAGAAAGAGCAGTGACAAGGTCTTGGAGGCATACTGGTATCAAGGGTCTGTGTCATGGTTATGGTACTCATCAATTGAAGATCTATAAGAAGAATTATTATCGGGTTTTCCTCTCCAAGAGGGAGAGGTTTTGGCCCTGGCTTGAAAAGCCTAAACTTTGTGTCTCTTGTGTTTTGATAATTGACTTGATGAAAGACATAATAAGTTAACAAAGATAAGATCCATGCGAAAGAAGCATAACAAGTATAACACAAGCAGTTATCAAGTAAGAGAATTGAATTAAACACTGCCCAACTAAATTCTCAACAGTTGTATTGGGTCAAAATTGAACTCCTAGAAGCAAGATCGAAGTCTTTCCTCCAAGATCGAAGTTCCAGAAGCAAGGTCGAAGGAAGTGTTGCAGAGTGTTGTTACTGCTGCTGCTGCTGCCAAATTGAGGTAGGATCAAAAGGAAGGTTGACTTGGTGTGGAGGAGGTATGAGTCAAGGTCAAGAGTCTCAAGAATACTATTGAAGGAAGAATTACTGATTGGGTTTTCCCCTAGAGTGGGGTTTTTCCCTCGCTGCTGACCTATATTTGGGGTCCTTGATCTATGTGCTTTTGCTTTGATATTTGCTAGATGAGTTAAGAAGAAAGAAGACAAGAAGAATATACTAAGAATTAAAGAACATCACAAGTAAATAATAGAGAACAAGAAAATCTTTCTGCCTTTCTGATTTTCTAACACTATTATGAGAATATTCCTTCTATATGTAGTATTTGCTCCAATCCAGGCAATCTGGCATGCATGTGCCCTCAACTCCAACAGAGACATGAGGTATCTCCTGCTCCCCCTTTCCCACATCCCAGTCAAAAGCACGTTCCAATTGGAAGACAGTCAAAAAGAAGATGGGTGGAAGCTCAAAGGAAGAAAAAAAGAATCATAGCAGCAGATCTGAATCTATCTCAAGTCTTGAAAAATGCACCCTACAATCATCTTCAGAAGAATTAAGTCCCCAATAATCCTACCCCCTGGAGGCTTGCTCCCAAGACCATGACTTGAATTCTAAAGAGGAGGCAGATCAGGGGATAAGGCCTTGTATATTTTGTTTTTCAAATAGATATTAAAGAAAATTACCGGCCCACAAAAGAAAATTAATACCATGAGTTTTGAAGCATGATAAATATTAAATACCGTGTTTCTCCACCTATCTCTTGTATGGTTTGGATTGGTTGAAGAGTCTACAAAAGTACATACATTTTCACAGTTCATGAGTTTTGAACTGTGATAAATATTAAATACCATGTTTATCCACCTTTCTCCTGTATAGTTTGGATTGTTTGAAAAGTCTACAAAAGTACATACATTTTCACAGTTCACTTATCATCGTCTTTTAGACTTTTACTAATAAAAGCACAATTGCAAGTGACGTCGAGTTCCAAGTGCTCCAAAATTCCCTTTTATACGAGTCAATGACAAGTGGGTCTTATGTACAATTGAACTTAGTTGTTGTTTGGCACAAATACAAATTTCAAATCATAAGCAAGTTAAGATATTCCATAAGACCATACCTCATACTCAGATAAGCCTTCTGAAAAGCCTAGATCTGCAAGATACTGATATTGTAGCAATGTTCATAGTACTTCCCATCCAAACTAATAGAAAAATGAATAAAGGAGACCTGCTTGTGAAATGGGTTAATTAGTTGGTTTCTTTTATATCTCTTGTACCTCATTATCAGGTGGAAATGTTAAAAATAAGTTGTCAATTTTAAATGCATTGTGCTCCTGTTGCTTTCTTACTCTTTGTGCAGGCTGGAATAATCACAATTTTTCAACCCTCTCTAGCAACCAGAATGTTAGCAAAAGCCACAGCGATCTGGTTTCCCAGATGTACATAGCTAGAGACCATCAGACAGCTTCTCTATTTTCTTTATAGTGAAAATTGGAATTTAAGGCTAAAACCATATTCCCCAGCAGTAGGTTAGGGGACATATTTTAGCACTTTTTAAAAAATTAAATTTGGCAACAGACAAAATTCAACAATTTTCCCAAATAATCAATGTTTGTACAGCATATATATATATGCCCAATTTCACTATGCATAATGGTACAGTGAATTTCAACATAAATACAACCTCTAATACAAGCTTCATTTTAGATACAGAATTTTCTTCAAATTTTAAAAATATAGGACGAGTTGTTTAACAATCCCAAAAATCTGATTGTCAGTTTAAGCTAAGAGAACAACCTTACCTGGTAAATGATGTGTCAATGCGCTACAGACTAATGCCTTGAGATCAATCCGTCTTGTAATACTTTCAAATATGGCCATTATTGATTTCCTTGCCCTCTCAGCCTGATCAGACACGAGAAGATCAAACTCAAGAAGCTTTTGCATTACGAGAGAAAAATTCTAAAAGTTAATGATTTGACTTGTTATTCATATCTTCCAATGTGAAGGTACTGCAACATTTTTCATTCTCTTAGTCAGATATAACACATGGGTGTCCACTACACTATATCATAGCTAGATATTATCCATAGCTAAAGAGTTTCCTGTCAGATACGCTTTTTCATTTTCAAACAAGTAATCTCCTAATTAAACCAGAAATTGAAATCAAGGTTTGGTATCAAAAACTCAGTTGATTTAAATTGAAACTCAGATTTGGTATCCAAAACTAAATTGATCTAAATTGACAAAATTCAAATTAACATGAAAACACATGTAGATCTAGTAAAGATGAGAGATGGGATGAAAGAACAGGGAGTAAACAAAAACCAAAAACCAAGGAGGTCGTAAAAGGATGGATCTACAAGGGAAGGCAGGTATCCCCTAGGAATGTCTTTCAAGTGGACAGTCTTAGGGAAGCCTAGGCCATTAAAGGATGCCGCGGGCTATAGCTCTCGATCTGTAAATAGCTTTGGAACCTCGCCAAGAATAATAGGTATCTCGGGGCAGTAAACAATAGGTCATCCAGGATCATAGGTATGAGTCTAATTCCTTTACCTAGTTCTTATGTAGTGGCTATGCGATGGCTAGAATTACCACAAATAACTCTAGAAATTTTGTTAGAAATGTGCAAAAAGGAAACAAAAGAAGGGAGAAGGAGCCCCCAAGTGGAGTTTGAATAGAAGCTTGCCAAGGGTAGATGAGCCCCATAAGATCAAAATGAGACCAATTGTAGCCAAAGAAGTAAGCTATTTCAAACACCATGATTGCTTTGTAGGCTCTTAGGAATACAACCACTAGAAAGCCCTTCAATGGTTGGATAGCCAAAATTGGCTAATGAATTCGTTAATGTGTGATTTATGTGCCCAGGAGTAGGCACAAGGAGCAACAAAAAACCCTCGAAAGAATTTCTAGTTATTGGACATGAATTTATGAAAGAGCCAGTGTAATGGCAAACCCAGTCATAAACAAGAGAAAACCACCATATGCATCATATGTCCTACCTAAACTATACAATTGCATTACATGGATAAGTTATAGTATACAATTGTATTTCATTAATAAGTGAGACTGTGAGAAGGGTTATGAGAAAAAGTTCCATACTAAGTCACTTGAGACGGGAACACAGGACACTCAGGACACGAAAATTCGAGTGTCTAACACGGGCACATAGACCCCCCGGAACAGGACACATAGGACACATTAAAAATTAATACTGAATAGATATTTCTTACTATATATATATATTAAAAATTAATACTGAATAGATTATTTTTACACAAACTCTCATTCATGATACAAATTCAGACATAGATCTAGATTCTACTTTGTAAATTTAAAATTTGTAGTTTTACAAAGTAACATTATGCATACAAATACAATTGTGATAGATTCACCAATGATCCAATACGAGAAAGACAAGAAACTACAATTTTCTCATTAAGTCATCAAAATCAAGATGTGTTACATAGGTAGTAGCAATGCCAATGGAAAATAGAAATAGCAAATACAAAACAACTACAAGGTGGTAGGTAGCTTATAAATCATCAATATCATCATCAAAATCAACATCACTGTCATGGTCACCACTGCTCTCCTCTGTTGCATCCTCCTCCTCTGTATCCAATGTAATCTCTATATCTGCTGGTGTGGGGGATGACCCTTCAAGAGTATGACCATCATCAAAAGTGATAGGCTCTAGCAAGGTCATTAATATCCAAGTTGGCCAATGCCAATTCAACGTTGTTGTCCAAACCCATATCATCAAGAAAGACATCCCACATCTTTGTCTTTCCCTTCAACCACTTATCCTTCTACCTATAAATAAGAACAAGGTTGGTGTGCACATACACCATTGTCTCTGCCCTGGACTGCTCAAGCCTACTCTTCTTGACACTATACAAATTCCCATATGTGCTCCAATTCCTCTCGCAACAGAAGGATGAATTCACTTGAGAGAGGAGCCTCGTGGCTAACTGCTGTAGAGGAGGGCTTGTTACCCCATGAGTTGCCCACCAAGAATAGGGCTTCTTATCCCCCCTGTCTCTAATCACATCACAGCTTGCAAATCGCCCAATGCCAATGGAATACTCTACAAAGAAATCCTCCACCTCATCAAGAGACGCTTTATCATGTAATATCCTCCTCAAGGCATCCTTCCTCCCCTATGAAATTTCACCATCCATGTGAGGAGGGAATCTGCGAGAAGGTCCACCATTCAGCCACTCATGGTTGTCGTATTTTGGATTCAATGACTGAGCCAAACAATGCAAAGTTGTGCAATTCTTGTCTCATTTGTTGACAAGAATATCCTGTATGGTGGTGAAGAAGGCCTTTGATGATGTCTCATACTCAGGGAACTCACCCTGTAAAATAATGGTCCTCGCGGACTCAATCATGGAATCTCATCCCTCATAAACTCTCCTAGGATGGGTTGGTCTATATCTACAAATCGTAGAAAAGAAATGATAGGGTCCATGATCTTAATAGTGAGATCTACCCTCTCCCACCAAGCATCATCTAACACTATGTCCTTGACTCTTTTTTAGGCTGCTTGATTTTTAATTCTCCAAATAGACCAAAACTTTGAAATAACCATGACCCCAAGAGCGGTCTTGACCTCCCTCAACCTCTTCAACATGATGAATGAAGATGGAAACTATGTATGTGCAATTCAACAATGATAGATGGGTGTACTCCTTGTAGATTGTGAGGGCATTTGTATGATTTTGTACAAAGTTGAGGACATGTCGTGCATCCTCAATAATACTTCCAATCCAGGGCACATCAGAAACAATAGATTTAAGTGCTAAATTGAAGGAATGGACAATGCAAGGTGTCCAAAATAATTGTAGATATTTAGCTTCCACAATCATGCCAGCAACCTTGCATATAGGTGCATTGTCTATGATGAATTGCACACACGAATCAACAGCTACATCTTCAATAAATTTAATGAACAACTCACCAATATATTGTGCATCCTTGCATTGTCCAAGTGCATCCACTGATTTCAAGAAAACTAGTCCATTCAAGGAAGATACCATGAAGTTGATGAGTGGGTGGCGTGTTGGATCTATTCATCCATCAAAAACAATACTAACCCCAGATGTTGGCCATGCTAATTTAATAGGCTCAAGCATTTTGTCCACCTCTTTCTTTGCCTTAGTCAACAATGTGGTTCTAAACTTCTCTGACCCAGGAGGCAGGAGGCAAATGTTGTGAAACCAGCTCCAAAAATAGAAGAAAAGAGATATCAACGCCTTAGAAATAAGCCACTTCGAGGGGGCAACCTCCAATACATTACATGAATGAACAATTCTTGGATGATACAAATGACAAAACCTCCTTTCTATATATAGGAGTCCATGTGGCCACAATGTAATCCTAGTGGGGCCACAATGTAATCCTAGCCGACCTAACAATAATAATGTAAGGGCACAATAATAACAATATGGGGGTTACAGGGGTACAACAATAACAATAAGGGGGGCTACACTAACATAATAAAGGACTACACTATTAATATAGGGACTTAACATGCCCCTCTCCTTCAAACAAGTGTTGTCCTCAATGCTTGATTATTTCTTGATGCTTCTGTATAAAATTCTCATCCTCCCATGTGGAATCTTCTACAGGAAAGTTTTTCCACTTGCTGAGATACTCTAAAATTTATCGTACTTTCCAAGTTCTTGTTTCTGTGACTGCTTCAGAACTTCTTTCAATGTGATGTTGATCTTCTTGTTGTTTCATTAGATTCTGCACCAAAGTTAGGTTATCCTTTGAGAGTTGGAGAACTTGTTGTTGATGCTCGATGTGATATTCCACTAATTTATCATCCATATTAGCTATTATTTGATCCTTCAAACCATCCAACTTAGCCTCCATTTCTGCTTTTAAACCATCTATGTCATCTTTGGTTTCTCTTCGTAAGATCAAAATTTGTTGCACTTGGTACCGTAATTTTGATATCTCATACTGCAATTCTTCTTCTTCTTGCGTCATAGTATAGCTTTTTGAGAGCTTAATGGGTATGGAATTATTTTTTGGAGGCATTATAGAACCCAATACTGATAAAGATTCTAAAATATGTTCTTGGAATCACTTCAACTTGATTCTTCAAACAAGACTTATGCAATTCAGAAGAAAAATAAATAAATACACACCTTTTACTTGCTTTTTAGAAGCTCTATATTGAAACTGAACTATCTATGTTCTTTCATATCCTCAATAGCTGAAATTTGGCCCTGAAGTAGCCCTCTAACTCTGCTTTCGAATGCCACAGGTCTGACCTGATTTGGATTCTTGAAGACAACGTTATGCCCAATCTCCTACGATGACCTAATTATGGACTGGTTCAGTAGAGCGAACTTGAACGACTTGCCACATGTCACTATTTTCTCCTTCAGCTCTTAAATTGATAAATAGGAAACTACAGTCCGTGTACTTGCGGCCACTTTTTACAGAATTCCAATCCGATGCTCAAAGAGAGTTATGAAGATTTTCCCACGATCACCTCTTTGAGATGAAATTCGAGAGCCTGAAAACGACCTAACTTCCACCGACCATATCTCCAAAAATATTGCGAACCAACATCTAAAATTTTGCGAAGATGTTGCTCAGGATTTCAGCTTCGCGCTCTAAAATTTTCAGCTTCTGAGCCTTCGTAAAAAAAAGTTATAGCGAAAATTCCGCGATGACCTATTTAGGTTAAATCCAGGAGCCTGCAAAATTCCCTAACTTCCACAAATCATATCTCTGAAACTATTGCGAACCAAGCTCTGAAATTTTGCGACGATGTTCCTCAGGATTTCGGCTTCGCGCTCTAAAAATTTCAGCTTTTGAACCTTCGTAGAAAAAAATTTATATCGAAAATTCCACGATGACCTGTTTGGAGCAGCGAAACCCTAGAATCCAGAGCTTTGATACCAAATGTTGAAAAGTGTAACTAGGATCGGTCTCCATAATGACTATGTAATTATGAATTTATGTAATGAAGAAGACAAAGATATAAAATGTATTTTTGTAAAGCTTTCTTCATGGGTTTCATGAGAAAGGAGTTTTTATTATAGGTCAAAGACTTCTTCTTGATGTCTTTAGGGATTTGTCATCTTGTCATAAACGTATAATTTAGAGTCATGTAAATGAAGTGTTGTTACACTTGCAAAGACAATTCATTGATGTAAATATATGCCTCCAAAACCATGTCAAATATGCTCCACAAGTCAACTTGAAGATGATACATATTCTCCTTGTTGAAGTCGGTCTCAATTCAAAGGATGCACACTCAAGTCCACTCAAAATAAGTCACAATGGTTCACTAACACAGGTCGGCTAATTTATAGGGTCAAACCACTATAAATAGCCTAGTAGACTTCACACAAATCACATCGAAGGAAGTCTGCATATCTCTGAGTTTTTCGGACAACAATTGCAGATTGAAAGGTTCGGATAAGTTCTGAAGTTTAGGGTGAATTCAAGATACAGTTGATGCATTGAAGAGGAGACAGAACAACGAAGGGAAAAGTCTGTTATAAGTGCATATTCCAACGAAGGGAAAGGTTTGTTATAGGTGTGTATTCCAACGAAGGGAAGGGTCTGATTAGGTGCAAAGATTGGTGACAAAGCTGCATAGGAAGGAGAGGAGGTACACTTACCTCTAGTTTTTGGATCTGCTATACCTTGCATATCCTAGTAGGTTGACACCTACTACAAAAAATGATGAAGTCTATTGTCAGTGCGTATTACAATGCTAAGAAGATATATAAGGCGAAGAAGTGGTCTATTGTTGGACGAAGAATAGAGATATAATATCTCTATATTGGAGAAGCATGCATAATTAGTATATCTTGGAAAGAGGCCGAAGTTGACTACAGTAAAAAGGAAGAAGCACTTTGTTTAGGGCTTGGGACCGAGCTTCCCTAATACTGGTGCAAAGTAGTGCAGAACAGTGCAAAAAAGAGAAGATCATCATAAGGAGCCTAGAAGAGCAGTGACAAGGTTTTGGAGGCATGTTGGTGTCAAGAGTTTGTGTCATGGTCATGGTACTTGTCAATGGACGATCTATAAGAAAGAAAAAAATGGGTTTTCCTCTCCAAGGGGGAGAAGTTTTGGCCCTGGCTTGAAAAGCCTAAACTTTGTGTCTCTTGTGTTTTGATAATTCACTTGATGAAAGACATAATAAGTTAACTAAGATAAGATCTAAGTAAAGAAGCATAATAAGTATGCCACAAGCAGTTATCAAGTAAGAGAATTTAATTAAACTCTACCCTACCAAATTCTCTCTTTAGACACTTAAATGTCATGGACTAGATTCCTGACCAGGGAACTCTATCCATTGGTCACTCAACAGTTTAGGCACCGTAATGCCATGGACTAGATTCCTGACCAAGGCAATCTATCCAAGTGGGATTAAGATGGACTAAAGCTTTTAGCCTCTATAGGTACCATCGAGCTTACTTACTAACCATCAACCCAGGAAACCAAGTGCACATCCACCCGATGTCACCCTCCCTACCAGACATCAACACAAAGTGTTGGCCCGATGTCTTTCCAAGCAATGCTTCACTCACAAAGCATCAACACACCTTGATCCAATAGATCAAGGACAACCAATCAAACTGATTGGTAATCGGCATGCTATCAAAACCTTCGAGAGATTCACCTATACAAGCACAACCCCAATCAGCAATATATATTCAAGTATATAATCAAAGAAAACTTACAGGGTTTCGATGTTGCTCTTTAGCTAATTTCAATAGGACTATTAGTTGAATCTTTGAAAGAAGATTCCTCATACACTTTCCTTTCCTACTTTTCATGTATTAACATATTATTCAATCGGATCCTACTTTCCTTCTTATAGCAGTACCAAAGCATTCTCCAATCATGACTATGATTCTCACTCATGGGCATGACACATGAAGTCGAGAACCATAACCATTTATTCTTTTATCCAGTCTCCCTCTTAATCAAAGGAGATCAACTTCTTCCTTTACGTGTTGGAGAATCTTTCATGGCTTCCATCCTTCTCATCATACTTATCAGCTTCTCATCTTTATGATGTTCCTGCACAGCTTCAGACAACAAGTACAGCCAAAACTATAGAAGCATGAAGTTAGCCATATCAAAGTCACGAAAGCATTTTCAACTTTATAAATATTAGATAACCAAACAAGAGACATATACTCTTCAACATTTTGCTAGGAAGTTTTATCATAAACCCTAGACTACTTCATAATGTCTTTTATTGTATCTGGAGTTTCAATCTCTCTTTCAAAGGTATAATATACCTTGCTACAACATTTAGTAAACCCTACAACCAATATAGATCTACAAGATATCTAACAACCTTTAGAATTCACATGTTAGAATTTCTACTAGGGTTTCCTACAAATCCTAGATTTCATAAAAGAGTTAATCAAGATTAATCATAGCTCAGACATTGTCATGATCAGCTTTCACTAGAGCTAGTTGCATACCCTAGATTTCAAATCAATTATCAAAAAATATCATGAATAGCTTCTACTAGGGTTTAATGTAAACCCTAGAATTTAATAAACACATCATAAGTAACTTCCACTAGAGTTCGATGTAAACCCTAGATTTTCCATTTATAAATTCTCAGCCCACATTATATAGATTCAAATGAGCATCACATACTAGAGAATTTAACCATTACTAGGATTTATTTATAGACCGTAGACTTTTCAATCATCATCCTAGATCTTTTAAACTTCGACTAAGGTTTGTTTCCAAACCCTAGATTCTTAGGACCATTAGAAAGTAGGTCAACACACATTTCTAGGAGATCACCATTATAAACACATCATAAGTTAGTCAACATTAATACATTAGAGCATAGTTTTAAAAACCGGTCGGACTGACTCTGATTTGGCAGAGCCGACCGAGCCAACCCACTAGCCAGACCGACTCGGTAGAAAAATCAGTCTGGAGGTCGGTTTGTGACCGAACCGGCCAAGCCGGTCACCGATTCGGCCGGTTCGGTCACAAACCGGCCGACTCGGCCGACTCTAAGTTAGACCGGCTGAGCCACGGAGAACCAGCCATAGACCCCACAAGTGGCCCAAAACAAATCTCAATTCGGATTTTAATTCGGTTTTAGGGTTTCGGTATGCCCTCTAACCCCTCCCAAGCCTATAAAAGCTACCCAACCCCTCTCATTTCCTCACAGCGATCTCATTGCATTTGAGTGAGCATTTGTGAGGAATTTGTGAAAAGTTGTGGAGTTGACTTTTGGCTCAGCGTGCTAGTACAATTCTAGTTGAAGATCTTGATGAGGAGGAGCAATGGGTTCCCCCCTCTGATTCAGAGTCTGAGCCAGAGGATCTTGCCTTATCTAGCAGTAGTGACTAGTCATGTTTTGTTATAGAGGCCATTTAGAGCCTCCTTGGTTATGTGTTTTTGTTCGAATCTCTAGAGTCTATATCATGTATGTATTGGACAGTGCACTCGGTGCCATTTTGATATAACGGATATATTCATGAGCCTACTTTGATCATATGTTGTCTTTTGTTTATATTCTAATGCTTTGTGTTTGGAAACATGAACAAAAATCTTTCAAATTAAGCTTTTTATAAAAAAATTAATATTTAACGTATTTTTTACAAAGACAAAGTCATTGAAACCGAACCGGCCGAGTCGATACGGAGTCGGATTCGACCCTCGGCTGGTTCCGAACTTGAGTCGGAATTTTAAAACACTACATTAGACATATATTGTCCTAGACTAGGCTAGGGATTCAATCAAGAAAACATATACCTAGGGTTTCGTAGGACTTTCCATAACAAGGATTTTACCTGTAGACCTAACCAAAACCTAGGCTTTCGTTTCATTGTCAAAGCAAACCCTTATTATATCAGAATTCAAAGGTTCGGGATTTCGAACAACATAATTTTAACTCAAGCAAGTCTAGAGCTTCCATGATCATATCAAAATCCCAAACTCGACATTATCAAATAGCAACTTCTTCATAAATATCCCTGAATAGGTTTAGGGTTTCACACATTATCAACATACCCTTAGGTTAGGGTTTTCTAGAGAACCTCCTTAAGGTTCTATTTATATAAGCAATAAGAGGTGTATAAGGTGGGTAGATTCATCAGGTGATGAATCATCCCAAACAAGAATCTTTTTAGGATTCAGTAGAACTAGACATAGCAACAGTTAGTAACATAGAGATGGATAGTTCAAAGAGAGTAACAAGACTTTATATTTCAATACATATTTTAATTCTTTTACAAACCTTTTGACTTGTGCGGCCTTCTTATTTGATCCTTGAAGCCTTCTCCATGATTCTTGAACATTCAGCAGATTGATTCCTAGACAAGGAATAGAGGTAGACAAGTTATTAGTATTTAATATAATCAAAATCTTAAATAAGTATATGCACACAAATAGAGGGAATGAGGTACTTATCTTAAGGAGTTGTCAGGGCTCCCTCCCAAGCTTGAGAGAAAAACCTAAAACTTATAAAGCAAAGAAATATATTTCGAAGAAGATGTTAAACCTATACTACATAAAATATACAAATGAAATATAAGAGATAAGGGGCTTAGTAGTGCAAGTCCCTCAAATCTTCTTCGGGCTTTGCTTTCTTGGGGGGTGATGTTTCTTCAACCATGTTAGCATGATCTCTGTCTCTTTTCTCGCTCCTAGGGTTGTCAGGGCAATCACTCCTGTAGTGTCCAATCGTGTGACAATGATAACTCTCAATTTTGGACAGATCAACCTTCTTCTTTGGTGCCTTCTTCTTGAATCTTCCCTTATGATGAGCAACATCAGCATTTGAAACTTCTTCATTGTTGGTTACCATGGAGACCCTTAATTTTCTTGACTGCATATTGTCCATAGCTCCTCAAAAGGTGGGTGTTTCTTTCGAGTTGTTGAGAGCTGAAGCAAAAGAACCCCAAAAAGGTGGTAGTGTTGATTTGGGATAGCATCGAATATGCTCCAAGTCTCATATTTTGTGGAGAGGCTTAGACACATGTATTCTATATAACCCAGAAAGCGTTTGGTGAAATTCCACTCGGATTGTATTCTATAGAAATAATTAATTATTTTTAAAGTGACCCTAAGTTAAACTTAGCAAAATAAGATAATTAAAGGGTATTAATCTATGTTGCCAGGAAACATGGGGATGGGGACAGGAACGAGGACGGGGATGAGGACGAGTGAGTCATTTTTTGAAACAGGGTGCATAGGTTCGTCAGGGGTATATATATATATATATATATATATATATATTTTCCAACTTTAAACATGAAAACTAAAAATATTTATGATTTAAATTTTAAAGATTTAAACATGCACATCATTGAACATCCAACATTCACATTGAAATTTCAAAATTTCTAGTTTGATATCAAGTGCAAATTGGAGTTTACACATACTTGTAAATCTGGCCCCAAACCAATTTCGCCCAAAACTCTGGTAGGGAAAGAGAAGGCCAAAAGTCACATTCATAGCAAAAAATCTAAAAAAAACACAGTTAAAAGAGTGATTAGAAAAGCAAGTGATGTCGGTTGGCCATGAGAGAACAGGAGATTACAGTAAAAAAACAAGAGTTTGGAATCGCAGTATATGACAGTAGACTATTTATTGTGGTTGCTTCAAGATTCTAATACTCGTCATAAGGAAGCTTTCCCATCTTTGACATCATGGGTTGATTTACTATTTAGAATTCTATTTTAATTTACTAATTTTGTTACGCAAACTGTGAAGTTTGAACACACAGTAATTAGAATTAATTCATGCCGCACAGTGAATCTTCAAGAGCTACCTGTGAATCTTCAAGCATGGATTTCATCTTTGTGGGAACCTCCAGTCACCTAGACACACACCAGCGAATGCCCCAAACACACCAAGGAATGCTCGCCATCTCAATAATCAAACCAAATTGTTGTTGTCTCAAACGGAATGTTGCCATTGAAGAGTGGAGCAATTTTAGGTTTTACGGGTTATGTATTCACCTTTTGACTTTCCACAATTTTTTTTAATTTAAATTTTTATTTCAAAAAGCATTCAACAAAGAACCCTAAAGAACCCGATTTTGGGGTTCCAAGTACCCTAAACGTCAAACGCACCCAATTTTTTTTAAAGAAGAACCCGGTTCTTATGGGTTCATTTCAAAAGAACCCGTACCCGAATCAGGATCTTGGGGACGAGAACCCGGGATGGGTTCGAGAACCCCACCCCTGGGTTTGCGAACCCGTGCAACATAGGTATTAATAGAATATGAGTGTGAATGATCTAGAAGAAATGGATCAAGTCAAAATTTAATCTTAGCCATTGATTAAGATCTAATCTGGGCCATTGAATCTTCAACGAGAAGGTTATAAGAAGGACTTGAAGGGTCATTTAGAAAATACATTGAAGAGACACAGAGAATCTAGAGATCAAATTCTTCTAACGGAGCAGTGCTCGGACAAAGATCAAATCTAAGTGATTCTTCATTGCAGTGAGGGGCAGTATCACTGATTGGAAGTTTTCTTGAGCCAGAGAGTACTCAGAAGCAAAGACAAAGAGAGCCACAACATTACGCAGAGCCAGTGATGCAAAGCCTACGTAGTCACTGCACATAGCTGCAAAGGGGAAATCATTTTCCTTCCAAAGAGACAACGCAAAGCTAGTTTAGACACTGAAGAGATTTTCCGGAAGCTCAGTTTCCAAGCCAACAGGCAGACAAGCGAAGAGGCAGAAGGGCAGTCGAGTTGTGACGCAGTCACTGCGCAGAGGTAGTGCAGGGCAGTGCAACCTTGGTGCAGATCAGTGCCAGTTTCCCCTGGAGGAGTGAGGTTTGTCTCACGAGATCTCTTTCATCAATTTTGCTGAATGATTTGACAGTTTCGTCAATCATAGATATGTACTCAGAATCTACTGCATAATAACATAAACCCTCAGATCTGTTGCACTGGTTTTCCCGCATTGGGTTTTTCCGAGGACATTTGTCCAAAAATAATTGTGTCGAATGGATGAAATCTGTGTATGTTCAGATTTGTTTCCGCAGTATTATTTGTGTAGGCTGTAGTGAATGGATTTCGATATTTGCTTGTAGAACACAGTAAATAATTAGTTCAGTTAAATAACAAATAGAAGATTTTCCATCAGTTGCTGTAGTAGGATCCTGAGTTTACGGATTTTTCACAGGTAGTCTCCAAATTGGCTGTAATCACTAGTTCTTTATCTGGCATTATTTCATCAACGACAAGAAGCTCATCCCTTATCCTCACTATTCTTACAAAGAAAGAGGAAACAATATCCTCCTTTGTCATCTTAGTAGTTCTTAGTTCATTCTTCAGGCTTGCCACTTTTCCAATGTTTATGATGGTGAATAGTTTTGACAAAGCTGCATACATTTCTTGAGCATGATCAATAATTGCTATGAAGGGGACAAGATTATCCTTTATGCCTTCAACCATCAAAGCCATAGCTACTAATTCCAGTTCTTTGTACTTCACCCTATCATCATCACTTGATTCTTCCGTAGGCCTTTTCATATTTCCTTTGACTAAATCTAAGACCTTGTTCTTTTCAAGGATGATGTCAATCATTTTCTTCCAAGACTTATAATTTGTAGCTCCTTCAAGCTTGTTCTCTCCCTTGATAGTGTTAGACATCTTTCTTGAAGATAGTGAAGACTTCTTTCCTCTAGTGAACTTATTCTAACTTCCTTGATCAAGTACTTGAGACTGTCTTTTTCCTTCTTCTTTCACCAAAGCTCTGATTCCATGTTAGAGAATCAGAAAGGCAAAAAGATGCCCTTGTCCTTGATTATTTACTTGTGATCTTCTTTAGTTCTTATTATGTTCTTCTTATCTATCTTCTTATTAGTTCATCAAGTAAATATCAAAGCAAATATACATAGATCAAGGACACCAAATGTAGGCCAGCAGTCAGGGCAAAGCCCCACTCTTGGGGAAAACCCAATCAATAATTCTTCCTTCAATAATGATTCCTGAGACTCTAGACCTTGACCCGGACTTCCACCACCCCAAGTTAGCCTTCCTTGCGATCCTTCTTGAATCTGACAGCAGCAGCAGTAGCAGTACTATGATAACCTGGAACTTCGACATTTCTTCTTAGGACTTCGATCTTGAGGTAGAGACTTCGATCTAACATCAAAGACTTCAATTTAGGCCCAATACAACTTCTCCAAGTAGCATTCAGCAAAACAAACTTCGACTTCCTCTTCTCTTGGCAGCAGCACCTGATGCAGCAACTGTTGCAGTAAAACTTTGAGAACTTCGATCTCCCAAACTATAGCTCAAAATGCAGAGACAGTGGTGCCAAAATATTGATTTTCTTCAACTCTATAAGCTTGCCCAAAACCGAATCCAAAAAGACCTCCTCCAATTCGCAATTTTTCCTTGTTGCAACTTCAAAGTCGAATTTATGTGTTGCATTGAGATGGTTCCAAGTGGGTTCGATTCCACTGTATATATAGGCTTGAGTGAGCTCGAATCCCTGGGCTTGAGGCCAACTTGATGTGGAAGCTTCGTAAATCATATTTGACCCAATACTTGACCTATTTGCTTGATTCAAAAGACCAATATGGATCAATTTAAATCAGCAATAATCCTATAGACTCGGAATAAAACCTAGAAGTCCACAATAGGGACTTTGACCTAAAATAAATATGACCCAAGCATGAAACCAATGCTTTAATAATTCATTTAATAATAATATAAAATTATTTTCTTTATTCTTTTGACAAGTACAATAAATATTGACTCAAGTACAATTTATGAAGACCGAACCTAGTTACATTCTTCAACATGTTGAACATGTTTGGCATGGTTGACTACTCCGATGGAACATAATTTAAAGCTCACATTCACTAAAGGAAAAGAATTTGAGGATGCAACAAAGTATAGACAACTCGTAGGAAGTCTCAACTACCAGACTAGACATTTCATTTGTTGTTGGAATCCTTTTTAGGTTTATGCAAAAGCCTTGTGAGGGACATGGATCTGCTGCAAAAGGAGTTCTAAAGTACTTGAAAGGAACTCAAGACTTTGAACTCAAGTATACACATGTGGGTGACTTCAGCTTGATTGGATACTCTGATTCAGACTTCAATGGAGATATATAAAGTTTAAACTGGGGTATCTACTTCAGGTTATGTTATGAGTCTTGGATTAGGAGTTGTCTCTTAGAGGTCACGCAAACAATCAGTTCCATCGAATTCCACAATTGAGGCAAAGTATGTGGCAACAGTCGAAGAAACAAAGGAAACTATGTGGCTCGGGAAAATTCTGGAAGATTTGCAGGAGAAACAAGTGCATTCAACTCCTCTCATGATTTACAACACTTCTGCAATAAAGTTGGCCAAGAACCCAAAGTTTCATGATCAAACGAAGCACGTCAATACAAAATACCATTTGATACGACATCATGTTGAAGCCAAGACAATCCATCTAGGTCATTGCTCCACAAATGAGCAGATTGCAGACATCTTCACCAAAGCGCTTCGAAGAGAAAAGTTTTAAAGATTCAGAATGATTCTTGGACTCACCAACATCCCTTAAAATTAAGGGCGTGGGGGGGGGGGGGGGGAATGTTGACACCTAATCTTTGGGATTAGGTAAATCCATATAAATATTGTAAATAAGAAAATAAAGAGAATTAGAAGATGAAGAGAAATTGGGAGATGAAATCCAAGAGTCTCTCCCTGCATGTATATATCTATCATCAATCTCAATGAAAAAACACAATTCACTTTGAGGAGTTACCTCCTAGCCTGACAGTTGGACATGTTAAGGGTTCAATCACTAAGCCTCCAAAGGAAGAATCTCAAGCTCTAGCTAAATACATTAAAGGGGAAGTAAGAGCTTAAAGGATCCTTATAGAATCCATCAAGGATCCCCTCATACCTTATGTATCAAAGTTGGAGACATCATTAAAAATCTACGAGAAGTTAGTAGAATTGTTTTCTGTAAGCACCATTGGAGAAGTCATATCTTCAAGAACTGAGCTATATAAAATGAAGGTATCAAAGGAAGAAGGAATGGCCTCATATCTTATGAGGGTGTCATAAATAAGAGACCAACTACAAGAGTTGGGGGAAATAATGTCTGATAAAGAAATAACCACCGTGGTGCTTATTGCACTACCTAATGAATGGGGCAATTGCATATCAAGCATATATGGAAAGAAGGAAGCCACCCCATTCAGTGAACTCCTTCATTGTGTAAAATTGAAGAAACAAGGTTGAAATCAAAGAGTGATGTGGGACCAAGCGAATAAATTCAAGCATTTTCTGCCATAGCTAAGAGAAAAAGAAAGTTTGGGAAGTTTGATCCTCAAAAAGAAAAAAGAAGATCAATATGTCAAAAATCCAATGCTATGGTTGTCAGGAATATGGGCACTACAAGAGAAATTGTCCTAAACACAAGAAGGACAACAAGAAAAGGAAAGAAAGAATTGAAGCTCATATCACCGAAGAAGTAGAAGAACCTGATGAGAAGAAATCCAAGAAAGAAGGGATAGATATTCACTATTAAGGTCTCTATAGCAAGGAAAAGTAGGAGCTGAAAAGACCTCTACTATGGGTAAAGGTTACTATTAGATGGAAATCATTGTTAGCATGCATCATATTAGAAGCATATGATTGAAGCAAGAGCTCATGACATCTTTATAAAAGCTTGAAAAAATGTTGAAGCAGCAGTCTACATGAATTAGCAGTCATCATAAAAAGGAAGTAGCTCTTGGGAGCCTCATTGAAAGCATAAGCAGTATGCAGAAAGAAATTCATCTAGCATGATAAAAAGAATCCATCAAACATCATCATCATTAGGAAGGAGCATTTGCAGAATGAGGATAATTAAGGTCCTTCGTTGGAATCTTCAATAGAAGGCTCACCTCTCCTGGAAGAAGCAAGTGTTTCGCTGAGAATTCCACCTTGTTTGGGATTCATTGTTTAGAAGGATGATGGCATGGTGACAAAGGAATGCAACACGTCAAAATGGTTGAACAACTTTCAAGAAAGGAAAGAAAGTTGCTGAAGGAAGTCCAGATGACCAAAAGGAGAAAAGAGCTATGTATATGTATGATAGATTAAGTCATGTCATCATATAGTTGCAAATAGCATGGGTGAAAGTTCTACCTCATGAGCATGATCAAAGAAAAGGGATCTCTTCCTTTGAAAAGATGCATGAAGGCATGGTTCTCGTATTGACAAGATGAAATCAACATAGTATGTCCTCATGTGGATTATGAGGTGGTTGAAAAAAATGAAGGAACTATGGACGGATGTTTCTGTGAGCAATATGAGAAGAAAGAAAGAAGAGATAATGAAAAATACAACTATAGTCACGTAAGAAAAAGATAAGAAATCAACATCTGCTGACTAAAAGAATTGGCTAGGACATCTCCATGGAGAAGGTATGAAGACCCTAATAAGGTATGTAAAGAAAGGCGACCCTTGACATTGAAAGTCTTGGAGATGTGTTTATGAATATGCAGGATCTTGATATTGCAAGAAGCAGATGTCATGATGAAAGACCATCACAAAAGGTAACCTTGATTTGATGTTCATTTTTAATATTTGAACAACACCTGGATGGGTTAATATAGAGCTACCGAAAGAAAGTCGTAGATGTCACCTAAAACTAGCACTCATGTGGTTGGATGAAAGATCCTAAAGGAAACGTGACTTGGAAGAGGTAGCTATATGAAGAAAATCCAGATGTAGACTAGAAGATCACTTTCCGATGAAAAGAAGGATGGCATGACTGATATGGTTCATGAAGGAAAGTGATGGATGGTCAATGCCCTACGAAGAAAACCTAGAAGATGAAGGTTCCATAAGGATGAAGATGAAATTCATGACATCAAAAGGAGGAGCTCTACAAGCAGCTGATAGTACCATGATCTCCACCAAAGCGCTGATAACTATTGTTGGTAACAAGTACCTAGTTAAGAGGGAGCTTGGGTATATTCCTTTTATAGGAATGAGTTGGTCCTCCCTGGTTAAGCGGGGCAGACAGATATGGTTCTCTACTTCATGTGTCGTGCACTAGACCATGACTAACAGTCGTAAGTCTTAGTGAAGGCCATGAGGAGAGATACAAACATCATTCTTGTCTTCATATTGTGAAGAAAGAATAGAGGATTGGGTAAGCATCTGAGATTGATTCCAATACTCTTTGAGGATGAGGTAGGGCATCCAAGATAAGAGTAGTCGAAGAGGAAATTCCTTAAGGATGTGTTATTCCAAGATAGGAATTGTCCTAAAAGGACATACCCTGTGAACACCCGATTGGGGTATGTGCCTTGAGAGACAATGATGATGGTGTCTGTCAACGATTGGTCTCGCCAGCATTGTGCTCTGATCTTCTGGAGAGATAGAGCTTTCAGTCAAGGCCTTGCTATGTGACAATGTTGGTTAGTATGATGAGATGCTCTGGCATAAGCTAAGGAAGTAGCTTGTGAGATGGCTTACCAATCTGACTCTTCTTATGAGAATTCTTCAATTTGAGAATGTCCAAGTACCATGTATGGATTATGAATACCTCCCTGTTGATTTGGGGTAGCATCGGATGTGCTCTAAGTCTCAAATTTTGTGGAGAGACTTAAACACATGTATTCTAAATAACCCAAAAAGCGTTTGGTGAAATTCCACTCGGATTGTATTCTATAGAAATAATTAATTATTTTTAACGGGACCCTAAGTCAAAACTTAGGAAATGAAATAATTAAAGTGTATTAATAGAATATGAGTGAGAATGATCTAGAAGAAATGGATCAAGTCAAAAGTTAATCTTAGTCGTTGATTAAAGATCTAATCTAGGTCGTTGAATCCTCAACGAGAAGATTATAAGAAGGACTTGAAGGGTCATTTGGAAAATACATTCGTGGACACATAGAGGATCTAGAGATCGAATTTTTCTGACGGAGCAAGTGCTTGGACGAAAATCAGATCTAAGTGATCCTTGATTGCAGTGAGGGGCAGTATTTCTGGTTGGAAGGTTTCCTAAGCAGGAGAGTACATAGCAGCGGAGACAGAGATAACCACAGCTTCCGCGCAAAGCCAATGACACGGTGCCTACACAATCACTGCACATAGCCAGAGGGAGAATCGTTTTCCTGCAGAGGAGACAATGCAGAGCCAGTATCAGAACCCAAAGATATTTTCCAGAGGATCGGTTTCCAACCAGCAGTGAGACCAGCGCAGAGGCAAAAGGGCAGCCGAGTTGTAACATAGTCACTGCGCAGAGGCAACGCAGGGCAGTCCAGCCTTGGTGCAAATCAGTGCCAGTTTCTCGTGGAGGAGTGAGGTTTGTCTCATGAGATTTCTTCTGTCAGTTTCTCTGTATGATTTGACAATCTCGTCAATCATAGATTTGTACTCAAAATTTACTGCATAATAATATAAACCCTCAGATCTGTTGCACCGGTTTTCCTGCATTGGGTTTTTCTGGGGACATTAGTCCAGAAATAATTGTGTCACATGGTTGTGTGATCTATGTGTGTTCAAATTTGTTTTTTCACTTGTATTTCTTTCGCAGTTTAATTGTGTAGGCTATAATGAATGGATTTTGATATTTGCTTGTAGAACACAGTATATAATTTGTTAAGTAAAATAACAAATAGAAGATTTTCCATCAGTTGTTGCAGTAGGATTCTGTGTAACACAAATTTTCACACTCCCTAGTTAAAAGGGAGTGTTGAAATATGTAACTAGGTTTGGTCTTCATAATGACATATCTAATCATGATTTATGTATTTAATGTAAATAGAAAAATAAACATAAACTTATTATTGTCATTCTTCAGGCATGGGTTTCATGCTCAAGGAAAATTTTTAGGTCAAGAACCCATTGAGTGCTTCTAGGACTTGTCTTTGAGTCAACAAGTCATAAGAGTCATTGTCATGTATGAAAGACCCTTTTGGGCATGTTACATATTGTAAAGAAAAAATTATTTGAGTCAAATTAGAGTCAAAGACCCTCCAAGACCTTGTCATGGTGCGTCAAGCAAGTCGGCCTACATGAAAGATCAAGTGAGCCTCAAGGAAACGATTTGTACCCCTAGAAAGCCTATAAATAAGAAGGAACTCAACCTCATTTGGACACACAACAAGCAAGTTTGATATCCTCAAGGAAAAAGTTGGAAAAGGACGAAAAAGAAGAAAAGTAAGATCGAAGTTTTTGGGTTTCTCTCTTTCTTGTGTTAGGGTTTCTAAAGTTGTTGGGCAAGTCGAAGTGTTGGATTTTTGTTAGGCAAGTCAAGTTGAAACTGCTACGTAGAAGTTATAGAAGAAACTGTTGGGTCGAAGTTGTAGAAGAAACTATTAGGTCTGTTATCGCATAGAATGTCTAGGCACCACGACAACGGCTCAAATCGAAGGTTGTCACCATGATCCCCAATCTCTCTATTTAAGTTGTCACTTTGCAAACTAAGAGGGGTAGACCCTAACGAAATGGAAGAAAGAGAACTGGTTGGAAACCAACCAATTCAAGAGACATAATCAAATGACCAAGTACTTGTTAATATTTAACGAGATTTTACAGATTCGATTAGTTTAAAAGTTTGAAACCAATGCCTTATGGAGTCAATTATCCCGTTATGAAATTAAGATCAAGTCGCTGATAGATAACTACTGCTAAGAAGGACAACTATCCTACTATGAAAACACCAATCCACCATAGTATTCAATTCTCAACTAAATGATCAATTCATCAAACTGAAAGATAAGCCCTTTTCAACAAATGTGATTTAACTTGCGATTAAATATAAGCTCATAAGGCATTTAAAGAAAACAAAGCATTTTCATAATCCTTCAATATCATGCATTAAAGATGTCTGATCCAGGAAGGAAAGACATGCAATTTATCATCACTTGAAAATTTCTCAAAGTTGGCTAAGCAATTAATATCAATTTCAAGCAATTAAAACCACAGTTAGAGCCAATTAAATGACAATCAATCCCAATAGACGCTAAGCATGAAAAAATACTTCGAACTAGATGCGAGATTTAAACAATTTAAATTCCGAAAAGATATTATCATGAAAGGACCATCGAATTCAAATGCTAAACATTTCAAACAATTCCGAATTAAAATGATCTTCTTAGTAATTCCAATCCAGAAATTTAAATTTATCCTATAGTCAAACTTTAAATATTAAAATTAAAATTTCACCTTTGACTGGAATAATTTAGATTTCTCTTTTTAACACCCAAGATCACTTCCAAGTGTAAAAATAAGAAACAAAAAATTTAAAACAAAATTTCCTAATGTTAAACGTTAAAGATTTTTTTATTTTTTTATTTTTTTTTGGAAATTGAAAGTTAAAAATTTTAATGTTTTTAGCCTTTTAAAAAATTTTATTTTTCTCAAAATCTAAAGTTAATGAAAATACAAATTTTTAAAAATTTAAATAATCTAAAACTCTACAAAAAATGAAAAGTTGAAAATTTAAAGTATTAGATTTTTAATTTTTAAATCTTTAAAAGTCTAAAGTTTAAAAACTAAAAAGTCAAATCTGAACCCAAAAATCAAAATCGAAAAAAATCAAAGCGTAATGTTTGTTTTGTGCGTGAGTTAGGCATTGAGAGCGTTGTGTTTTATTTTCTTTTTTTTACGTGCAAGTCGAAATGAAAGTGGAGAATACAATGTGAAGGATAGAGTGGATAAGGGAATGGGCTGCGGACAAGTTTGCAGGTGAGGCAGCCAACAGCAGTGAAAGAGTGTTAATTTCGGGCAACTAGGTCCAAACTCCATGTTGTGATGCCCAGATGACGATGCCAATATTTTTATTGGATTCCTCTTTCAGAGAGGTGCAAGATCGATCTAAAGATCATCTTGATCGGATGATCAGAACATGTATTTTGAATTTATTCCACATGTGCAAGGTCAGCCTAACTTATCCCACATGCATAAAAGATGTGTCATACACCCCCACAGATGACTATATATTGGAGAGACTTGGAGTTCATTTTACACACACAGTTTTGGAGGCATTCTCTTCTCTCACGGATGGTGTTGCGATTAGGGTTTCTCATGGTGATGCAGTTAGGGCTTCTTTGTGCAGCGTCTTGATGGAGTGTTTTTTGTGAGCAATCTTGGGATTGTGTGACACATTGGGTTGGCTGACCTTATGGAGACTTTGCTGGTTGAAGCATCTTGCTGACCGCCGTAACGCCACCATTCTTTATCTCTGTTTTTGGCTTGTCTTCCATCGATCTATTGGTATGTTCTATCTGCATCTTACTTTCATGTGATTGAGCCCTAGAATTTTAAAGTAAATTTGCATCTAGCATAGAACATCTTCAGAAATTTACATGGTATCAAAGCTAAGGAGAAGACAAAGCCCATCTTGTGTTGAGAGCAGTCACCATTCTAGGGCAGCGAGGGAGATAAGGATTGTTTTCAGAGCCTATAAGGGTGTCGTAAGCTACAGAGAGGTTGTATGGTAGGTCGCAAGCCATACCACCAAAGCAAGTGATAGTGTGGGCAAATTTAGGGTTGTTTTGTGCCCTAACCTTCAGCGTGGAGAAGTCTTCTCAAAACAGCGTGGGAGAGGTCTGTGTTGGAGGCCGAGGAACTGTAAGTGACAGCGGATTTGTTGAGGGACTGTTTTAGGGTCAAAATAGATTTGTGAAGGTTGTTTCAAGTGGCCGAGGTGCTGGGCTACTAGGCTGAGGAACAGAGAAGCAAGACGTTGTTGTTTAGGAGCTTGTTTGGGTTTGTTTTGGAGGAGGCCGCAGCTACAGCAAGCTGCTATGCTTGGCCGCAAGCCATAGTAAGCAGCTAGAGGCAGTGTTAAGGCATGTCAAGAGAGGACAGGAACTTTAGGAGGAAGAGTGGCATGAGGGGAGTCTCTCCAAGGTGGACCGCAACCCTAGAAGGGCTTATTTGTTGACTGTGTGGAGGGTTAAGGGTTGTGCTGTGTGCCCTAACCAGAATTGCAGGAACAGCAGTGCAAACAGTGGAGACAACTTCACTGGTTGTGGGAGACTATTTGTGCACTTGTTAGGGCTGTATCCAAGCTAATTGCCATTGTAATTTTTGTCTCTGTATCTATGGAACTTTGCTCCAGATTTGTATGAAAAAAAAGGCAGGTTGTATATGTTGGCTGCTAGGTCGAGGCCTTAAGGACTGGAAACAAGTCTGTTTGGGGCACTGTTTAAGGACAAGAAGCTAGCATATTGTTGGTCGTAAACTTTAGGATCACTATGTGCTAGGCTGCAGGCCATAGCACCACAGTAAGGTGTGCATAGGGTGTTTAAGGGATGATACATGCCCAAGACAGCAACGTGATAAAGGAGGGGTCTCCTAAGGGTGTGCCGCAGTTTTCTAGAGGGTTGTTCAAGGATTGTTGGACGAGTATAGGGATGCAGCAATGTGCCCTAGTGCCCTAACCAGAACAATCAATAATAGCAGTGTAACAAGCAGATTTGATGCAGTGTTTAGAGGTGCGGATTTGGATCAGAATTGGAGCAGCCTGTGTAGAAAGGCTCCTCCAAATCAACCGTTGTCATCTCTAGGAGGCCGCAACTCGAGCAGGGTCTTCTTCCTTGTTTTTGAGGTCAGTTTGTTCTGCTGCTGGGGACAGCCACATGGGTGACTTGTGTGGGTTATCTTAAGCACTGAGCGTGAAGGAGAAATGTCTCTCCCAGCTTGAAACCTTAAAGAGGATCGAATTTTATAGTCAAGTTTTGCCCAGATTGAAGGATGAGTTTCTGATTTTCATGCCTTGAAGCAGAGGGCCGAGACCTTGAAAAGATGACAATAAGTTATGTTTTTATCTTTGTGATAGGGTCATAGACCCTCAATAGAATTGTGCACCAGCTCTGTGGTATTGTCTGATCCAAGAGAGAGGCAGATTCATTGGGGAAGTTTGTCCTTGTATGGTGAATAAGTCAAAGTGATTCAAGGCCTAATGCATAGTAATTTTGCGGAGGATAAATCACTGTATTAAAGCCCTTGTTCAAATCCTGTGATCAATGACATTGAAGCGGCTCAATTATTATGTGAAGGCAGACTTGCTGAGTTAATATTTACAGTGCTTTGGAAATCTACTGTAAGAAGGCAGACAAAAGAAGAGGTGTGTAAAATTGATTCTTACATGGAAAGTTTGTTAAAGTATGTTTGTCTTTGAATGATGTTTAAGGAAATAACAAGAGCACTGGAAATCACAAGAGCACATCTATCTTTGAATGATTGGGTTGGTAGTGTGGTGGATCACAAGAGCACATCTGGATGTTGCTTCACTCTTGGGTCTGCTTCAGGCAAGAAGCAGAAGTCGGTGGCTTTGAGCACCGCTGAGGCCGAATACATTGCAGTGTGTATGGCCTGTTGTAAAGCTACATGGTTGCGAAATCTCTTCAATGAGTTGTCCGGACTTGTGCTAGATACCACTATTATCCTTTGTGATAACCAAAGGGGGATTCGTTTGTCAGAGAATCATGTGTTCCACGATCGATCCAAGCATATTGATATCTGGTACCACTTTATCCGGGATATGGTACAGAGAGGTGCCATAAGGCTCAATCATATAGGAACTGATGAGCAAGTCGCGGATGTTTTCACAAAGCCCTTGGGGAAGGTCATGTTCCTAACCTTCTGTGAGAATCTTGGAATCATGGAATGAACCTATTCGGAGGGTCTTGTTGGACGATGAGCTCTGGGAGCTCCAGAGGGGCTTTGGGGATAGCTTCTTGGAGCTATAAGCAACCACAGGGCTAGGCTTGCCGAACCTTGTTGGTGTGCTTCTGCCCCACCGTGATGATATTGAGTTGGTTTACCTCTCTTTGATCTGTGCCCCGTATGCATCCTACCCATGGAGTACCAGACTCATGGGAAGTACCTCTCATTTGACCAATGAGGTGGGAAATGTGGATAGAGATTGATGGATGCATCAGAGATTGTCGTACTCTCTATGTCTAGGATGGCACATGTCCAACCACTTGATCTGGGACCAAGTCAAGTGAGGTTTTGGACCTCCAACTGACTGCGGGTCAGTTAAACTAACTTCGGGTTAGTATATGACTCTTTTGAGTCCAAGTGAGGTTTCGGACCTCCAACTGACTGCGGGTCAGTTAAACTACCTTCGGGTTAGTATGAGACTCCTTTGAATCATATAGAGGTTTCGACCCTCTAAGCTGATTTTGTCAGCCAGGAGTGATGTCTTTGTGACTCACCTTTTGTTTTGAAATAAAGAGCCAGCAAAGCAAGTTACGGTGGGATGACACACAATGTTTGGATGGCACTAGTGGATGGAGTTCTCCCTAGTTGAGAGGGAGTGTTAACTCTGGGCAACTAGATACAAACTCCATGTTGTGATGCTCAGATGGTGATACCAATATTTTTATTGGATTCCTCTTTTGAAGAGGTGCAAGATCGATTTAAAGATCATCTTGATTGGATGAGCAGAACATGTATTTTGAATTTATTCCACATGTGCAAGGTCGACCTGATTTATCCCACATGCATAAGAGATGTGTCACACACCCCCACAGATGACTATATATTTGAGAGACTTAGAGTTCATTTTACACACACATTTTTGGAGGCATTCTCTTCTCTCACGAATGGTGTTGCGATTTGGGCTTCTCATGGTGATGCGGTTAGGGCTTCTTGGTGCAGCATCTTGATGGAGCGTTTTTTATGAGCAGTCTTGGGGTTGTGTGACACATTGGGTTGGTTGACCTTATGGAGACTTTGCAGGTTGAAGCATCCTGTTGACCGTCGTAATGACACCATTCTTTTTCTCTGTTTTTGGTTTGTCTTCCATCGATCTATTGGTATGTTCTATCTGCATCTTACTTTCATGTGATTGAGCCCTAGAAGTTTAAAGTAAATTTGCATCTAGCATAGAACATCTTCAGAAATTTACAAAGAGGAGCTGTGTGAGGGCACGAGCGGACGGATCTGACAGCGGCGAGGGTGGAAAAAGATATGCAGAGGTAATGGCAGCGATGGGGAGCCAACAGCAATGGAGGATGCAAGGGCGTGAGAGCGTGAAAAAAGGGTCGAGTAGCCAGCAGACAAGGATGCCACAGCGAGGACAGTAAGAGGTGAAGGTTGCAAGATGGGTTTTATGCAGAAGAGGATTGTATGCAGCAGAGAAAGGAGAAATGACAACAGCGTAAAGGCCAGGCAGATAGAATTTATGCACAAGCAGCCAAAAATGTGCAGGCACACACCAATTTCGAATTTTTCTTAACAGAATTTGATTTAAAACAAATGCACTTGTAATTATTTGATCGCTGAGGCAAGATGCTGCCCAGATCTACAACCAAAAACAATCTTGAGACCATATCTTACCCTTCAGGGCCTAGATCTGGCTCAGATCTGAAAAAAATTCTGAAAAATCTCCTAGTATAACCTGCATAAAACCAGAAAACAGGAACCCATAAACCCAATATATGCACAAAAAATAAAAACCCCAAACCCTGGTGGGTGAAACAATCAACGATACTTACAAATCTACAATGCTATTTTACAGATCTGTTAGATCAAGGCCCCCCATGGCCAGATTTAAAACCATTTTGCACAATTTAGAAAAAGAGAAATTAAGAGAGGCACAAACCCAAGAAGAGCCTGCAAAAAATATTCTGTAAGATAACTTCAGAAATTAGGAGACAATGAGCTTTTTCAGATCTTTTGGAATCTGAGAGTCGGCTGATCTCGCTGAAGGTTTCCCCAAACGCCCAAATCCTAAATAATGACCTCTACACACTTAGATCTGAATTTTAGATTAATAGTGATTTAAAAATAACTATAAGATCATTCAGAAACATAGATAACTAATATTTCTGTCGAATCAAAATGCAATTTAAGAAAACCCAGAAATCTGCACAAGATACATGTATGCAGATCAATCTACAAAGGCTATCAACCATCAAAAGCCAGTAAAAGTAGCAAAGTTTTAGAAACAATATCACCACATAGATCTAGAAAAAGAACACCAAAGTCTGTATCCCCAAAGTCTTTCTATTTTATTGATCAACAAAATTACAAGAGCTTCTGAGAACAAGTGCACAATTCAAAGATCTAATGCAAATGACAGACAAAAACCTCTAATTTATAAGATAAAATCTCAAACGGCTAGTTCAGTTGATCCCTGTCAAAGTAATCTCGACCATTTAAAAAGACTTAATCATCTTTTAATCTTGTCTGTCGAAATTATAAATTTTTGAGGAAATTCGAATTTACCATTTAATTCTCTTTTAATTAACTCATAAATAATATTTTGGGGTTAATTACCTCAAAATTTGACTTTGACTTAACCACCAAGGCCCAAGGGTCCAAAATTTCTCAAAATTCTCAATATTCCCTTGGCCGGGACATTTAAAATTTTATTTTTTAGGAACCCATGAATTTTGCCTTTGAAGAATTTAATTTATCTAAGACCTAAAATTAATTAAATTTTTGGCTTAGGATTTTTAATTTAATTTGGCCAGAAAATTTAATTAATTGACTAATGAAGGGAATAATTATTTTTCCAACCCTTTAATACTTTAGCCATGGTGTCTAACTGTGAGGGACCATGCACTAAAATATTTTACATTAGGATATTACAATTTGACTCTCAAAAGCTACCCAATTCTGCGACTCAAAACATGATCTAGTACACCAAGTAATTTGTAATAAAATAATCTAGCCAATTAGCTAGGATTATTCTCAAATTACTTTTACAAAGACTCGATAGAAAACACTAGGACTGACTTAGTATCTTGACGACAAAATCCACCCTAGCTTTGGGGTGAGGCTAGAGGGAACTCTGCCAATCACTTGTGTCGAGAAACACAAATGAATCAGTGAGACAAAGAACCTCCTAAAATAGAAATCGTCAACAAAATACTAGGCTTACCTAAGTTGTTACATACATGATAGTCTTACTTAGATCATTTACATTATACACATGCAAACTGGGTTTACATCATTTATAAAATTGTCGACTGACAATGAAATCTGAATGGTGTGAACACCTCGAACATGATAAATCCCATTTGCGAAATGGGGGTGTACTGTTGTGGGGTCGTTGACACAGAGTGGTCAACAAAGTCGAAGTTGCACAAGAAATTGTTGGGGTCGAAGTTGTTGGAGTTGAAATTGCTGGAAAGAAAGCTCATCAAGGAGAAAGGTCGCCTTGGTCTTGGAGGGGTCTTTTTCAAGAGTCTTAAGTCTTGGAATTTGTTAATTGAAGTACTATAAGAAGAGAAGAGTTCTTGTGGGTTTTCTTTCAAGAGGAAATGTTTTGGCCTTCGCTGATCGCCTATATCTTGTGTCCTATTGTCTCATTATTCTTTATGATTTTGGTAGTTGTTTGATGATAAGAACACTAAATATAATCAAGAGAAAGAAAAAGCTAATTAAAGTAAAAATACATCACAAGCAGTTATCAAAGTAAGAGAAATCACCTAATTTGCTGCCCCTAGATTTCTCAACAGTCCTCCTCTTAAATCTTTAGTCCATACGTTAGCTTAACAACCAATTCAACTCATGCAATGGTGGGGTGATGTCATAACCACAAAAGTATATCCTCAAGGTGTCACCCCACTTCCTTATCTCATGCAACAACTTATCCTATGGTGATCATAAGTTATATGAGGATGGTAAAGTGCGACACCCGCACACATTGATATCCTCCTCTACCAATGTAGGGTGGTTTTGACATCCTCCTCTACACATGTTTTTGCATAGACATTGAGTCGCCATTCATTTCGCAGTTCCCTTGGCTCATTCAAACCACATCAATTCCATATGACATGACATATGCGGTTGTATTTGTGAAGATTTGAGTTGGTATGGGGCCACTATTCCACTCTTCAATGCTTTCTATTCATGAAACATCATATATATGGGCCACCTCCATATTCCTTAAGTTCATGTGGTTGAAAGCATGCGTAAAGGACATTCATGAAGTCGATGTGGAAATCCAAGGGTGTTGTACAACATGTATGTAGGAAAATAGAACAGCATCGAGCCACCTTTTTATAATGCAATCATTTCCTCTAGCACGAATAAATGTTAGGGCATTTGGAAGAGTGACCACATTGAGGTTGTTACCTTTTTGGCTATTTTCGTGCATCATGCATAGCTAACTCCTTATTTTATTATTGTTGAAATGTTCGTTAGGATGACAACATTATTGTATTGTTTTCTTTGTTGAGGATGATTATTTTATTATTTCTTCAAGGAAAGAAAAGTGGATCTCAACAACTTACTTCTACTTTTAGTAAGAAGTTTGTTGAGAATATTTGTTGTTATTTCTTGGATAATTAATTGATGTAAGAAAACAATTAATTGTTTATTGTAAAAATAGTTGAGCTCAAACCTATACAAGGGTTTTCCTTCTCCATTTGTAACGTGTAAGTGAAAATCTCCCAACTTTTGGAATAAAATTGCTTGTATCTTTGTCGAAGCTTTTGTGGAAATGGTGATGCTTCTTTTGCTGAATGAAAGGAAAATTGTTCTTGGTACATTATTGGTAGCTAACATTGTAGATTTCTTGAGGAGGAGCAAGTTTGCTACATTGGAGAGGTTATGTGTGATACATCCTACTCCTTAATCTTAATTTTCTAACCCCAACAGTCGGTTAATTACTTCCTAGCAGAATAGATCTATTGAATAACAACATGGTTGATATTTTAACACAAATAAAATAAACAGCGGAAGAAAAATTAAACACCAATCTCACAGTCACATGCACACAAGAATTCTTCCCTTCAAATCAGTCCCTCATTCATTAAATTCAAGATTACAAGGGCTCCATTCCTTGGATAATGGTCCACTAAAGAAAATATAAGTACAACAATAAATTTGGAATTGATCCAACTACTCAAACCCTAGATCTGTCCTTCGATCTTGCTTGGATGATCTGGATCTCCCATACTACCCGTTGCACCTTCTTAGAACCCTGCACATTTGAATGGAAGTCCTTCTCCACCCAATCACCATGATCTCACTCTCATTGTTTCTTATGCTCAAGATGTCTTTGTGTCATCTCTTTTAGCCTAGCCTTCATTTTATAAGTTTGAGCTATTGATCGAATCCACAACCCTAATCTCCAAAGTGATTGATGGTTGAGATTAGATCTCAACATCATTTGAGATCAACAATTGAAATTTATCTAATTCACTAATTTGGAGAAGGGTGGAATCTTGTGTGGGTTTATTATTTTTGACGTTTCAGGCTACGTTCACAGCCCATCATCAGGAAGAGATCTATGGAAACGTAAAAAATAATAAACCCACACAGTATTCCACCCTTCTCCAAATGCATATCTGCGAAAACACTAGTAAACTAATTCACTAATGCTAATAACCTTTGCTTTTCATTATATTTAACTCACTTTATCTTATAAAATTCAATTACTTTAGTTATTAAAGTAATTGCCAAGGTTAACGGTCAATTAGGCAACTTTCACCTGCCTAGACACTTAGGCCTATGCAGAAGTACCTGCCCTAGTACTAACATCAATACTTAACCCTTTTGTTTTATTTGTTTTAAAGAGAAAATATTTTGCTTTTGACATCAAATAAGTTATTGCATTTATTAGAATATTTAAGCAAGGGCCACCCTTTGTGTTGTCTTGAAAGTGGATCTTGTATAGACCCTTAACACCTTCAGATTTGTGGTTTGTACTTATCAAAATAGGGTTGTTGTTGTTAAACATCTTTGGCTATCAACAATCCCCTAGTCCTCCATAAGGATAGCCCTTTAAAGAGGCTAACTTGACCCCATATCCAAAACAAGATAAGACACTAGTTTTCCCTTTCCTCCACCACCAAAGAATACAAAAAATCTTTTCCATTTCCATTTTCTGTTTACTAAGCTCAGTTGCTCCAACTTTATACTACAACATCTTGAGCTTAGTTAATCACAGTCCCACCCAAGCTAGATTTCATCTACTCTAAAGAGAGAAAGACAAAGATATTGAGGTGACAGTGAGTAGATTTTCTAAGTTGCAATTGGGGTCTCACAACAAATTCCATTTCCTGAAAAACTTGAAGGCTATGCTTCATGATATTTTGAATCTTGATGACAGTTTTGTTTGAAAACCTCTCGTCCTCATCTGGCGACTCCATGAAGGGAAGAAGCCCTTTTCTTTGCATATTTTCAAGGCATTGAAGGTTCACCTTGGTGACTCCATTCTGTTGAAAAGTGTAACTAGGTTCGGTCTTCATAATGACATGTAATTGTGACTCTTGTAAATAATGTAATGAAGAAAATAAATTATTATTGGCTTGCTTCATAGGTTTCATAAGCAAGGGATTATTGTTTTAGAGTCAATGTCATGTATGACCCTTCTTGGGCATATAAAGAATGTATCTAAGCCTATAAGTTGTCTAGAAACCCTCCAGAAGACAAGTATAGTCATCCTCTTCATGGTCGGCCTCAATATATATACATAAAAGTCATGTCATCTCACATGTGGAGACACACCCATTCGGATGGTCAGGTCGGCTTATATTGATGGACAGACTACTATAAATAGGAGGCAAGGCAACTCGCATTTACACAGTTCAGTTCGGTGCATCTCTGCGATTTCCGATGGGTATAACAGTGATAGAACTCGGATCAACCACAGTAATCTCCTCGGCATACTTCTGAGATTTTCGGTAATAAAGACAGAAAGAAGTTCAGATGCTATCTCAGGAAACACAGTGATCACAGTGCGGATTGTAGCACTGAATTTGGGGTGACATTACAGTGACATTTTCCTCACTGTCTCGGCATAATATATCAGTGTATTTCGGTGACATATTTGCAATAGTTTCCAGTGCTTCCACAGTTAAGGTTTTGGTGTTGTTTCAAGTAGAATCTCGGTGCTCGGTGCTACTTGGTGCTACAGTGATGCTATCATGTATGGTACTACGGTTTTATGATGTCTCGGTGGAATATCACAGGAAGGACAAGGAACCACAGTTCGGTGGTATGTATAGAGGCCACTATTCAGTGATGTCTCACTGTGGTTGGATGCTGCTACAGTGGTCATGATTTGGTGACTTCACATTGACATGTTCCGGTGCCATGAAGAGATGATCTCAGTTTGAGGAGGATCGAAGAAGTGGAAGAAGAAGATCAAGGAAGAAGGATGACTGTGTCTTGGTCTTGGTGTGGCTAAATAGGTCAAGGGTCATGGTCTTGGTATTCGTCAATTGGAATCTCTATAAGAAGAATTTGTGTGGGTTTTCCTCTCAAAGAGTGAGGTTTTGGCCCTGGCTCATAGCCTACATGCTGTGTCTCTTGTCTATATATGTTTATGCATTGGTCACTGTTTGATGAAGAAGAACAATAACAAAATAATAAAAAAGAAGATCCTAATCTAAAGAAGTAAAAAGGATTCACAAACAGTCACCTACGAAGAGAAATCACCTAATGCTAATGCCCTAGATTTCTCAACACGTTCCACTTTCTTTGGTGTGAAATATGATGGTATTTTGCAGATTTCATGTTCAGATTTGAAGATTTAAATTTTAAATGTAAAGGAGATGGAATTGTCAAAATGGTTGCTTGAATGCTATGTTACATTTGATTTCTCGGGCATCTCAAGTTTTCCAAATGAGGACTATAATCTTTGTTGGCAAAGATCATATTTCAAAATTTTGCAGCTATAATTCAGCTACGTTTCCTGTCATGTTTTTCATGAAAGCTAGTGCAGATCTTAATTTTGTTCCCAAAAATGTTATTATGAGGATGTTTTTCCATTCCTTGGACAATGAGGCAGCAGAGTGGTTTGAGAATCTTGGTGAGAAAGAAATTTGTTCATTTGTAGGTTCTTCGATGTTGTTTCTCAAGCATTGGGATCCTCATTATGAGTCATTATGAGGAAGAAAAGTATGAAAGGGTTATTGAAGATTTCATAGCAGCTTCACCCAAGGAGGAAGAAGCACCTCATGATCCAATGGAATATCAAGCACATGAAAAGCATATGGATAGAGAGTCTTCCCATATACCCATTGATGATGGACCGTCTATTTCATCGTCCATAGAAGATCAATCACATGAAGAATCATTTCATGAGGGAAGACATTGTTAAAGAAAAAAACAAACATTCATCCACTAAAAAATAAAAAGGTTTGATAAGTTGTACTCGTGTCCAAATTTTTGAATTTTGTGATATATCCTTTTGTGATTTGGAAAAGGAAGGTGTTGTAGAGAAAACGACATTTGATGAAGAACATGACAACCATAAGATTTTATATTGAAAGCCATAACTAGGATAAAAATTGTTTCCATTTTGATGGGGGGCCTATTTATGTCATGGATGATAATGTTTCTAGGGTCAAAATTGCAGATTCACTCTCTTGGGCAGTCATATAGACAGGAATTTTTCACAGAAAATTTTGATGGTACTTTTTAACCATGTATGATGACTAATAGTGCAGATTTCGGGCATCATGTTGAGAATGTTTTGGGTCATATATGTGTAGATCTTTTGCAACCGTGTGTTGTGGATGAATTGAATTTGATGCCAAATTCAGAAATTTTTCAGCATTATTCTTCCTTCTACACCACAGATTTATTTTAGCCTTTAAGCCATGTTTAGGACAGTCAAAATTCAGATTGTTTCTTGTAATTTTCTGCCATTAATAATTCAAAAAAATTCAGATTTTGGATGTGAAAATGCAAGAAATTTCCAGCCATCACTAATGTCAAATTTCTGTGATTTTGTATGAAAATATAGCTGGGTGTTTGGTATTGGAAATTATTGGGGCAACAGTTTTATCTGTTTCAAATTTGTGGTGGCAATTTTCAGCCATCAGAAAGTGGGCAACAAGCCCTAGGTTACGGACAGAAAATTCTCTTTGAAGACGAATTTCTCACTCATACTTTAGTATCATTCTTGTTAAAGCAGCCCACATCTTTGCTGCTTGAAGTATGAATGACGTTTTACACGCACATTTAACTAGGAAGAGGCATATGAGTGGTGTTTAGCCGGTCAATGGTGGGCTTTCATATGCATTTTCCAGACCTTTACTCAGCTCTCTTCAACATTAGATCGACTTAGCAGATGTTAGTCCATGTCATCTTTGTTCAAATTTCTATATTGGCTACCATTCCTATGATGTAATTTCATATTGTAGCCAGCCTATCATGTATCTTGTAGCTCATGTTTACTTGGTGATGAGCACCTCTTGTTTTGGCTAATGTCCAAACACAAAGGAAAATGTTGCAGCATTGATGAGATGAGTACATCACTCCATTGGTCGTATGACTGCACTTAGCAATTTCATTTTCTTATGCTAAGTAGAGCAGGGTAGAAGGAATAAACTCTCTAGTATGAGCATCAGATCCCATTTATCTTATCATTGGCATTGTTGGCTTATGCTTTTTATTCCTTGTAAAACTAATTTTGAGCTATGTAATGGACTATATGAACATTTGTATGCGGTATTTTGGGATGAGATAAGTATCCATCTCACCACATGGTTTTATTTCATTTGTTTGAAGAGTCCTCTCAACAGGAACAACCAGAGATTATGACCACCATTGCATGAGATTCTCAAATATGTGCTCAGTTAAGCAATATCAATATGACACAAATTCTCTCCAAATTTGCAGTTAGCAAGATAAACCTATTGTCAAATGTAGTAATATAAATAACGTGACGCATTATAGAACCATTATGGTCAATAGCGTCTTTGCCAAGCTATTTGGTAATATTCTAGAGAGAGATAAATATGTGGGAAGAAGAAGACAAGATTAGAGCTGCTTATCAGGTAGATTTTAACTTTTAACTAAAGCATTGAACCACTGACAATATGGTGTTTCTAGAATTGTTTTTGGGAGAGCACAAGTGAAAGATAATGTTTATTATCTATGCTTTGTAGATTTTGCCAAACTTTTCATACAATCCCTTCAATAAAACTTCGAGGAAGAATGAAGAAATTCAGAAAATCAATTCAGTGGAAAGAAACAACTTTACAGTTATACGAAAAGGTTTTGGTAGAACGAGTAATACTAACAATGGTAGCCACAAAGTCAAAATCAATAGTAATATCGATCTAAAACAAGGGTTTACCCTTGCACTAAAATTATTTCGCTTATTAATAGATTCATTAGATGACTGAATCAAGAAGGATGTCGGAGGAATGTCTATAGCAAAATCTATTTTGCTATCCATGCATATGATGTGGTGTTGTTGGAAAAAGACAGAGTTTACCAAGAAATCTAGTAGCCACACCAAATTTTGTCACCACCCCAAGACAAAAGTTAAAGTAAACAAAACAAAGTTAAATTTAACAGGTACATAGCCTATAGGATAAGTGTTAAAATTGGACAACTAGGTCCAAACTCCGAGTTGTGCTGCTCAGATGACGATCCCAATATTTTTATTGGATTCCTCTTTCGGAGAGGTGTAAGATTGATCTAAAGATCATCTCGATCGGATGAGCAGAACATGTACTTTGAATTTATTCCACTTATGTGCTAGGTCGGCCTGGAATAAAATATAGACTTAAATGTCTTAAAGGACGTGTCACACACCCACAGAGATTCCTATATATTGGAGAGACTTAGAGATCATTTGACACACATTGGTGTGGAGGAACTCTCTCTCTTTGGATAGCGTTAGAGCTGTGATATATATGGACTGTTCTTTGTTTGGGTAGATGTGTGACACGCTTGGCTGAATGACCTATTGGAGACTTTGCTGGTTGAAGCATCCTGCTGATCGCCGTAATGCCACCATTTCCTATCTCTGTTTTGGCTTGTCTTCTATCGATCTGTTAGTATGTTCTATCTTCTTCAGTATTGTGCCCTAATCTGAAATGGCATAGAACATCTGTAAAAATTAACATGGTATCGGAGCTAAAGGGGAAGACAATGCCCATTTGTGTTGATCCCCGATCTATTGATCATCTTGTGCATCGCTACTTCTAGAAAAGGACATGGTGAAGCAGAATTTTTTTCTGTGCCCTAGACAGCGTGGAAGGAGCTGTAGGTGACAGCATATTCCTCCGTGAAGCAAATCAAGGGCCTCTCTAAAATGCCGCTGGCCTAGAGGCATCCTGTCGCAACAAAATATAAGGACCGTTTTCAGATAACCAGGCTGCCCTGAACGATGCAAGCCCTAAAGAAGAAAAGTCAACGCAGTCCAGAAATGAAGAAGTAGGCAGCTCGTCGCGCTTGCCCAGCTCAGCGGTTTTCCATGGTCAATTACGCTAGGAAAATCCTTCACTGCTTCTGAAATAATACCTCCACTATCGTGAGGAGAAATTAATTTCACAGACCCCTTTTCTACCTCGTTGATCTCCAACGCGCCTCCATGGCTACTAAATTGTGTGACAATTATAAGCTAAATGAAGATACACAGAGTCATATACGACGCCATTGACGCTTCAGCAGATACAAAATCATAGGAAAACACACTTCCCCGGACACCAACAAAGAAATCAGTGATCCGTTTGCCTTCAACATAAACGGGGTGAATTGAGATCTGGCTGCCGGTAAATACCAAGGTGAACGGTGGCAAGGAATCGAGCGATTTCTGTAACCAGGGCAGGTTGGACAAGTTTTTGAATACGCAGGCAGACGAGACATCGTGAAAATTTGCCGAAAAGGAGCCGTCTAAAAACATTGAGCCGTCGTCTCAGAATTTTGGGCTCACGACTGTGAATTTTTTACAGGGCCGAAAGACAAAAGAATCAATCCTTGTTCCGGCCCAACCAGATTTCCGCCCGTCCGTCGAATTGTGGGTCATGGAAGGTTAGGGCTATTTGATTCTGAACTTCTCGACTTCTTATGATATTGGTTCGATGTTATTTCGTTTTCTGTTTTTCATCGAATGGAAGACTCGGGGAAAATTACAGTTTTGGGAACTTTGCCGACAAAGAAAATTTCCTGTTGGTTTCGAGAATGATTTACCTCAAGATACTAAGAAGAAGCAATTGAGGTCCTTTTATGGAAATTATAAATTCACGGGTCTGGATAATGGATGTTAATGCAAGAGCATCAAATTGAAGGTTGAAGTAATGTGATGAGGTATCATGTCTCGGGCCTTAATCTGAACACGGAAGCTGGAAACAAAGGGAAACAGAGGAATAGTCAAGCGGATATAAGTGGGGATGCCCTTGCTGCTGGCATGAGCGGGCTTAATTTCGAAGAGCCTGGGTGTGAGGACGATAACAATGAAAATTCAAAGAGGGATACCTCCCAGCACGTCTGTAAGTACTGTGGGATTCATAATCCTGCTTGTATTGTTCGCTGCAATGTTCTGTCTTGTAGGAAATGGTTCTGCAACTCCCGGGGCAATACTTCCGGTTCCCATATTGTTAGTCATCTGGTTCGAGCAAAACATAAAGAAGTCTGTCTACATAAAGACAGTCCTTTGGGGGAGACTATTCTAGAGTGTTACAACTGCGGTTGCAGAAATGTGTTTTTATTGGGATTCATTTCTGCCAAAACAGAAAGCGTTGTTGTTCTTTTATACAGAGAATGGTTGCCCGCTGATCGATGATAGATGCTTTTTGCAGTGGCTCGTCAAGATACCTTCAGAGCAGGAGCAACTGAGGGCACGCCATATCAGTGCTCAACAAATCAATAAGGTAGAAGAACTTTGGAAAACAAGCCCTGATGCGACCCTCGATGATCTCAAGAAGCCCGGTGTAGATGATGAGCCGCCACCAGTTGCTTTAAAATATGAAGATGCATATCAGTATCAAAATGTTTTTGCACCGCTGGTGAAATTGGAGGCGGATTATGACAAGATGATGAAAGAGTCGCAGAGCAAAGACAACATTACTGTCTGTTGGGATATTGGTCTCAATAAGAAGCGCATAGCATACTTTGTCTTCCCAAAGGAGGATAATGAATTACGTTTGGTACCTGGTGATAAGCTGCGGATGCATCTCACCCTGCTTGGCAGTCTGTCGGGCATGTGATTAAACTCACTGCCCAGGAGGAGGTTGCACTTGAGTTGCGTGCCAGTCAGGGAGTTCCAATGACTTTGTTTGGAAGAGCACAAGCTTTGATCGTATGCAAGCAGCCATGAAGACATTTGTTGTAGACGAGACAAGTGTTAGTGGTTACATATATCATCGGTTGCTGGGACATGAAGAGGCTGAGTGCAGGAGGCCTGAGACAGTTTTGGTGGCAACATATATTGTAACTATGAGTAGATGGTCATACCTTCTTCTAATGGGGTCACTTTGATGAACAAAGGAACACATGTAACATATATTGATGACTTGAGGGGCAGTGCATTGCCTCATTGAACAATATTATGATGCTGTTCTCTAGTGACAGTGGTTGTGAACCAGCATATACCTAGACTCAATCTATTAGCAGTAACCTTAAAAAGTGCCTTGTCCAGTTTTATTCTATTGGATGATTGGGGCTGATGAGCAGGAGTACCATTATGACTGTGCTGGATCTGCATGGACTGACATGAAGAAGGGTAAATTTCTGTGTTTGGAACATCTGTATGATTGGTTCCTAGATCTGTGCAATTTAGGAGACAAATTGTAGAATTGAGATCTGAAGAC
Source organism: Pinus albicaulis (assembly GCA_034641835.2). NCBI lineage: Eukaryota > Viridiplantae > Streptophyta > Pinopsida > Pinales > Pinaceae > Pinus > Pinus albicaulis. The sequence goes on along the minus strand of CM076583.1, from coordinate 184,286,785 downwards.
TTGAAGCCCTAGATCAGTCAACTATTGACTGTAAATCTGAATTTGAGAAGCAATGCTGGATGAGATACCAGTATAGCAGATGAAGCTCTCAAGTGCAGAATTATGAAAGAAGGAATCATGTTTGGATTCCTTGTTCTGTGAAGAGGGCTGGTTGAGGAAACTACAGCAGACCTCCTCAGAATAACAAGACTTCTAACACAAGCTGAGGCTTGTTGGTATATTCTCCCTGTTGGACAATGACATAAATAGATATCTTCTCTCGGGAGAGAAGCTGGCATTAAGAGGGAGAACACATCTCTGTATATACTCCTGAGCAGATACCATTGCTGAACGAAAGAAGATCCTCATGACTCAAAGACATATGGCTTCAGAGGGGGAAATTCAGGAAGAAATCCAAGAAGCCATATAACTACCAGGGGTATCTAGCAGCCATGAGTACTATTGTACAATCTGACTTTGGATCCTTTGAGGAAGTCGTAAAGCATCAAGTCTGGAAGGATGCTATGCACAAAGAGTATGAGTCCATTATGAAGAATGATGTCTGGGATGTGGTTCCAAGACCATAGGACAAAGCAGTTATCACTTCAAAATGGCTCTACAAGATCTAGCATGGATCTGATGGAAGTGTTGAAAAGTTCAAGGCAAGATTCATTGCCTGTGAGGAAGGTATAGACTATGATGACATATTTGCACCTGTGGCCCGATATACCACCATTCGATCTATTATAGCCCTTGCTGCTACACAAGGATGGAGTCTTCATCAGATGATGTGAAGACTGCATTTTTCTGCATGGTGTGATAAAGGAAGAGATATATGTGGAGCAACCTCTGGGGTTGGAAGTCCAGGATCGGGACACCCATGTCTGCAGGATGAAGAAAGCCCTCTATGGGCTGAAACAAGCACCCCGAGATTGGTACAAGAGGATAGATAGCTACTTGATGAAGCTGGGCTTCACTCGAAGAAATGCTGATCTGAACCCTTACTTCAAGATTGTCAAGGGAAAACCTCTCATTCTGGTGCTGTAAGTGGATGACCTCTTCTGACAGGTGCTGACCCTCTCTTTCATCAATGCAAGAGGGAGCTCGCTACTGAGTTCAAGATGAAGGACCTAGGACTGATGTCTAGGCCTGAAGGTCTAGCAGAGACCTGGCGAGATTTTCCTTTCTCAAGGAAAATACATTATGAAGTTTCTGGTATGATGGGCTGTAAGTCCATGGAACTCAACTTTAAGAAGTTGAGTAGCAGCGTTGCTGGGCCTGTCCTACTGAGTATCGTCAACTCATAGGGACCCTGATGTTCTTAATGAACACCTGTTCGAACGTATGTTGTGCAGTGAACACTTTGAGTCAACACATGGTTGATCATAACATTCACTGGGTTGGTGCCAAGAAACTTTTGAGATATCTCTAAGGCACGATAGACCATGGGCTGAGATACACTGCCTGGAGTATGACACGCCATGGATATACTGATGCCGATTGGGCTGGCAGTGTGGTGGATTGCAAGAGCACATATGGATGCTACTTCACATGTAGATCTACTTCGGGCAGGAATCTAAAGTCGGTAGCCTTGAGCACCGCTGAGGCCGTATACATTGTAACATGTATGGCCTGTTGTGAAGTCACTTGGTTGTGAAAGCTCTTCTGTGAGCTGTTCGAGCATGTGCTAGATGCCACCGTTATACTTTGTGATAACCAGAGGGGGATTCATTTGTTACAGAATCCCGGGTTCCACGATTGATCCAAGCATGTTGATGGCTGGTACCACTTTATCTGGGATATGGTACAGCGAGGCGCCGTAAGGCTCGATCATATAGGAACTGATGAGCAGGTCGTGGATATTCTCACAATGCCCTTGGGGAAGGTCATGTTCCTAACCTTCCGTGAGAATCTTGGTATCATGGAACGATCCTATTCTGAGGGTCCTGTTGGACGATGAGCTCTGGGAGCTCTGGGGGGCTTTGGGGACAGCTTCTCGGAGCTATGAGCAACCACAAGGCTAGGCTTGTCGAACCATGTTGGTGTGCTTGGACCCCACCGTTGTGATTATTGAGTTGGTTTACCTCTCATTATCTATGCCCCGTATGCATCCTACCCATTGAGTTTAGGGCTCATGGGAAGTACCTCTCATTTGGCCAATGTGGTGGGAAAAGCTAGAGACTAGTAGCAAAGACTGATGGACGCATCAGAGTTTGTTGTACTCTCTATCTAGGATGGCACGGTCCAACCACTTGATCTGGGATCAAGTCTTGTGAGGTCTCGGACCTCTGCCTGACTCCAGGTCAGATGAACCAACTTCGGGTTGGTTGGAGACTCTTTGTGAGTCCGATAGAGGTTTTGACCTCTGGGCTGAATCTGTCAACCAGGAATGATGTCTTTGTGACTGACCCACTTTTGTTTGAATATGATGTCAAAGAAAGGTTACTTGGCGTGATGAGATTTACTTACGTTTCAGATTGCACTAGTGGACGGAGTTCTCCCTAGTTGAGAGTGAGTGTTAAAATTCGGACAACTAGGTCCAAAACTCGGAAGCTATGTCGCCGTATGACGATCCTGTTATTTTTATTGATTCCTCTTTCGGAGAGATGTAAGATTGATCTAAAGATCATCTCGATCAGATGAGCAGAACATGTACTTTGAATTTATTCCACTTATGTGCTAGGTCGGCCTGGAATAAAATATAGACTTAAATGTCTTAAAGGACGTGTCACACACCCACAGAGATTCCTATATATTGGAGAGACTTAGAGATCATTTGACACACATTGATGTGGAGGAACTCTCTCTCTCTGGATAGCGTTAGAGCTGTGATATATATGGACTGTTCTTTGTTTGGGTAGATGTGTGACACGCTTGGCTGAATGACCTATTGGAGACTTTGCTGGTTGAAGCATCCTGCTGATCGCCGTAACACCACCATTTCCTATCTCTGTTTTGGCTTGTCTTCTATCGATCTGTTAATATGTTCTATCTTCTTCAGTATTGTGCCCTAATCTGAAATGGCATAGAACATCTGTAAAAATTAACAATAAGGATATCACCATCACATTTAATTTTGAATATCTAGAGGTGGTTCCTTCTTACAAGTACTTGGGCCTTCAATTTCACTCTAGTTATAATTAGAACTTTGAAGTGAAATTTTTTTAAAATGTATAATAGAAGGCACAAAAACTCTTCATTCTTTGCAAAACAAATGCAAGTAAAGTCAATTTTGAAGTTGGAAATTGAGGAAGTTCCTCTTCAGAATGTTGGTATATATAGTAATTTTATATTATTATCTAGTTTGTGGACTAGGCCTCTCAAAATAATCTTGGAAGAAAGTTGGGAGAATTCAAAAACAATTTGTGATAAAAGAACTGAGTAAAAGTACACGAAAGAATATAAGTGACAAAAAGTTATTCAATGAGACTAAAACCATGTGCAGCAAACGAAAGAATTTGATCCATGTATTAACATAACAATATACGTTATATAGTACAATCCACAATAACCACAGTATAACAATCAATGGTATCTATTACCCACCAAAAATGGGTAACCCATATGAGAAAAAATTTCTCCTCATTTGACAGTCAACCAGCCAACAGCCCAATGATGGTTGACAGATAGCATTATGCCAAAGTTCTCCAACTATTGCTCCGGTCATTTCTCTTGCCTATATAGCATGCTTCTTGAAGGAAGGTGGGTCATCTATTGGCAAGTACTCTAACCATTCTAGCAATCATGTGCTTTCATTTAATTTTATGGACATATTAATATGGATCACGCAGCAAACTACATGATTGACCGATCTCAATTGTATCCTTGTTCCCACACTTCACTTGGGAAGTTAGTCATTGATTCTAGTGCAGTGGGACCTCCTCCCAGGGCTTAGCGTTTAGGAAGGGCACTACTAAGGAGGCACCGATTGATATAGCATGTCCATGGTAATCCATAATTACCACTTTCCATCTCTCCCAATTATCCATCTCCATTCTTTGGGTTAATGGTCATTGGTCATTAGGATTAGCACCCCATATCCACATCCTTGAGTCAGGGCCCAAAAACTTGGCCCTGGAAGTTAATGTAACTAAAAGAACAATAAAAGCATATAAAGCCACAATGGAAAGAACATGTAAAATGCAAAAGATCACTGGGGCATATTTAGTATGTGGAAAAAATCCTAGCATGAGCTCTACTGCCCTCATTAGCCATCACCCAGTTCCCCAAGCATTTAATGCTTCATGTAAAAGAAAGGAACTCTTGAATGTCTCGACCTCAATAAGTGAGAAACTACTACATCTTAGAGGGGTATTGGAAAAGCATACAACAAGCTCGATGTCCTAAGTTATGCACCAAATAAAGATAAATCATTAGAGTAAAAGGCGCAATGAAGGGGTGGAAAAACTAGGTTGAGGAAAGAGGTAACTCATGCCACCATGATTGCTCCCTCCTTACAATGTTACACTGGATGTTGGACCCCCATTAGTTGGTCTCATGGCTATGGCATATTCCTTAAAGTCTTTCCCACTCTATGACCACCATATCACACACAACCATGTATTGATGGGCCAACCAAGGTCATGGCATTCCCCTTGGGGGCTGGAAACACCTAATAGGGTTCTTTACCTAATCATCCATGACATAAGTGAGGTATCTTGTTTACAAGTCCTGACCTAGTTAGACATTTGAAGGTGAATCTTCAATGAAGTCTTTCTCTGCCCTAGCATTAGATATCGTTCATTGTGATGCTTTAATGGTTTTATGTCCCTAATGAATTTGATCTCACTTGATCTTGAGAGGTTTTGTTTAGGTGGTATCACACTTGCAACAAAGGTCGCTTAAGGGATAGCTTGACTCTTCTTCGGCACCTTGTAGGGGGTACTTTGCCTTGTTTCGAGAGCAAATATGACTTTGTGGCCCCAATGTTGCCACTCTACAAATGAGCTTGAAAGATTGGGTATTGGACTATTTAATGATGTGCCTAGATGGACCCAGGACACCCCTAGGCTAGCCTTGACACTGTTTGATGGACGACGCATTGTTCCGGAGCCCAAATGAGGATGGTTGTCAATGGGATGACTTGGGAGGGCTAGCACGTTCCTCTTTGATGCCAATGCTTGCCCTATATAGTGTCACGTCACTCCTACATGCATGGGAAGGGTGACATAGGCCTCCTTTTGGATGACGCCATGGTAGAGGAGGTGCCTTTTGGAGATGTACACACACACTTTGAGGTTTTCTTGGAGTGAAGAGAACTCTTGGACCATTACCTCACTTATTTGATGCATTATTGCTCTTTTGGAGGATGGTGTCATGGTGGAGATCATTTTTATCCCACACATGTGGGGTTATTTGTGGCATTTTGTTATGTTTTAGAGCTATCTCAAGGTCAACTTATGACCTTTGACCTAGTTGAACACTCAAGTAAACTTGTTTTAGGGATTTTCTTGTAAAATTATGAAAGAATGACTTGGTTACCCTCATATAAATAGAGGGGAGTCGCTTTTCATTTCCATGATCATCATTCATCACACTTCTTCTTCTTCTTTAGAAGTGAGCACTAGCTTTTGTCTTCTTTTCAACTTGGCCGCAATGAAAGTTTATGGTGCAAATTGTCTTTTGAGAAGGATTCTTGCATGAGGAGGCTTCTTTGGGATAGATTGAAGAGATTCATGTGAAATTTTGTAAGTTTATGGTTCCTTTCTTTCATTTTTGCATGTCATAATATGTGAATTAGGGTTTCTATGTGAGCCATGTTAAATTTGTAATATTTATCCTGAAATCTTGATTCTTCATGGTACGTGAGAATGTTTTCCTTGAATCCTTCAAGAAAACTCTGATATGTGCATCTCTTGAACTTAAAATCTCCCATCTAAGGAAGTCGCTAGGGTTTCTCAGAAGGCACTCTTGCTCTCTCAACCTCTTCATTAAGGTTGTCTCCATTGAATTTGCCCTAAAAAGACTCCATTGCCCAATTAGATCAAGGCACTAGTCTAGTAGGTATTGATCAACCTTTTCTCTATAGTTATTTTCTCTCCTCTTTAAATTCTAGGTATCTAGGGTTAGAGTTAGGGCTTTCTTGAAATTGTGCTAAATAATAAATTTACTTGATGTGTTATTACCCTCTTAATAGGGATTGCATTTAATAATTGGGAAAAACAAAATCTAGCATTAATTGCATAATAAAACCCCAATATTAGCATTGGCATCATATATTCTATAGTTGTTTTATGCATGTTTCAGCCATAAAAACTCACTTGCATACCCTAGACCTTGTCTGCCTAATTGATAGTCTCCTTCCTTTATCGACCTATAGTTGAAAGGATATTTCTTCTAGTTGTTACATCACATTGCATGCCATATAATTGTATATCTCTCAAACCCTAACTTATAACAGCTCGCTAATCTATTTGAGTGGTCTAAGGATAGAGTACTTGAACATTGGTAAAAAGTATCTTAGCCTTCTTGGCTCTATCAATACCTTATCCCAATCACTAGACCTTGCATCACCTTAAACCCTTCTTGTTGAATATCCTTTAGGTGATCTATACAGGGAAGCCTCCCTTGTGGTTTAATTCAAGGTTACTTGGAAGCGGGAGCGGGAGCGTGGAGCGCCATTTTTAAAAGCTTCCGGTCCGGAGCGTTTTCGGGAGCGTTTTTATATATATATATATATATATATATTTTTTAATATTTTTTATATTTTTTATATTTTGATGCATATATGTCAACAAAAACATGTAGAATGATGAATTAGACATAAAAACATAAAAACATAGATTGAATCATATAACATCAATCATCTAGAAGTTATAATCTTCATCAACCATGCCCACGAGTTGGAAGCATACAACATATTGACTCTTGAGTCTCGCAAATCATCAATCTGAAGGTTTCAAGTTTTCAAAATTCAATATATAACATTTATCATCATTGATATATAACATTTATCATCATTGATTTCAAATTTCAATATCTAACATTTATCATCATTGATTCATTGATTTCAAAATTCAATATACATTTATCATCATTGATTTCATTGATTTCAAAATTCAATATACATTTATCATTGACATATAACATTTATCATCATTGATTTCAAATTTCAATATCTAACATTTACATTTACCATTGATTCATTGATTTCAAAATTCAATATATCATTTATCATCACTGATTCATTGATTTCAAAATTCAATATATAACATTTATCATCATTGATATTATATAACATTTATCATCATTGATTCATTGATCACCATATAACTTTCATGAAACATCATATTCATAATTCATAATGACTTGTAAACAGTAAACTTATAAATGCCAACTTCAAAGTTTCACCTTTCAAATTCAAACTTCAAACTTAAATTGTCATTAAATATATGAAATCAGAAAGAGTCAAGTTTCAACTGTTCAACTGTCAACAACAATTAGAAAAGACTAGTAAACAACAAATCTATTTTATCTTCTGGCTGGCCCCTTGCCACGCCCACGAGAAATGTCTAATTTGTGCAAGCCACAAGGAAATGGTGGTCTTCTAGTACTCTCAGGAGTACCACAACCATGACTAGAAGGTGGAGGCTGGATCTGCAAAGGAACAATAGTGTGATATCGAGAACTGGCGCTGGCACTGGCACTGGCACCCGCACTGCTACTAGTAGATGGTGGGACTGGCCCTGTGTGTGGCGGTGTTGCTGATGCTTCATCATCATCCCTAAAAAGTTCTGCTTCCAATTCTTCCATATGTACCGTGCCGTCCTCCAAATTATCATCCTCTGGGTTGTTGTCCCAGACTCTATATGATTGATCCTCATTTGCCCGATCACAGTAATGGCTCAACAACCTCAAGTTGTAATGCACATAAACCAAGCTTTCAGCTCAGTTTTCATTCAGCCTGTTTCTTCTCACATTGTGTATGAAGTTGTAGGTGCTCCAACACCTCTCTGCAAAAGAAGCGTTCACAACCTGTGAGAGAACTTTTTTAGCCAACTTTGGCAAAAGTCCCATGCCGCCATATGCTTCCCACCATGTGAGAGCATCAAATCTGTCCCTGTCTTCCATTGCATGGAAAGAACCAAAGTTAGCAGTGCAACTGAAGTATTTACCTAATTCAAGGCGTAATCTAGCACACTCCTCCCTGTCAGGTACCAACTTGTCCAATGCCTTCATGTACCCCTCTTGTACTTCTGGATTTGTGTGAGCATAGTTATTAAAACCGGAACCGGTGGACCTAATGAACTGGGTTTCTAACCGGAACCGGTCTAACCGGGAGCGGTCAGATCTCAATGAACCGGTTTTAAAAAAAATACATTAAATAATTATTTTTTAATAAAAAAAACTATTTTTAAGATTTGCAACCATGATTCCAAGCCAATAGAGACAAAATATGCAAAGTTTGCTCATTTATATACCGTGCAAAGGTGAATATATCAAAATGGCACCTAGTGCAATACATATCATCGAAAACTACATAAGCAATGAGGCTCCAAATGGCCCATAAAGTCCAAAAACAATGCTACAAGCTATGAGGCCATTGGCCTAATACAAGACTACATATTAGTGATCAACAACATGATCACTCCTCATCATGATCAAAATCATCACCACTACTAGACAAGGGATCATCAACATGAGCTACATAAATAATATGGCTCAAAGTTTGAGAACTCCTAAAACTCCTCTACAACTTTAGTAGTAGTAGTAGTAGCAAAAATAGACATCAAAACTACAAATCACTGAGCAACATGGTCTCTCATGAAACTCATCATCGATTCATCGCTACTAGAAATGGGATCATCAACAAGAGATACATAAACATCATCTAGCTCAAAGTCTTCAGACTTGGATTGCTCAACCTTATAACATGATAGAAATTGAAAAATTTTAACATGCCTAACCAATGATTTTGGTTTGAGTGAAGGGTTCATCTCCTCAACCTTAAAATGTGGTAGAAAAATATTAGCATGCCTAACCAGTTGTTTTCCTTTGATTGAAGGGTACATCAAGGTTCTTAAAGGACTTCATGCTCTTGATCAAATGCCAATATCATACCCTTACACATGATAGAATCAAATGGAAACATTGCAAATTCCCAAACCATGAAACCCCGAAAACCATTAAGTCTGCTGAATTTTGAGTGAAACCTAAAATTCTAGTTTCTCCATATGAAATCCAATGAGGTCGAAACCACTCTTAAACATCCTGAGTCATTTCATGGTAATGTTAAAAATTTAAGTAAATTTTCATCCTTTTACTTTAAGAATTTAACATTACCATGAAATGTCAATGCTTCTCTTACCTCCACATTAGCCCTAAAACCCATTTCTGGCCCTAAACAAATCGTTTTTTCATTGAAAAATCTCGCCTGGGAAGCAAGTGAGTTTCGGAGCTGCTCGTATAACGCTCTCGAGCTTTCCAATGTTTAAAACGCCCAAGTTGCGAAACGCTCAGCTTAGGGAGCGTTCGCTCCCGAGCGTTTCCGGAAATGCTCCCGAAAAGGCAGGGAGCGTTTTAACAGGTTCGAAAACGCGCTCCCGAAAACGCTCCCCTCAGGAAGCGTTTTCGAGAGCGCGTTTCCGAACGCTCCCGCACAGAGCACGTTTCGGGAGCGGGAACGAGAGGGGGGGGACGTTTCCCCGCAACCTAGGTTTAATTCACCACTAAACAACTAGAGAAAGGCCATCGAGGTGAGAGTAGTGGTCGATCTCTTGTTGCCATAAGGTCTAGGTTTTCCTAGTGGGGCTTTACACTAGACCTACTAGATTTTGCGATAATAGTAACTAATCAGGATGATTAGGGCCACAACATAAAGCATAACTATGCATATGATATCTATAACTATATTCTAAGGTGCAAATAAAATGGTCAAAGACTTAATGATTCGAGGCAGACAAAGGCACGCAATCCTCCCTCAATCAAAACTCCGCAAAATTATACCAACAAGGCAACAAAAAATAGTGAAAAAACTAGTATCATCTCCGAATCTTCAGCCTGATACTCATCTTCTAAGAATTCCAAACTCAATGAATATCTGCCTAGAAAACTACCAATGGACACATCGAACCATGACCATGGTTTTGGAGTAGGTTCAACACAAAATTTTGGCAATTAATGCTAATCTTAAATTCTTAAAGGATAAATTTTTAATCCTCTTACTTACAACTTTAACATTACCATTCATTTTTTCAGAATGTTTGAGAGTGGTTCCAACCTCATCAAGTTTAATTTGGAGAAAATAGAATTTCATATCCCATTCAAAATTCATCAAACTTAATATTTCTTAGAATTTCATGATTGGTGGGATTACACCATTTTCACTGGATTCTATCACATATGTGTTGGTCTAAGGTTGTCATTGATGTCAATATGGAGATCAATATTCTTGCATAGTCATCATGCAGACCTCGTATAAAGATGTCCTTGCTCATAATGACAAGTCCCTCTTGTTTATTTAGGATGTCATTAATGATGATGTGCTTACTCTTGATGAAGAAGCCTAGAACCAACATGCTGTCAAGATGGCGAATATTCTTAAGGTGCCAAGTGTCAGTGATGTAACTTGGTAACCTAGAAGACTACACTTAATGATGTTATACATGATGACACTTGATGAAGGTCTTGATGACATGGTTGGAGCCTATATGTTGGCATGGAGGACCATTTGATGACATGGACAATGATTGGTGACATGACATGCAGTGACTTGGAGATCACTTAATTGGCATTCATGGAAATATCAATGATGGATTCTAGAAGTATATATACTTGATGAAGCTATCCATATACACTTACGAAGCTCATTGTTCATCCCTTCATGCACAAGAAATACAAGGACTATCGCCAAGAAAATACTTAAGAAGATCTCTCTAAATGAAGGCAAACTGTCCATCATTTTTATGCACGGGAATACAAGGACAGTCAGCGAGAAAACTATTTTTTTGGGGACCTTGAAGGAAGGATATCAAAATGAGCCATTGTCCATCTTAAAGAGGACTCCTTCCTCTTTCCAACGAGCCCTCATATGCCCCAAAACTCCCCGTGGTTAGAAAGATATTGATTTTTGAAGTTGTGCAATAATTATATTTTTTGAGCCGACTTGTCCTAGTTCCTTCATGTCGGCCTACATCTAGAAAGATGTGTCCATTCATTCTAACGTCAAACCAGTATTAATATGAATTTGGACACCTCATTTTAGCACCAAAAATTTCGGTGATTTCTCAGAGATAAGATACAGAACAGGTAGGAGACCGAGGAGAATGTTTTTAAGCGCTGTTTGGGTTAGATTTCAACAAGAAACAACTGCATATATCTCAGATTTTTTTACAGTACTTCAGATTTGGGTTTTGTGACCAAACTATAGTTTAGACTTAGTTCTGTGGTGATATATCTACGCCTCTGGTGGCTCGGATTACTTGCTGGAGTGACAGAACTCTAACACAAAATTCAGACCTGTGTTACAGCCCAGTGCTAAGTCTCGAACTTGTGTTTCAAACTGCCCAAACCACATATTCAGACCAACAGTTCAAGAACAGTGCTATCTGTGTTAAGATTGGACAGTCTCTTGTTCAGCATGGATTATTGGAAACGCTTGAACAGTCACCAAATAAAAGGATTGAACAGAGGGACAATCATACATTTGTTTATGAGCTCGGAACCTTTGATTGCCTCCATTACAGTTTAGTCTTATTGATTACTGTTGTGTGAAGGCTCGGACCAGGACTAGAAAGACCTCACCACAATGTTTCAGACCTAGTCAACAATGGGGTTGTAGTGCAGAACAGTAACCTTCTTTGGAACTCAGTGAAGTTACATCTGTTTTGGTTATTATTTGAAGAGCTGAAGAAGAAGCATCGACAAGTTTGGATAGCTAATTTGTGGAGAATTAAGGAGGGTTAGACCTGAACTTGTTGTTGCCCTTGTTGAAGAACAACTCAAACTTGTTGTTATACTTGGATTACAGTCCTATGATGAATAATGAATGAACATTGATAAAGAATATTGAAGGTGCTTCAATCTGTGGAGGAGCAGTGAAATATTTAGAGCCTTCATGCATGGCAGCCTTATTAAGTCATGGCAGATTTCGAAGAACCTTGTTGAGGAACTATAGTGGAGCAGACCTTGGGTTTAAACAAGGCTAAAGTACTTTTCAAGGAGCATTGATTTTGAAGTAGCCTTGAAGAACATCTGGTGTATTTAGGGACTAATTATATTAGTCCATTGGAGCAATTATTGTAGACATCTTGGAGCACCTATTGAAGAGCTTGTGGAGAAATATCTTATTGGGCAAGCATTGTTGAAGACACCTTTCAGTAGCTGATCTTGAAGACATTCTTGAAGACCATGATGCATTGTTGATGTCATCATGAGGTAACCTTGAAGAAACAAGCGTTTGGGTGACAAGAAGAGCAATGGAGACACCTTCATGTGAAGAACAAGGTTGTCATTGATGACGTGATGTGTAGACGACAGTGAAGAGTAAGCTGAAGATTGTCAGGGCTCGTTGAAGAAGACATTGGGAGCCGTGAAGTATAACCAAATATATCTTGACGAAATGAAGCAGGAAGTTGGAGCCTCATAGAGACAAGGTTGGTGCCCTAGAGGATAGGAGTCCTCAAGAGACCAGGTTGGAGCCCTTGAGGTTGGTGCCTTAGAATTGACAATGTTGGAGCCTTGGAAAGTCCAAGTCGGTGCTTGGCACAATACAGGTTGGAGCCTGGAAGATTGGAGTCTTCATCTAGGGTTGGAGCCCTATGGGCCTATACCATTATTGTACTTTACTTGTAGAAAGAAGAATTAAATAAAAGTATCTATTCCATCATTGTTCATTTTGTGTTCTAAATATAAGTGATCTAACTAGTAAAATTAACAATTGAAAATAAATACTGATTCACCCCCCTCTCAGTATTTCCAACAATATGAGGGCATGTGATTTGCATTTAACCAAGAGCACCAAGCCCTTTATGTATCCCGATGTTGGTGGTGTTGATTGTTGGACTACTTTGTCATGGCCTTAAAAATGTACCCTTCACTCAAATAAAAAACATTGATTAGGCATGTTAAGCTTGTTCTACCATATTTTAAGGCTTGGAAATTTCATCAAAATTGGGTGGTGTTGATTAATGTCCCTAAAGGATCGAGGTAAAGCCCAGGCTAGACAAGAGACCGAGGATAAAGGATGATATTAATGATAAGGATCCCAATATAAGTGATGGTGGAACATTGCTTATCATTTAAATGTTCTTGCTCGTTTATTCATAATGCTTTCTTTCAAAGTTTCAATATAATCATTAATGTACAATGGATGACATTTCTAACTTCATATTAATGTAGTTTTCATCTAGAAGTAGCACAAATACGCATGTTTTCGTATATTATGCAACTAATTTGGCATTTTACACGTTTTTTTTTTTAACGAGTAAATTATTTCCCAAAAATTTCAAGCGCAGAGCACCTCGAGATATATATATATATATATATATATATATAACTCTCAAGGTGCTCTGCGATTGAAATTGTTTGTGGCACTCTCAATGCTCCTACTCCCACGATTTGACAAACTAGATTTGGTTTGCTTCTATTCATTTTTTCATCATGGGAAAACAGGTCCTCAAGGCCAAATTGATCCCCAAGAAAAATAAAGAGATCATTGCAATTGTAAACATAATCGTATTACTAAAGCACTTTATATTTTAAGATAGCCTTGACCACACTACTCACAAAGCCTATGGATCTCTCTTTATTGAGACAACAAACAAAGGGCTTCATGTACAGTCAACCTTACAAATCCATTGAACACTTGTTCTTCCAACCCACATATATCCAACCTTTCATGGAAACAATTACATCTACAAATAACAGACCATCTAAACATGACCTGTATCGCCAACAATCATATAGGAAGACTAATTCCAAAAGTAACCAAATAAGAACACACGCCTAACTAATTAATAACACAAGGTCATTACACATGCATTTGAGATGGACATATCCCATAGTTTACACAGAGATTGCATGCATATGCTTATATTTACAAAGGGCTGGTTCTGCACCAGGCAATCCAGCTGCCCAGACAGTAAGGTCCTGACCAATCTTTCGAGAGAATTTTATTGTTCTTCAATATGGAATTCATCCCAGATGCTGATGTTCTCCACCTCTCTCTTCTCGTCAACTCCTTACTTACCTTCATTTGAAGGGTTGGTCTTCCCTGAAATATCGTAAGTAGCTCAAATGCGGTTAGCACTTACCACGGTGAGGTACGTAAAAAGGTGTGCCTTCCCCTTCTAATGGTTCCTGAGACTTGCATATCGTTATTGTCAATGATCCTACCACTACCACAAATTCAACTAGGTAACCTTGTTACAATCTCTCCTTCTTCTAAATGATAAGGTTAAATTAACTTCACGACATGGCCAGCGACGAACTGTCTCGGCATGATCCAAACACTTTACCAGATCATTAAATTGGTAGAAGTGGCGGGCATTATGTCCAAAGGGTGGAGACGTAGTCAATGCAATATGATAACTCACCCTTACTAGAATTCCCTCGTTGAAGATCAATAATTCTAATGGTCTACCCCACAAGGATACAATTTTGGAAAGATTTCCCATACCTCTTGCACCATGTTTAAGAACTCGTCGAGTGTATCAGTGTAGCCATGTGTGGCTCAGAACATCAAGAGGTATTACAGACCTATTATTGCCTCAAACTTTCAAAAGCCTCACTGGCCGTAATCGCTCTAAAAATCTGAAAACGATATATGAAATTTACTTCACATAGAAATGGGCAGACCATTGCTTTTGAGCTTGCAATACAACTAACGCGGTTCACATATTTTCTCAAACATATCATTGTACAACAACGACAAAACATGACACTGAAGAAAGTCGAGTAACAGCCATCAGATTCTCTGATCAAACCCAACTCTGAAGACTAAGATGGTGCAGATAGTCAGCTAATACTGCAAATGCTTAAATTCATCAAATGCAAATCTACAAGCAAATACAGCGTACCCCGTAATCGTCGCTCTTGTGGCCCTGCTAAAATCAATCCAAATCTCTAGTCCTTGGAATTATTGAATTGTAAGCGAAACAGACCTCGATCACACAAACGAGTAATCCCGATCAGATTCTCTGATCAAACCCAACTCAGAAGAGAAAGATGGTGCAGATAATTAGCTAATACTGCAAATGCTTAGGTTCTTCAAATGCAAACCTACAAGCAAATATAGCGTACCTGGTTATCGTCGCCCTTGTCGCCCTGCTAAAATCAATCAGAATGTCTAGCCCTTAAAATTATTGAATAGTAAGCGAAGATGACACAAACGAGTTCAACTCTTAGTTGGAATTAAAACTCACCATATTTGGGTTTAGGAGAAAGATTTGTAACTCTCTTGTAAATTTCATATAGGAAGGGAATGGAATCCCAAATAAAATGAACTTGATTATTTATTAACTGATTTATTATTTAAATATATGTGTATATATAATATTTTTTATTTTTTTTAACCATAGTGAATTTTATGATTTAACAAGAGTTGAGATTTTGCTTGAAAGGGATAATCTATTTCTTGAGTTGGATCATAAGAGGCCATATACTCAATGGGAAAACTTACCGTTAAACAACATATCATTGTGGGAAAGAGGTTTATATGAAAGGTTAAGGAAAGTTTATAAGGATGAAGGACGCTTATTAATATTTTTTTAACATCTCAAGAGTTGAAACCAACTTTATATAACATTAATATTTTAGTAAGGATATGCTTTCATATTAATTCGGGAATTTGTATTTCAAAAGTTTTGAATTGATAAAATTTGTAAGAAAAAAAATCATTTATATATTATTATTTTTATTTAAATTTTAAATTATTTTTTGTTTAATCATTTTAGGAGAAAGATTTGTAATTAAATTCCACATTTTTCGCTTATGTGGTTTAGAATAGATAGTGATAGGGTGTATTGTTAAGTCACTCTCTGATGTGAAGGAATAGACAATGATAGGGTGCATTGTTAAGTCACTCCTTGATGTGAAGGTCATAGATTCGAAACTCGGTGGGCAAAAATCAAGTCATATTGAGAGTTGGTGTGACCTAGGCCATGTGCGATCACGGGTGACTTTGACAACTTAGATGCCCCTAAGTGGTGATTTCTCAAGTCACAAGTCAAGCCTAAAATCAAACCTAGACAACGTAGACAACAAAAGAAATCACCATCTTTTCTTTGGTTTAGGAGAAAGATTTGTAATTATCTTATAAATTTCATATAGAAAGGAAATGGAATACCAAATAAAATGAATTTATTATTTATTAAGTGATTTATTGTTAAATATATAATTGTCTATACATAATATTATTGTTAATAAGGGATTTGAAGAAAAAGGTTAGGAAGAAACAAATCACAACAAAAAAATGGATTTTGTTTGCGCTAGGGTTTCAACGGTCTGCTCTGCAGGTTTTGGCTCGGCTGCTACAAACAAGTCCTCGACTTGTCCCTAAGGAGAATTTCGATATGAAGCTTTCGGTTTCTGTTGTGATCACATACTCAGTGGAGGTCGTGTCGTGCTCCCTCACGCGAAGGTGTAATTTATTTTGTGGTGTTCTATTTTCAAGTTGTTTGCAGAGGAAGGGGAGCTCAACCCTTTGGTTGCCTTCAACTATGGGGCTTATTAACCGCTCAATCCTTGTAACCAGTGTGGTTGGCACTCTCTCCTTGCCGGACTAGACAAGTCGGGTATATTGGCCCAGAAAATCGAGGGTATTTTCTTTCCATTTTTTCTGTACTTGCTATATATTATGCATAAGGGAAAATTTTATGGGGAGGTTTTTGATGGCCATGGAGACTGAAATGATGCACTGCCTGGTACCATTCTATGTGTGGCTTGGTAACGCTTTGTGATCTCCGTGTCAGAAAAAAAAAAAATTTAAAAATAAAAAAAAAATTTAAAAATAAAAAAAAAATTTAAAAAATTAAAATTAAAATTAAAATTAAAATTAAAATTAAAAAAAATAATAATAAATAAATAAATAAAAATAAAATAAAATAAAATAAAATAAAATAAAATAAAAATAAAAATAAAAAAATAAAATAAAATAAAATACAATTTTGTTCCTTTGTATGAACAAATGCACCCATCCCTGTGCCTAATGTGTCATCCCTATCTCTAGGATGTTGGACTTCGTTCTACTCCCTAGTGGGGCTCCACATTTTCTTCAAACTGTGAGGACAAATAATGGAAGTTTTTAGATTTTTATTTAAAAAATCAGTGAGAAATCCCTATCATTTTGGATCAGAAATACAGATCGTGTATCCTCGCTAAAGGAATCTATTAAGCTGAAAAGGGGAATACCCATGTTATTTCAATGTTTGCAATTTGCTAGAAAATCCCTACAAGACTCTAGACAGATAAAAGACTATAACATCACAAAAAAGTCAAATCTCATTCTAAATTTTGAATTTCAAGTTACATGGGGGTGCTCTTGGTGCCAAGACATCAATGACACTCTAGTTTCCTTTAAAGATGCAGTTAAAGGAAAGCCTTCAACTCCTGCAAATTTGGGACAACATATTCTAGGACCCTACATCGTGGACAAAATGGAGCAAGCTCCATCCATGGAAATAAATAACACAAAGGTTTATTCCATGTTTTCAGATTTTAATTCAAAAGTAATTATTTGCAGATTCAATGACTATTGCACCAGACTAGATGATTTATTTCATTGAGTGTTCACTTCTTGGACACCAAAATGTGACATATTTCTATATCTAAATGACTTTCCACGGTCCAATTTGAAAAACAAAAGGATTTGGATTTTGTACAAAATGAAGGATCATGGTTTTAGGGTGGGGCTTGTTTATCTATCACTCCATGGTTTCTTGGTTTTGATGCCACATCTATGGTGGTTACAGTTATGCTAGTATGGGTCAGGCTTCCTGTTAAATTTATGTAGACATGGAATGTTCTATGCTTAATGTAATTTAACTTCAATATTTTTTAGGCCCGATTCAATTTAGTAATCACATAAACATGAAATTAAAATGTTGATAGAACATAATAATAGATCAACAGAAGACAAGCCAATAATATAGATCTGGTTTTACAATTCTTCTTGTCCAGCAAATATATAGGATAGTGTGTTTTACAATAGTCAACAAGATGCATCAGCTAGCAAAGACTTTCTCAACATCATATCAACCAACCCTCCAAGTGTCACACACAACCCTCAAAGACAGCTCATCAAAAGTCAACGTTGGTCAACAAAAAGTCAGCGCATAAAAGTCAACGTTGCAAATTTAGGGCTTCGGTCAAAGTCAACGTTCAGCCTCGATTTTTGTGCCCAACAATACAATCTTCAAAAATAGGTATTTCTACAACGTTTGGAGGTCAAAACACCAAGGGTTGACCATGGTCAACGCTGGTCAACGCACCAGAAATCAACCCTAAAAATAGTCCGCAATATATACCCAGCTGCAACTCTGCACGTGTGAGAGAGAGAGGCCTCCAAAGGCTGATTGAACCAATCAAATCACAAGAGAGAATGTGTGATGAGTTGATGAGAAAATGATCTCCAAGTCTCTCCAATTTATATCCACCAGTGAGGGTGTGTGACACATCTATTGGGCTTGTGAGCCTACATTAAAAATATGGTCGACCTTGCACATGTGTGGAAAATAAAATCAAAGTATATGTTATGCCCATCCAAACAAGATGATCTTTAAATCAATCTTGCACCTCTCCGAAAGAGCAATCCAACAAAAATATAATCATCATATGAGCAGTGTAATCTGGAGTTTGGACCTAGTTGCCCAAAATTAACACTCCCTCTCAACTAGGGAGAACTCCATTTGTCCACATGTGCCATACAGAGATCAGTACTGTTAGGGTCCTATAATAATAGGGTTCATAATTTTTTAATTGACTTTGATAGTCTTGTAAATATGTACATACCTTGCTTTCTGCAAGTTGTTTTCCCATATTTGAAAATAATAAAAAATGAAAAAAGGGTAAAAGTCCTAAAAGAAAAATCAAAGGACTTGAAAAGAAAAGATAAAAAAGAATAAAAAATGAACCCCAAAAGAAAAAAGAGATAGAATAAGACATGAAAGTGAGCAAGTCAAAATGCCACTACTATTTACTTTTACTGCAAGAATAATGATTATGTGTAGATTGTCCATAAATGCCATAATCCATGATCGGTTAAATAGTTTAATCTTAACTTTTCATGCTTTGAATTTCATGTTTTAGATGGAGAATAAAGATATGTCAAACAGTTTAAACTTGACAAATTAGTAGATAGTTAGAGAATAAATTAGGAGATCAACAATTTAGTATGAACCCTCGGATGAAATAAGGTTAGACTTAGATAGTTTTTTATGCTTTGAAAGAAAAATAAATTTAGGGTTGCAAGCTTAAATGCACCCATGAAAATGAAATAAAAAATGTTAGAATAATGATGGGGAGGTAGAAAGAAGTTGTGCAAGGCATGTAATAAAGCATCATCGGGCAAAAAATACTAATTTCCCCTCCCCCAAAATGATCCAGTATTCTAAACCTTCAGTTAAAGAGGCTCAAATCATTTCTCTGACTTCTATTGGGACAAGACCCAAGGCTCAATAACTGATTGGTTAAAAATATTGGATTCTCTACATAAAACCCATTTCATTAGCATATTCACCCTTTTCGAAAACTATGATCTGTTTTCCTAAGTAAAACACCTTTTTTTCTTAGTGAAAGTAAAATCCCTACTTAATTAATTCCATTTTCATTCAAAAAAACTTAAAAACCTATACAATACATTTTATCCTAAGTTTATGTGTAAAAAATCAAAATGGGACAAATTATGCTTTATTGCCTATTTACACTTTACTTAGTTTAAATCTATGTATTTTAAATCATTTCATTACATTTTCCATTTCATATTAACTTCTAACCTAAAGTATTAAATCCTTATAAAACAACCCCATCCCGTACATATTAATTTCTTTATATATTAAATACCCAAAAAGAAAACCCGTTTATTTTAAGTTAAGCCTATGTTTATTTATCCCACATGTTAAAATAAATCCCCGATCTTTTCCCATAGGTGTAAACATACCTTATATGTTATAATCCTACCCCCTATGGTTTTAAAACACTTGATAAAAATGTTTTACATGTCATGTATTACCATATATACCATACTGCACCATTGGTTAAAAACATTCGTTAATGTTTTATTTTAACCATATAACATTACCCCCGCCAATCAAATAAATATAAGTTTTTACATTATATATATATATATATATAACTTTTAAACCTATCCCGCTGCATATCAAACCCCAGACCCCACCTATTACCACCGAGAAACTCCAAGATGCAATCGCAGTCATTCACATCAAAGCCATTTAATCCAACGGTCAAAAGACGATATCACATTTTAAGTTGCGTAGCCATAACACATTTCAAACCAAGCGAAATGGTATGTTTTGCACCCTTCTCCCTCCTCCAGGTAGCCAAATACTATTGGATCACATTTGATCGAGTAATACCATTTACCACTCATTTCCTATGCGATAACCGCCTGTGGTTTTTTGCCTTTGAAGACTGAAAACCACTATCTACCCATTGTGACCGCCATTAATTGGAGATTATTCTAAACCTGAAATGTGCCATTCAACCCTTTCCTACACTATTTCACTGTATGCGTCCTCCTGACTGAGAAGAACGAAGCCTGTACACTGATTCAAGCCTAGAAACAACAAAAAGCCACGCAGTTGATGTCAAGACTATAGAAGATCCCAGACTATTGTTAAAGACCTGAAAAGCTACCAGAAACCTTTCAAAATGCCTCAGAACCTATTTTAAAAGACCAACACCTGCGCAAATAGGTATTTTCCAAAAAACACAACCCTGTTATCATACTTAAAAGAATTTTATGAAGGAATGGAGTTAAATAAAAGCTTATATACCTAAAGAAAGCTTCTACTTGTGTGAAAAGAGTCAAATTAATGCTAAAATTTGATTAAAAACCCCTGTTTTAATACTGCATTCAGTTTTAAAGGAAAAAATCGAGTTTATTTTAGCTTTTGCAAACGTAAAAGACTCCTAAATTGCCCAGAAATCCTCTGCAGGTAACCCTAACCCTCTGCACCCAATTTGAATCAAATTTTAGCCCAATATTCAATGAAAAAAACATAAGAAACCCCTCTTCTTATTTTATAAACATGTGAGAATCTGAGGTATACTTTAAAGCCAAAATTGAAGGTTGAAATCCAAAGAAAGAACCAACTTGTCCTTATTTTATCCAGAGAACCTCTGTCAAAGTCAAGAAACACTTTTGTAAACCATTTAATCTTACAGAAGAATCTAGAAAGCCTAAAACTATAATTTTAGTGATCGAGAAAACCTAAAAATGCCAAAATCCAATCCAGCTATATCCTGCAAGACTGCAATCATTGTGAATCCTCTAAAACCTCCTCTTGTAGACATTGAACACACACCTTTAGCAGATGTGGACTATAAAATAGCAGATCCAACATTAGAATTCAATCTATTAGACCTCCACTACTGGAGCTTCAAAAAATCTTTAGATCAGGTTGAACAAATCCAAATTTGGGAATCAAACCTACCCAAATATGTTGTTTCAGCCACTCATCCATGCCCAAAGGTTATTAGGTTTTGTCAGAACTATTATGTACCTAAACAAAGAGCAATAGTAAATGCAAACAAATAAGTACTGTTTACAGTTACTTCTGAGTCCATAAACCAGATGTTACAGCTCAAACCTGATCCTAAAGCAGTTCCTTTGTCAATAGAAGCACTTACAAAGCTATACATTAATCTTGATTTTCCCAAAAGGTTTCAAATTTTCCAAGTGCTCATGCATTTACATGTTGAAATTCCACAAATTAACCCTCCTTATTCCACTTCAAAATTTCCAGAAGTGTCTACGCATGTCATTTTCATGTTGTCATTTATCCTAGGTTACTTTATAGATGAGCATACAGATGAATCAATCCTAGGTTTCCTATCTACTTTTGCACCAAGACAACCTCCTTCTCTCATTTTCAATTATGTTGAATACATTGTTGATAGTATCTATGAGCAGCTTGTTAAATTTCCAACTGAACGAGTGTTTAGATATACATCCTCTCTCTTCCATATGTTCTTGAATTTTCAAGCGAACAAGTTTCCTATAACCCTCCATAAGCTTGATATAGAAGAAAAACCACATTTAATCATCTTTTGAACATCTTTGATCAGAAAAGAGTCCACAAAGTTCAGTTTTGCAGAGTTTACAGATCGCTTTGTCCACCCATTTGTAAATATGTTGACGAATCAGGAACAACCAAGAATTAGTGATGGAATGAAGAAGGTTCTACAGCTATCAGAGCATACTAGAACTGGAGATTGGTATTTATATGAAAAACACACAGAAGTCAGATTTTTTGGGTCTAATCTTCTACCCTAAAAACTACCTAAATATGTACCAATGTGGGTTTTTCCCTTGGTATACATCAGGAAAATTCTAAATTCTGATTCTATCAACTTCCTAGTAGCTAAGAAGAAAACACAATGTAAGTTGAATAATCAGGTGGGACGTTTTATCTATAATCACAAAGATGCAAAGACATAAGCAGCCAAACAGTTACTTGAGTACAAATTTGAAGAAAGCTTCTCATGGAACTATGATCCATAAGGAATATTATGCAAAATGAGGGTTAAGTTCAAACTAACACCTTACATTCATGAGAAAAAACCGAGATTGAACAATATGTTAATCAAAATGAGTAACTAGAAAAGACTTCGGTAGATGCAGTTAAACAGGGTGATACTAGTCACAAATTACAAACTAATCAAGGAGAGAAAGCTACTAAAAGAGTTAGAGAAGAAGGTACTTACATTGCTGAAACAACAACTGAAACAAGGTTTAAACTAAGGTATGATAAAAAGCCTCATATTAATCCAATTGATAAAGAGAAAGTGACTATTGAGGTAGAAGACATAGATGTCCTAGTGACAAATACAGATGCTGCTACACTCATTACAAATGAACCAGTCACAGAGAATTTGTATGAAGGAAATCCTGATAATTCTAATACACAGGTGGTAGAGAAACAACAGAATATGGAGGCATCCTCCTCACAGACAACAGAAGAAAAATACCTTGATATTAGGGAAAAATATAAGCAAATTAAGACAAAGTATGTGTTGAGATTCAACAAGATGATGAGCTTAGTGAAAAAAGTTGCCTTCACTAAGTGGGCCCGCAGGCTATTTTTGGCACAAGTCTATTTTTAGACTATGTCTATTTTTAGACATGTCGATCATATTTCAGAAGTTGCAAGATGCAATTTGTGGATGGTTGATTAAGTTGGAAAAATAGATGAAATTCTATTTTTAGAATATTGGGCGAAGTCTATTTATAGATCGTTGATCTAAAAATAGATGCATGTCGATTATTATTAACTCTTAATAATAATCAGACACTAAACAACAACTTATTCTCTTGGAGCACTTTGTTTCAGTGCACAGATGTGGCACATCAGTGGACTGAGGGAATTACACAATTCCCAAGGGTTTACTGGAGCTAATGCATGGAGGACTCAGTTAGAACTCAAGTGGCAGAGTTATGACACGGTTGGAAGAAGTAGTTATGGAGTTGTATTCAGTTTAACTCAGTTAGACTCAGTTGAGCTAGTTGTATCTAGTCTAACTGATTGATACAGTAGTGAGAGTGGAGTGAATTAATTAGTTGATTAATTCACAAATAATAACTCATTAATCAACTGAAAAATACAACAGTTAACTACAGTGCATGGCAGTTTCAGTGGAGACCAGTGGAGAGATAGGTGAAAGGGCAAGATAGACTGTCTGTTGTGACTATAGTGATGCATTGATTGCATCCAACACTCAGTGGAGATGCCAATGAGGATTGTGCAGTCAATCCAAGTGTAATTTGAATTCATTCAGAGTTATTCTTTAGCAGGGATTGTGCAGTGGAGGCAGGCTAGCAGGTGGCAAAGATCGGTGCATGGATTTGCAAGATTAAGCCTGATTAGTGTATGACGATTGTATTGTATTGAGATCTTGTGATAAGATTTGTATGCTTGTATGAGATTTTCATATGTTCTCCATGTTACATAATATATATTTGGGGTTTTCAGCTTCAGGCTTTCCCGGTTAAAAATTGTGTTATGTGCGATTGATAATTTTTGTTTATGCTTCACATGTGTGTGCAATTAAATTTTCCGCGAAAGATCAACAAGTGGAATAGATTCAATATCTTGCATAAAGTTAAATAGTGTGAGATCAAGTGGATATTGGACATATGCATGCTTAGTGCATATAATTTCTACATGGTATCAAAGCATTGTTGATTGAAGATTTCAATTGTGAAGTGAGTTTGTGCTAGTGGACAATTCGAATTTGCTAAAGAAGATTCTTGGTGCAGAAATTGAGTATACATTGAAATGTCTTTCAATGGGTTGAGATTGGAGTATGCCCTTGATGGGAGCTCGAATTACATAGCTTGGAAGGACATGATGGAGGCAGTGCTGGAGGATAATGGGCTGAAGGAGTTCATCAATAACGATGTTCCTAAGCCGGGATCTAGCGATGCTGCATTACTTGATGCATGGCAAAAGAAGACTGCAAAGACGAGGAGGATTATGTTGGAAGGTGTGAAGGACCACATTGTGTCTAGCCTTCATGGGAAATCCATTCCATTCTTAATGTGGAAGGCTTTGAAAGACTTGTTCCAAAGTAGAAGTGACCAGAGGAAGTTGGCGCTTAAAGACAAGCTCAGAAAAATAAAAATGGAGAAAGGCAATAGTATTCCAAAATACCTCACGAAGTTTTTCCAATGCAAGGATGAGCAGGGAAGTGTGGGAATTACTGTTGATGATGAATAATTGGTGAGCTTGGCTCTCCTTGGGCTTCCCAAGAGTTGGCATAGCTACGAAGACTCTGTTAATAGATGGGAGAAACTGCCCGGATGGGAGCGACTTTGGTCGAATTTTGTGCAGGAGGAGATAAGGTGGGGTACTAGGGATGGATCTTCATCAAAGAATGAAGATGAAGAGAATTGCGCTTTGGCTACCAAAGCAAGGAAAGGGAAGGGGAAGAAATCTTCTTCTAAATCCGGTGCGAAAGGCAAGAAGCAAGACTTGCCCAAAGTGAAGTGTTTTCACTGTCACGAGCATGGACATTTTGCCACTAACTGTCCACAGAAGAAGAAGAATAAGCAGGTTGCTGGATCTGCAGCTGGAGAGGCCTTAGCATCGCAATTTGAGCTGGATTTTTCTTTGATCGCATGTTTGGTTTCAAGCTGCATGGGATCGGTGTGGTATCTTGACAGTGGTGCGTAGTTCCATATGACGGGAGACAAAGAGTTGTTTAATGACTAGGAGGAGAAGGATCTCCAGATGCATATGGAGATAGGTGACGATGGTCGGTACAGTGCGACAGGCATTGGGACCATTACCTTTGAGAGGGAGTCCGGTAATCCATTCTTGCTGAAGAATGTCATGCATGTTCCAGGTCTAAAAAAGAACTTGGTCTCGGTCGCAATGTTGGAAGACAGGGGTTATGATGTTGTTTTCAGTGAGGGAAAAGCCTTCCTTCAACATAAAATAATGGATCAAACCAAGAATATAGGGGTTCGAGTTAAGAATATCTACAAGATGGAGGTAGATGGCTGTGCTGCAATGGTGGGCAAAGCAGAAGAAGTGGTGAGCCGGGATGAGGGAAAGTTATGGCACAGGAGATTGGGCCATCTTCACCATGGCGCTTTGAAAATTTTGCAACAAATTTCTACTGGACTTCCCAAGGGTACTCTTGCGCAGTCAGATCAGTGCAAAGGATGTACAATGGGTAAGTTTGTGAAGACCACCTTTCATGAGAAGGAGGACCGCGCTTCCGTAATCCTGGAGAGAATTCACACAGACGTGTGTGGACCATTTTCGGTTGCTTCAACAGCGAAACACAGGTATTATGTGATATTTGTTGATGACTTTTCTCGTAGATGCTAGATCTTCTTCATGTAGACGAAGAGTGAAACATTCTCAAAGTTCTGTGAGTTCAAGGCATTGGTGGAGAAGGAGTCGGGGAAGCAGGTGAAAGCTCTAAGGAGCGATAATGGTGGTGAATACATCTCGAGTGAATTCAAAGAATTCTATGGCAAAGAAGGAATTCGAAGAGAACTCATAGCGCCTCATAACCCACAGCAGAATGGGGTCGCGGAGAGAAAGAACAGAACAATCATGGGTGTTGCACGAGCGATGCTGCATGACTAGGGCCTACCGATGCACTTGTGGGCGGAAGCATGCAACACTGCGATTTATGTGCAAAAACGTTGTCCTCATAGAGTACTTGGCATGAGTACACTCAAGGAAGCTTTTACTAGTAAGAAGCTTGATATTTCTCATTTGAAGATTTTTGGCTCACCTGTTTACATTCATGTGACGAAGGATGCCAAGAAGAAGTTGGATCCGACTGCAGAAGTTGGGATATTTGTGGGGTACACAGAAACACCCCATAACTATCGTGTTTATTTGCCAAACAGTCAGATGATTGTTATGCAACGGGATATAAAATTCAATGAGGTGAAAGTCATGAAGTTTTCGCTTGAGAGGGAGCTACACTTGCATGCAGAGGAGGAACTTCTTGTTCCCAAAGACGAGCCTCTGGATGTGGATCAACCACAGGAGGAGATTCATGGAGTGGAGGAATCCACTCATGCAGAACCAAACATCAGAAAAAGCAGTAAGCATACCACAGAAGTTGAGGGACTGAAGGTGGATGTGGCACAGAATGTAGGAGTTCCTACATCACAGCGCAGACAGAGACAGTCCCCTGACCGATATACTGGATACATGGCTCTTATGAGCAAGTGTATTGTGACAGAACCATCTTCTTTTGAAGAATCAGCGCAGGAGCCCACATGGGTAGATGCTATGGTGGAGGATTATGACTCCATTGTCAGAAATAGTGCTTGGGATATTGTTCCAAGGCCGGTGGGAAAATCAGTTGTAGGATCAAGATGGATCTACAAGGTAAAGCGAGCTACTGATGGGAGCGTCAAGAAGTATAAGGCAAGATTTGTTGCCTGGGGCTTCTCACAGATTGAGGGGATTGACTATGAAGAAACCTTTGAACCTGTCACACGGTATTCTTCCATACAGACCATCCTTGCTCTCTCAGCACAGATGGGTTGGCACATTCATCAGACAGATGTGAAGACTGCGTTCCTTAATGGGATCATTGAGGAAGAGGTGTACATTGAGCAGCCTGAAGGATTTGAAATCTTCAGCAGCGAGTCGCATGTGTGTAGGCTCAAAAGAGCGTTGTATGGGCTGAAACAAGCACCCTGTGCTTGGTACACTCGAATCGACAAC
The DNA here is from genome assembly GCA_034641835.2 of Pinus albicaulis. Taxonomy (NCBI): domain Eukaryota; kingdom Viridiplantae; phylum Streptophyta; class Pinopsida; order Pinales; family Pinaceae; genus Pinus; species Pinus albicaulis. Next base: position 184,259,426 of record CM076583.1, on the reverse strand, counting down.
TATTTCACTGGACTTGGCTTCACCAAGAGTGAAGCGGATGCAAAACTGTACCAGATTGTGGTGGAGGGTAAGCTTTTAATCATTGTACTTTATGTTGATGATTTGATACTAACAGGTGATGAGCATTTGATACACTCATGCAAAGCTGATCTTGCAAAGGAGTTTGAGATGAAGGATTTAGGCCTCCTTCATTATTTCCTTGGATTGGAAATATGGCAGTGGGAAGGTGAACTGTTTGTGTCTTAAGGCAAGTATGCCCGAGAGATACTAGAGAAGTTTCACATGCAAGGTTGCAAGCCTATTGACACTCCTCTTCTAGGAAATTGGAAGAAAGAGGATGCTACATTGGCAGAGGTAGTGGATGCCACTATTTATCGACAGTTGGTGGGTTCACTCATGTATTTAGTCAATACAAGACTAGACATATGCTATGCGGTGAACTAGATTTCACAAGCGAGGGTTAAGCCTACCAAGCTCTTTTGGAAGGCAATAAAGCATGTCCTGAGATATCTCAAGGGCACATTTGAGTATGGTTTATGGTACAGACATGCAGATGAGGTGAATTTGCATGGATTCACGGATGCGGATTGGGTAGGAAGCCCAATAGAAAAAAAGAGCACATCAGGAGGGTTTTTCAGTATCGGATCTACGGCAGTTTCTTGGTATAGCAGGAAACAAAGATCTGTGGCACTCAGTTCAGCGGAAGCAGAATACATGGCAGCAAGTTTAGCTACAATTGAGGCTATTTAGATGAGGAAGATTCTGGTTGGTTTGTTCGGTTCACATTTATATCCCACAGTGATTCATTGTGATAATCAGAGTTGCATTAAACTCTCGGTTAATCCTGTGTTTCATGATAGATCTAAACATATTGATATCCGATATCATCATATCAGAGATTGTGTGTGGCGGAGGATCATGTTTCTTCAGTACATTCCTTCGGAGGATCAAGATGCGGTCTTACAATGAAATCCTCACGAAAAATTAGAGATCGGCATAGAGGCAGGATCGGGGTGAAGGATAATCCCTATCTTGTTGAGGGGGAGTGTTGAGATTCAACAAGATGATGAGCTTAGTGAAAAGAGTCGCCTTCACTAAGTGGGCCTGCAGGCTATTTTTAGCGCAAAGTCTATTTTTAGACATGTCGATCATATTCTATGAGTTGCAGGATGCTATTTGTGGATGGTTGGTCAAGTTGGAAAAATAGACGGACTTCTATTTTTAGACATATTGGGCGGAATCTATTTTTAGATCGTCAATATAAAAATAGATGCATGTCGATTATTATTAGCTCTTAATAATAATCAGACTCTAAACAACAACTTATTCTCTTGGAGCACTTCAGTTTAGTGCACAGATGTGGCACAACAGCTGATAGAAGGAATTACGCTATTCCTAAGGGTTTACTGGAGCTATTGCATGGAGGACTCAGTTAGAGCTCAAGTGGCAGAGTTATGACACAGTTGGAAGAAGTAATTATGGAGTTGTATTTAGTTTAACTCAGTTAGACTTGGTTGAGCTAGTTGTATCTAGTCTAACTGATTGATACAGTAGTGAGAGTGGAGTGAATTAATTAGTTGATTAATTCACAAATAATAACTCATTAATCAACTGAACAATACAACAGTTAACTACAGTGCATGGCATTTTCAGTGGAGACCAGTGGAGAGATAGGTGAAAGGGAAAGATAGACTATCTGTTGTGACTATAGTGATGCATTGATTGCATCCAACACTCAGTGGAGATGCCAATGAGTATTGCGCAGTCAATCCAAGTGTAATTCGAATTCATTCAGAGCTATTCTTCGGCAGGGATTGTGCAGTGGAGGCAGGCTAGCAGGTGGCAAAGATCGGTGCATGGATTTGCAAGATTAGGCCTGATTAGTGTATGACGATTGTACAATACTAAGAGCTTGTGATAAGCTTTGTATGCTTGTATGAGATTGCCATATGATCTCCATGTTACATAATATATAGTTGGGGTTTTCAGCTTCAGGTTTTCCCGGTTAAAAACTGTGTTATGTGCAATTGATAATTTTTGTTTATGCTTTACATGTGTGTGCAATTAAATTTTTTGTAAAAGATTAACAAGTGGAATAGATTCAGTATCTTGAATAAAGTTAAATAGTGTGAGATTAGGTGGATCTTGGACATATGCATGCTTAGTGCATATAATTTCTACAATATGAAGAAATAAAAAATGAGATATATTCTCAATATTTGAAGCAAATACCAGGTGTCCATAACAGACTTTTACCAGCTTTTGACTATTCAAATAAAAGGTTGATTATGTTAGTGCTACAACCTACAGTTAAGACTCCAAAGACAGTTGCAGATTACAAGAAAGTTGATCTAGAAATGCCAACAGAAAATATCCATGCACTAGATCAAATTGAGTTTCATAGGCAAAGTTCAGAGATGTTATATTCTACTATAACTACCAAGGCTATGAGTGTTCAAAAACTTCAGAATACAATCATAAAAATGAGAGATAAAATGAAAGTTGATAAAGCTTCCTCCTATGCTAAAGAGCTTAGGATTAAATCTTTAGAAGAGTTAGTAATTCAAGTTGGATATGATCCTGCAAATGTCAAAGTTGCAGAAGAGTTAGTGAAGAAAAAGAATGATGATATTGCAGCATTGAGGAAACAACTCAAGCTTCCACCAACTAAACATCTTCAAGCCAAAGAAATTGTACAAGAACAGACTCAGAAGGATGACATGATGAACTTAATTTTTTAGTTAACACGACAGATCAAAGAAATGGAAATTCAAAAGGACAAGCTTGTCCATGAAAGAGAAACTACAAAAGCACAAGAAACTCCTACAGTAATTCCCATGGTTACTACAGCTGTGCCTTCAACTCTGGTAGAAGAGTTGGCACCCAAAGTACCACTGGCTACTGTAGTGCCAGTGACATCGTCCACAACTTCAACTACAGAATCATCTACTATAGCAGCTCAACATTCATATGAGGCTAGTAAACTAGTAAAAGCCATGGAAGAAATGTCACTTCAAACAAATGAGATTAACAGACTGAAGAAAGTGATAGAAAATCTTGAAGATACAAAGAAGTTACCCCAAATCAATGCCAAAATCATGAGCAAAGGGCTAATAGGTTAAATGTAGAACTGAAGAATCTACAAAAGGATTTAAACTTGAAGGAACCAATGTCATATGTGAAAAATCAATTATGGAACAAAATCATTGAAGCCATCAATGATGTGTGGTCCTCAATCCAAGTAATCTATAAACAAAAAGATTTACTAAAGGCAGCATAAGAAGAGATTCAGAAAACCAAAGATGAGCTAGGTGCCAAACCTGAGCAGGCCCAAGAATTGATTAAGTTTCTTAACAGCAAGAACAAACAAGAGTTAAAAGAAATTGAGATCACTGACAGGACAAAGACAATCCTTGAAATAAGGAAAGCCTTTACAAAGAATAATCTAATGAAGCGACTAGAAGAGAAGTGTGCCAACATGAACATAGCCATAACCAAGTTTATGGTTAAATTTGAAATTTTGAGGCAAAGAGGTTTGCCTAATATTTTGGTTATAAATGATAAACTCATGGCACAGGGGGATTACAATAAGAAAATAAGAGAATATGCAAAAGAGCAAGTGAACAAGACAGAAGGACAAGGAACCCCCACAAGGAATGTTTTTCCCCCCACAAGGAATGTTTTGCATAGAAGTTTTGAAGATTTGTTTTATCTAAAACATGAGATAAAACACTTATTTGTCATAAAACCAACATTTTCCAGATACACTGAGGCAGATGAGAATTTTATAAAGTTTAAAAAGATAAAAATTCCTGAGGAGGAATCATGGGAATCACTTACTAATTTATTGTAAAAATCAAAAGGTAGAAAAAAGGTCAAAAAGCAGTTTGCTGATTTTTACATTTAAGAACTGAAAATTACAGCAGTAAGGCAGTTTTGGTAGAGTTTAAAGAGCATCAGAGGTAAAGTATATCAGATGAAACAGTATAAGATCATAAGATAATATTTCAAAACAGATTTGAAATATCTTTGCCAGCAAAGAGGACAACAAGGTAGCCAGCTGCATCTAATCCACAAACAATTTTCTATTTTATTTGGATAAATAGGATAGCTTGCTAAGTTGTTAAGCAGGTGTCCCTATTTTGTTGTAATAGATATTTTATTTCCCTTAGAAAAATCTTATGATTATTCAAGGATAATTTGTAAACATTTTTGTATATATACTTCATCCTTTGAAGTATCATTGTGGAATAAATGGCTGAAGATTTCTATAGTCAAATTTTTGTACTTGAAGGCTTTTGTGTTGCAAGTTCGAGTAGCAAACTGGATCGAATCAATTAGCATCATATTTCAGGATTCATGTGATGAGCCATTGAAGTGAAATATTTTCTACTTGTCACTGTTTGTCTTCTTTGTTTCATGCATCTATATATGTGTTCCAAATTTGAATGATAATTCAGGAGTATTATTTTAGGATTTGTTAAAAGCACCATGTCTTTACTGTTTATCATTTCTATGTTTTCTGCTGATTTCCAGAGTAGGGAACCCTTAATTGCTCCCTCTTTTGAATGACCTCTGTCTACTCCTTCCCTATCCGAATTAAAGAATCCTTCATTGCTCTTTATCCTGATCAAACCACTTCACCAACTAGCCTTCCAAGATCTTCAATGACTTGTCTATCTTGCCCTGAAAAAATTTGACTTTTTGACCTTGATCCTAGTTATGTCTGCTTGACTTTTGAATCCTTAGCCCAATGGACAAACATATTTCCCACTATCCATCTCATTAAGTGAATTTTCCAACCAAACCAAACCAAATCAAAACCAAATTGCACAATCATAACTAGCCTAATATCTTATAAATCAAAACAAAGTTAAATCTTAAAGAGAGAGCCCTCTCTGAACCCTAGGAAGGCTAGATCCTAGAGTTTAAAAGTTGGTCTGTGGTTATCTCTAATGTTCTTAGACTATAAACTAAAATCTCACAACTTGATAATTGTTAGAGTGATAACATATTGGCGACCATACTGGGGACTTAACCAATCCTCAGTCTTAAATAGGTCTTAAAGGAAATCATTACATTATCCTTTCACCTTAAGACAACTTTTAAAAGTTGTGAGTATAAAAATCTGTAATTCTAGCTTCTAGAAAAAATTACTATACCAGGTCTAACCCGGATCCTAAACCTATTGTTATAGTAGACAATCCAGACAGAATTGGCAAAAAGAATAAACAAGTAGAATATTTCGGTGCAAAAGTTTCTTTAATTAGATCCAATTCATTAACGAAAGAGTTATTAAGTTTACAAGACATAGAGTTTGATCTGAAATTTGAAAATTCTTTATTCAGAAGTAAATCAGAATCTGATTTTAAAACTGTTTTTATAGACCTTGTTTTCATTTCATTTCTTGAGGCAAAACAGAAAAATATTACAGTAGATTATGAATTAAAGACATTCAAAGCTCAGGATAAACTTGAAGAGATAAATGCTACTATTCTCAAAGAAATAGATGAAGATATTGAATTAGCTCAATTGTTAGCTTACACATCTAAAACTTCTATTTCTCATTTAGATACGACTACATCTTCTATAATTTCCACTACCAGCCAATCTACAGATCCATTTATCCCTGGACAACCCTTACAACCTAGAATATTATTTCCATCATCCACTTCATCCATTAGTTTAACTTCTACTATTTCAAACACATCATTCTCATTTCCTACTAGTTCCCTTTATATCCTAGTTTCATTTCCTAGTACCTCCACTTCATCCTTTAGTTCATCTACCACTTTTTCTAGTTCATCATCCTATATTCCAGTTTCATCAGCTACTGCATTTAGTTCAGCCCCAAGCACTTCCAATCTACCCCCAAGCCAAGCTCAGTAATTCAAGCTATGGCTGCTAGGTATGCTCCCCTTGTTCTTCCAGCACAACTACATGACATGCCTCAGGATTACCAATGTAAGATACCACAATTTGATGCTACTGCACAGTACACTACACAAAAACATATTAATAAAATGACAAATTACTTTGAACTCCATGAAATAGATGATTATGATGTACAAATGAGGCTCTTTGCACAAACATTAATAGGGGAAGTCAAAAAATGGTTTAAAGGACTTAATGCTGGTAGTATAGCTGATTTGTCAAATTTTCATAGAGTGTTTTTAAATAAATGGGAAAAGAAGAAAAATTCACTCCAAATACTATCTGAATTTGATGCAATGAAAATAGCTCCCAATGAATCAGTCCAAGACTACTGCACTAGATATAACAATGTTTACAACTCAATTACAACCAATCTTAAATCCACTCCTGATTCTATCCTACTCAAATTCCCTGATGGATTTGACACAGACATGGATTATCAATTAAGGGAAAGAAATGTTGAAACTTTAGAAATAATGCAAACAGATGTAGAAGTAAACATTTTAGCTAAAAAGGCCAGATTAAGGAATGAAAGGAGAGTAACCATGAAAGAAGAAGCTTCTAGTTCAGATGGAAAAATAAACCAATTAGCTAAGACTTTAGAGAGAATGATGGATATATTAGACAGCATAGAAAGGATACCTAAATGGGATAATAAATAGCAAATCAGAAATCCCAACTTTAGGAAAAATACAAATTCAGGAAAATCAAAAGAATCAGCCCCTGATCAGACAATAAGACCCCCATTTCAGGAGAACTATGCTGAAAGTTCTCAAACAATGATGATGATGAGGATACCATAAATCTAATGGGAATAGATGATAATAACACTATCTTTCTCACATAGGAAGATCAAGAGTTATTTGAACTCCAACAACTTCAATTAGATTCAGGTGAATCATTTGATTATAAACAAGGTTACGATTTTGTCATAAACGAAGTACATAAGCAATATAACCTTAGGAGTAAAAAAAATGCTGAAACTTCTAATAAGAAAACTGCACAAATTGAAAATAAGAAAACAGTAGAAGCCCCAACAACAAAAGTTCTGCAAATTCTCCCTAGAGAAAATAGGCAAAACTCTAATTCATCCCAAAAAGTTTCCAGCTCTAAAATTTCACCAAGTCCTAAGATTGTTTATATAACATATGAAGTTGATCAAATAACAAAAGATTCACAAAAATATGTTGCTGTTAAAACAACTAATTCTGCTAAAACAACAAATTTAGAGTCCAAAACATCCGCTGCTGATCCAAAATCAACAGATTTAAAATCTGCCACTACAAAAACAGCTTCTGATAATTCAAAATCTGAAAAAACATCTACTGCTTCTCAAACCACTCCTGAAAAGAAAACTAGGAGCAGTAAAACACAAGTAACTCAAACAGAAAATGAAAACATAACTATAGAAAAACAAGATAAACCCACTCAAACTACGGTTACTAAGGAAGAGTTAATTCAAATAAGTAAATTACAACCTTCATTCAATATACAAAATGAAATTGTAAAGTTAAAAATACCAATTCCTTTAACAGAATTGGTAAAATATGATTTGTATAAAACAACTATCACTGAAACATTAAACATGAATGATGGAGAAGACTTTGTAAACTTAAATGATGATCAACCAAAGTTGATTTTTGGCTTTGATGTAAATGGAAAGCATCAAGATGGATAAGTTCCTCCATTTTACATCAGTTTAACCATTCATGATCAAATTTACACAACACAATGTTAGATTCAAGAGTTTCACATAATCTAATGCCCAAAGCAATAATGGAAACCCTGAACTTAAACATTACAAGGCCTTACAAAAATTTATTTTCATTTGATTCAAGCAAAGTAAAATGCCTAGGTTTAATCAAAGATTTGTGTGTAACATTAGTTCAATATTCTGGTAAGAGTATACTCATGGACATTGTAGTAGTTGATATCCCACCCAAATATGGAATGTTATTATCTCGCTCATGGAGAGAAAAATTACAGGGATCTCTACAATTGGACATGTCTTATGCTACTATATCAGTTTTTGGTCAACCAAAGAAGTTATATAAGGAAACATTGATGAAATATATGGTGAGTAGTGTAGAAAGATTAATAAATTACCCAATTTACACTACACCTACTGACCTAGATTCATTCATCCTATGTAACTCTGAAATTGATAATGAAATCAAAACTGAACGAAAGGAGAAAAAGAAAACAAAAAACAATGACAATATCTTTCATGAATCTTTATGGCATTTAGATTTTGATGGATCAATAAATAAATTAGGAGCATGAGCAGGAGTTTGGATAATTAATATTGAAAGAAATCATGCAGAAGGCCATTCTTTCAGACTAAATTTCAAATGCACCAATAATATGGCTGAGTATGAAGCCCTCATTTTAGGACTCCAAATTATCAGAAACTTAGGAGGTAAAAGAATAGCAATAATGGGAGACTCAGAGTTGACTGTAAAATAAATTAATGTTGAATATCATGTTTATAATATTAGATTAGGCCGATATAGAGAAATTGTATTAGATTTGATTGATGATTTGTTGGAATGTAATTTCTCTGCAATACCAAGAAAGCAAAACTTACAAGCACGCTCTTTAGAAACTTTTGCCAGTACTTGTAAATTACCTTTTCAGCCCAATCATAAGTATACTTTAGAAGTAAAACACAGACCAATAATTTCAGAGAACCTCAAATATTGGCAAATTTTCTCACAAGATCAACAGATTTACCATTTTATGAATAATGAAGGTGAATTTCAGAATTGTAAAATAGACATTGATTGTACCATAGATCAAGATTTAGATAGTGAAATTGATTTAAATAATGTAGATGTAAATAAAGTAAAGTTTGCTAAACCTACTAAATTTAGTCAATTAAATATAGATAAATTAGAGAGAGTAGAAATTGATGAGATAATTGATGAAGAATCTGATATATTAAATCTCAAAGATAATTTCTTACCAAAAGATTTAACTCCTTTAGAAGATTTATTTGACTCAAATGATATTGCTAGAAAATCCAAAATGGAGCCACTTAGATCTGATATTGAGGAATGTAACATTGGCACAGAGTTAAAACCCAAAATGATCAAACTTTCCAAATCCTTACCTCAACAAGAGAAAGAAAAATATATTACTCTTTTTAAGGAATTTCAAGATGTTTTTGCTTGGAGTTATGAGGACCTAAAATCCCATGACACCAACATAATTCATCATAAAATCCCTATAAAAGAAGGTCAAAAGCCTTTTAAACAAAAGTTAAGGAGGATCAACCCTGTTTTGACGCCCTTAATAGAAAAAGAAGTAAAAATAATGTACGAGGCACAGATAATTGCACCAATCAAATATTCTGATTGGATTTCTAATTTAGTTCCAACAAAAAAAAAAGACAGGAGAGATTAGATTATATGTTGAATTTAGTAATCTAAACAAAGTGTCCTTAAAAGATAATTATCCTTTATAAAAAATGAATCACATTTTACAAAAGGTAGTTGGTTCTTCTAGGATCACTTTTAGATGGATTTTCAGGATACAACCAAATTTTAGTCCAACCAGAGGATCAAACCAAAACAACTTTTACTACTCCTTGGGGCACTTTTATGTATATAAAAATGTCTTTTGGTTTAATGAATGCAGGGGCTACCTTTCAAAGAGCTATGGATATAGCCTTTGCAAAGGAAATTCATGAATTCTTAGTGATTTACTTAGATGACATAATTGTATTTTCTAAGACTGATTATGAACAATTGGATCATCTTAGACAAGTCTTTATTAAATGCAGAAAGTTTGGCATCTCATTAAACCCTAAGAAAACCTTGTTTGGATTAGAAGAAGACAAGTTACTAGGACACATAATATCTAAGGAAGGTATTAGAATAGATCCTACAAGAATAGAAGCAATTCTTAACATTAATCTTCCAAGAAACATAAAAGAGTTACAAGCCTTTCTAGGAAAAATTAACTCTTAAGGAGATTTGTATCTAATTTAGCTGAAATAATTAGAGAATTAAATAATATGTTGAAAAAATATTCAGTCCTTAAATGGACTATTGAGGCCAAACAATCATTTGAATCCATCAAACAAGCCTTAACCAAAACTCCAGTCCTTATAAGTCCCGACTTTAAAAAGGATTTCATCATTTTTTCATTTGCTTCAGAGCACACCATTGCTGCAGTTTTACTGCAGGAAAATGGTCAAAGTTATGAACAACCCATAGCCTTCTTTAGCAGAACACTTAGAGATGCTACTTTGAAATATAATATCATGGAGAAACAAGCCCTAGCTTTGGTAAAGGCCATTAAAGATTTCAGAGTGTACATACTGTATTCTCACATCATTGTCTATGTCCCAAATGCAGTAGTAAAAGACATTCCAACTCAAGATGGTCCTGATGGTAGAAGAAGTAAGTGGATTGCCACAATTTTAGAATATGACATAGAGATAAAACCCACAAAACTGATAAAAGGTCAAGGTTTAGCCAAACTCATGGCTGAATCAAATTGTCATGCCCTAGACATAAATTTTATTGCCCAAGTAGATGATCGGGAAGAGATGGCGACTCCTAAGATTAGTGAAGCCTTTTCAGACTCACCATGGTATGCAGATATCATATTTGTATTACTAAACTGACAAGCTCCTCCTGGATTATCAAGAACAAAAGCTAGGTTCTTAAAGCTAAAGGCAGTAAGATTTTGTATTTTAGACAATGTACTTTTTTGGAAAGATCATAGTGGGATTTTATTAAATTGTTTGTTAAAAGAAGAAGCTAACAAAATATTACAAGAATTTCATGCAGTTGACTGTAGAGGAAATCTCTACTGGAAGACTACTACAGACAAAATCCTAGGAGCTAGTTTTTACTGGCCTACTTTGTTTGTAGATGTTAAAAGGTACGTGACCTCCTGTCACAAGTGTCAAATATTTGAGGGTAAAATAAATATTTTACCCCTGCCCTTAAAGCCCATCTCAACAGAAATGCCATTTCAACAACGGGGTCTTGACTTCATTGGTGAAATTCACTCCCCATCATCAGCCCAACACAAGTGGATTCTGATAGCCATTGACTATTTTACCAAGTGGATTGAAGCCATACCCTCTAGGCAAGCCACATATACTGTCATTATTTCCTTTTTAGAAAACAACATAATTTTTGTAATGTCCCATAATAATTATAAAATAATAAATAATATATAAATAATATAATATAATTTAATAAATAAGTAAATAAATAAATAGTCAAGAGAATAATAAATAAATAATAAATAAAACATGAAACAATAACTGGAGTTTTAAATAAAATGGTAAATAATAAATTGGAGTCTTAAAACAATAAACAATAAGTAAAGTTAAAGAAAGAATTAATTAACAAAAGTAAATAAATTAATAAAGAGTTAAACTAAGAAACTAATAAAAAGAAAGTTAAAGAAAGAATTAATTAACAAAAGTAAATAAATTAACAAAGAGTTAAACTAAGAAACTAATAAAAAGAAAGTTAAACTAAGAGAACACTAAATTAAGTAAAGCTAACAAAAAGTAAGAGAACACTAAATTAAGTAAAACTTAATTTGCATGTTGACACAGTGAATGTGTGCATGTGGTTCCCATTCCATGGTTTGGTCTATTTAATAGACATTGAGAAAGGTTCAAGGCATTCATTCTTTCATCCATTTTCTGGAGAAAAAGGTATGGTGAGGCAAAGGATACCCTAGCAGTAGTACGTTGATTGAGGGCTCGGGGGTGGCCAGCTGTGGAAAGATTACATACAGTTGAGCCTACAGTTGGGTGGAGAGCTGTCCCCAAAACTTTGTTGCAGTCAGCAGGATTCAACTAGCATTCAACCTTGGAGTCTCAAGTAAGGAAAAACACCATTTCAGGAAGTCGTCTTGCTCATGTTTCTGAAAATTTCATGATGATTAGTTAAATAGTTTTTGAGCTGATTATTCATTGTTTATGTGATATAGTTAATTGCATGATTAAATTGAGATTGTTACATATGGTATCAGAGACGATTTTGACTTTAGGTGACCTCTAGGTGAAAAATTAAAACTTGATGTTGATTGTGATAATGAGAAAAGTGCTCATGTTTGATACTGTAGTGATTATAACTAAAAAAAAAGGAAAAACAGAAAAAAAAATCATATGCATGTAATTATATACATACTTATTCTTAAATTTAGGATTAAAGTGTTAAATTAAAAGAAATTTTAAAAATCCTACATGCAACACATCTTTTTTTTTAGTAATACATATACCTACACCTTTTTTTTTAAAATTAAATTATATATATATATATATATATATATATATATATATATATATATATATATATATATATATATATATACAATGCGTTTTTTCTTCAATTTTTTATGTCGTTTCACGTTATTGACATTGTTTCGAGTTCTCATATAATTGATGACAGCTACAGGGCGTATTGTTTATAATAGTTATGATCAAGAGAAAATGGATAAATGTCTTCGTTTCTTAGTTTTGGGAGCGCATACACTTGGGGAGTCACAGAGAATCCCCTGCATTCATATAAATCTCGAGGGCCGGCTAAAAATCTCGACTCATGGAAGACTGGAGTTTGCATTGGCGCTGGGTACTTACAACAGCCTTTGGTGGACAAAGCTATGTAAAACGGATAGGACGTAGGCTGCGTCAAATCGAAGGTGATGTAGCTATTTAGGTCTTTGGAAATGCTATTGGTTCACAATGGGACCTGTAAGAGTAAGTTTTTCTAGTCCTGTATTGTCTTGGTGTCACTTTGGCACTGTTTATTGTAAACATTCTTCGGGGTTTGTCCCTTTTGAACACATAACTATGTGTTTTTTCATTGTAATTTTGTTCTCATCTGCAGAAATAAAATTACGCTTTTTTCTCGAGGAAAAAAAAATATATTTAATATATATATATATATATATATATATATATATATATATATATATAGTTCTTTTAATAAGATATATATATTTTTAAAATATATACATGCACCTTAAAATCTTACATGCTTGTTGCATGCACCTTAAAATCTTAGATGCTTGTTGCATGCACATTTTGTTTAAATATATATAGATGCACTTTTGTTTAAATATATCTTAAACAATAGTTTGTTTAAAAAAATATATATATATTAAAATTTATATATTTTAAAGAACATGACTTCCAGATTCTTTTAATAATATATACATATATATTTACTAAATTCGAACTGGGACAATATATTATAATTAATTGCAAGATGTCTCACTTACTGAAGTTCTAAGGTCATGCGCTTGGCTGTGCGATCTCAAATTGGGCAAAAAGATCCATGTCTCTATAATTAAAAGTGGGCTCGATTGTAATTTGATTTTAAGCAACAACCTCGTTGATATGTATGAAAAATGCCGAAGCATAGAGAGTGCTCGCGATGTGTTTGACAGAATGTGTGAAAGAATGTCGTTTCATGGACTGTGCTTATTGCAGGCTACACTCAGCAAGTCTGTGTTGGGAAGCCCTGCTATCGCTTCGGAAAATGGTATGGGATTCTGTGAAGCCTAATCAGTTCTCCGACGGCGGGCTCCGACGACGTCTTCTCGGAGTTTCTTCAATACCCTTCTTCTCTCTATCTTGCACCGTCACGACCGCCGTTGAAAGATTTTTGCTCTGAAGGGCCGAAATCGCCGCGACATTTCTTAGACTTGATGGGAGGGTTTTATCTACTAATCTTTTTAACGATCAGTCGGCCCGCCATTGCTGTGTTTGAAACAGTCTCAGCGTTAATATCGAACCGAGTTTTAGAGAGAACCTTGCAGGGCATGCCGGGGTCCTTGATCTCCAAACTCCGCAGCCATAACCGGTCCTAGGAGCAGGCCTGTCGCCACTTCGTGTGGGGTGCGCAGATGCTGGGCCGCTCAAGGGGCGCCACCACGCAGAACAATGGCCGTTCCCTCGCTCGCGAGGCCGCTGCGGAGGACCAATACTATTTAATTCTATCAGCGAGCACTTTTCCCACTCAACACAAAACTTGCCAATATAATGAAACACAATTGGATGGGCTGGATATGGTTTATGGCTTCAGGTTGGTTTGCAAAGAATGATTAGAATTTAGAATATATAACTCTAGCTGTAAATAGAGAAGAATAACAAGAGATCAATACAGAAGAAACTATGAACGATTGCACCTACAACAAGGAAAACAAATCGACCTGCAAATGTTAATTCGCCACTCTAAATCTCCAATTTGAAATCAGTTAGATAGCTAATAAGATGAAATACAATTTGAAATTGCAAAGAATATTTAGTGATTGTGCTTATGTTTTCACATTCAATTTATATAAATGCCAATATATTTTTATTTTAGTTTTGTGCCAACATTATCTTCATTTTTGTTTTATATTATTATTAATTGATTGTGTTGAGTCAACCAGTGCCACATCAGCATTACATATAAGACACATCTTACCCACCTGCGCTGTAAAATACTAAAAAGCACCTTCCATCACAATCATGGGAGAAGGAATCTGACATTTGCCACATGCATAAACAGGACAAAGTGTGTGTTCAGCTTCTACGAACATAACAGGTAAAAACTTCAAAGTACCTTTGCAAAATCCATAAGAGAATGATAAACAAGCAGATAGATAGCAACAAAGTGTGTCAATATAAAGACATTGATATTAGTAATCATATCATATGTGCTAGCAGACCGGAATGCTTCCTTTTAAGTTTTTTTTTTTTTCTTTCTTTGCACTGAAATATTCCAGGTTCCTATCCCCCACACATCTTCTATTTCAGAATTTGAAACATTGATCAACATTTTAGGCATCTATAGGCATCATTTCCAGTAACACCACAGACGATGGGCTAACCTGACCTTCCAGCACTCTACCCTTTCTTTTTATACTTTTGCCCCTAAGATCAGGGTAAATGAGCGGATCAGATTTTTATTTTTACACATCAACAAATTTTTTATTTAAGGACCAATATTTCAAAGTGGCCTTGGTTTTTGAACCCGACGTGAATCGAGACTGTCATCAAGTGTCAAAATTCACACCATGAACTTGGATTTCAACGTCTGCCTTAATTTTGGACCAACCGAATTGAAAATTTACTTCGAGTTGTTTTGAACCATGAAAATCATGATAAGTCCTTCTAAAATTTAATTTAATTGTATTTCCCCCTGCACCTTAGATAAAGAGATGCACCCTTTTAAGTACGAGGTATATTTTTCTTGATATGAAAATTAGCTTTTGGGATGTCTTGAAAAATAATTAGGATAACAAAACATGCTTCTTTAACAATTCTCTCGTGGTACTTAGGATGAAAAACATAAAATATGGTTTGGGTTAGGATCATTTCGGTTTGGGTTGAGCATTAAGTTGGTGTAAGTTTTCTTAATTGTTCCAGGTTGATTCTCACTATTTTGGCACTTGCATCCTTTTTTATATTATAATAACATTATTATTATATTTATTTAAAATATAAGTGTTTGAATTGTATAATAAACTGGGAAAGTTTTGAATGATTATATAATAATATATATTATAATTTTATTATGTAATATATTATTAAAAAATATATAATTCATGATTATTATACATATTTCTTTTAATATGATAAATTATAATGTTTATAGGAATAATTGAGAAAAATATATATAATATTTCTAGTGCATTTTTAAATTAAGGTGATGTAAATGATGAGTTATTTTTTAAAGTTATTTGGTCAAATTTGTTTGAAGGTTGTTAAGAGAAGAATGGTAAGGAAAATGTCATAATTAAGTCAAACTAATAGTGTCACTTTAAAATTACATATGTTTAACTTTATGTTAAAATAATGTGAATAAGCTGTTGTTCTATTTATCTCTAATTTTAGTGACATGATAATTAATATACATGAATGCATACATAGAGACTTGACTATGAACACTAAATATGAAGTAATACACTGGATTAATGATATGCTATATTGGCCAAGGTAACATATCCATACAAGGAGTGGAAAATCCTAATTCAGTAATTGAGAGAAGCATGGCACGTAAAATTATACATTAAATGAAGTTCAAGCTTGAAGCAATATAAATTTGATTCCCAATATTAACAATATGTGTTTGATAAAATACCTTATGAAGGAATAATAAAGGAGGAACTTGCAGATTTTGATGAGAGTGAATGTTGGTTGTTAGAACCATGAGAAATTTGAAATGTTTAGATGACTAGGAAGGAGTTATATGACACTTACAGGGAGTGAGTGGAAGTTTCACAAACAAGTATAAGAATTCAATGACAATTAGTAAACTATCCTACCACATAATAGAGGTTTTATTGTCATAAGGAAGTAACTTAATACTCTTAAGGTGGCACATAAATAAGTAACCATTTGAATATATATATATATATATATATATATATATGTTAAAACATATAAATTTTTATTGCTAGGAGACAAGATGAGAATCAATATAGGGTCTAACAGAACATGGCATGTATTGAGAAGAAAATAATTTCAATTAACCAATGAAGTTAAAAGGATTATATAATGACTTAGGATAATCCAAAAAAAAAAAGGAAAAATGACTTAGGGTTATTGATATTCGAGTAGGGTTTCAATGTTAATAATAACAATATGAAAATTTAGGATTGGAGTAGCTAATTATGTTCATGCAGTTCTTTAAAGTGTATTAAAGTAGGAAGGAAAATGTGGCAATGTATTATTTTCTAAGGATAATTTATGAGGCCTATATTAAGTGGAAACTTCTCTTAATGGTATTAATGAGTGGACTGAACAACAAGATTGGCAAGGGTCGTAGTGATGACCTACAAAATTTAGAAGTGTCAGGATTGGAAATTGTGAATACTTGTAACTGGTGAGAAACGACAAGTGTTAAATTGGGAAAATATTTCAAGGATAATGATGGTTTAATTGTTGGGAAAGGATATAAACTATGTATACTAAGGAGAAAACATTGACCATGAAGTATAGGAAGAGGTATTGTTGGAAATTTTATAATGAGACCTTGATAAGGACTACACACAAATTAAAAGAAGAAGAAGAAGAAGAAGTGCAAATCCACTAATAGAAGGTGTAGTTGAATAAATTTTACTCATTGTTTCATGTATAGATTGATGAAATACTAAGGCTTTTGTAGAGAGAGAGACAAAAAAAAAAAACCTATCAAGTTTATACCATGGAAAATGGTAGGAGTTACTAAGCACTAAAACATATTAAATGTTTTGGTGGATGATAAGGGTATTAGTGGTTCAATGCTTCACATTTTAAATCAATAACAATGTTGAATAGCTAAAAGCGAAAGGTAAACATTAAAGATAATAATTTTGTACCATTGGTAAGGGAGATAAGTTGAGGCTTAAGAAATAATGAAAAACCAAAATAAATGTGAAGGGCAATAAGTTGTTATGTCATTGACAAGTTATGTATTTGGATTAAATGAGTCAATGTATTGGAAATAAAACAATGATTCAAGGAATGATGGTAAGACCAGTAATAGCTTAATTGGAGATTACGACTCTAGATGGTGAACTTGCAAGTAAAGAAACTGTATCAAAACTAGAATAAACTGATAGTGTGGCTATGGATATACGGTCAATTTTGAACTTTCTTATTGAAAGACGAGACAATGATTATTGAAGGAAATTCACATCTTGTTTAGAAAAAAAAAAAAAAAACGCTAACATTGTTAATGATGTACTAGATGAGTATACCTATGGTGTAAATGGTCAACTTCCTAATGCAAAGAACAAGAAATGATTATTGAAAAGTAGTCGGTATCTTGATGAAAATATGACACTAATATTTTTTGAGATAACATAGATCCTAGATAGATGTTGAATAATCTTAGTTCATAGTAGGTATTCAATGTTTATACAAGCTAATGAAATTGATTTTTCCGATGAATCATGATAAGAATTCTTATAATATGTTATTGTTCTATATGTGATAAGTATTAAGATGATTCTCATATTGAAGATGTTTCATGATATGATGGTATGAAGATAATGATGCACATATGGGTCTTGTTTATTTAGTTGTTACGATAATAATGTTGTATGTTCATGATGAATATGATATGCATAGAGATTATGATGTTATGATATGAGGTATATTGACATGTGAATTCATTTATTATGTGGTGATAAGTCTTTGATGCAAATATGTTGATGCCATAACTTATGATGGCATTTCATGATGTGAAGTAAGTGGAATTACATATAGATTTTATGACATGCAAGAGTATGCATTTCTTTATTATTCAAAATGTTGTGATTAACAATGATGTTATGTTATCATGATGACATGCAAGAGTTGGCATGTGGATTATTTTCTATCATGTTATGATTATAACTAATGCATTGGATGCATGTTGAGATGTGGTGATTGGCAGGAAATCCATAGATGGGCCGAGAGGGCCGGTTTATTTGATGATCTCGTGGGAGCCCATACCTATGAGGGAGAATATGTAACACCATATGGGCTAGGGACGAACTCAATCAACACTACATATGCCAGTGGATCCTTTGTCTTGTATATCTCTTGATGGATAGCTCTGGAAGGGCTGTGGGACCATCTTGAGGAGGCCAAGGGCCTGATATTGTAGGCCAAGTGCCTGTTATTGGATGGGAACGCTGAAGTCTAGAAGTGGGTGTAAGACTTCGATGCCTGGGGATGTGCACCTTAAGGAGCTATGGAGGGAGTGGACCAGCCTTGCGAGATGCCCGGAGTCATTGAGTACTGGGACCGGATGCCTGCCTTGGGGCAGATGAGGTCTAAGTCGGGCGCGCGCGAGCCTTGGCTAGGGACAGACTGGGGAGGCTTATGCCTTGTTCCGAAAGTGGGAAAAAGGACATAGATTCCTTGAGATTCCCGGGCGCTGTGATGAACTTTCAATGCCCGCTGGTTATACTAGTTCAGTAGAGGGTGTTGGTCACACATGAAGTAATAAATAATAAATAATATAATATAATGAAATACTTAACTTCGGGACGAAGTTCCTTGAAGAGGGGGAGTATGTAATGTCCCATAATAATTATAAAATAATATATAATATATAAATAATACAATATAATTTAATAAATAAGTAAATAAATAAATAGTCAAGAGAATAATAAATAAATAATAAATAAAACATTAAACAATAACTGGAGTTCTAAATAAAATGGTAAATAATAAACTGGAGTCCTAAAACAATAAACAATAAGTAAAGTTAAAGAAAGAATTAATTAACAAAAGTAAATAAATTAACAAAGAGTTAAACTAAAAAACTAATAAAAAGAAATTTAAAGAAAGAATTAATTAACAAAAGTAAATAAATTAACAAAGAGTTAAACTAAGAAACTAATAAAAAGAAAGTTAAATTAAAAGAACACTAAATTAAGTAAAGCTAACAAAAAGTAAGATAACACTAAATTAAGTAAAACTTAAGTTGCATGTTGACACAGTGAATGTGTGCATGTGGTTCCCATTCCATGGTTTGGTCTATTTAATAGACATTGAGGAAGGTTCAAGGCATTCATTCTTTCATCCATTCTCTGGAGAGAAAGGTATGGTGAGGCAAAGGATACCCTGGCAGTAGTACGTTGATTGAGGGCTCAGGGGTGGCCAGCTGTGGAAAGATTACATACAGCTGAGCCTATGGTTGGGTGGAGAGTTGTCCCCAAAACTTTGTTGCGGTCAACAAGATTAAGCTAGCATTCAACCTTGGAGTCTCAAGTAAGGAAAAGCGCCATTTCAGGTAAGTCGTCTTGCTCATGTTTCTGAAAATTTCATGATGATTAGTTAAACAGTTTTTGATTTGATTATTCATTGTTTATGTGATATAGTTAATTGCATCATTAAATTGAGGTTGTTACACTTTCAAGATTTGGATGTCCCCAAAATATAATTACCAACAATGCAACAGCATTCAAATCTAAAAAGATGATTGAATTTTTCCATAAATATCATAGTACCCTAGGCCATTCTACTGCATATTATCCTCAAGGTAATGGCTTAGCTGAATCTTCAAATAAGAGCCTTGTAAACATCATCAAAAAGTTACTAGAAGATAACAAAAAGACTTTGAATAAGAAGTTAATCAATGCCTTATGGGCAGATAGAATTACAACCAAAAAATCTATTGGTACATCCCCTTACCAACTTGTCTATGGAATGGATGCTATTTTTCCATCTTCCTTAAGAGTTCCAGTAATGAAGATTATCCAAGAATTACAAGTTGAACCAAATGACATACAAAGAAGGATTAATCAAACTATTGACTTGCAACAAACAAGAGAAGAAGTTTATATTAATTCTCAAGTTATCCAGGATAAGATAAAGAAATTTTTTGACAGAAAGAGTAAAGAAGATGATTTCTACATCAGAGACAAAGTGTTAAAATGGGATTCAAGAAGAGAAGAGAAAGGTAAACATGGAAAATTCGATTTTCTGTGGAAAGGACCTTATGTTATTTATGCTTACAGAGGTAACAATGCTTTCTTTCTGAAAGAGATGGATGGATCAAATGTACAAGATGGACCAGTAAATGGCAGAATGCTGAAGCACTATTACTCCTCCGAGATAAAAAATAGTCAGTTTCATTTACTTTGATCATTGTACATATACATTGAAGATTTTAGATTGGATTGGATGTTTTCCTAACAAAGTTGAAGCCCGAAGAGAAGGCCCTAAGCTTTGAAAGGTAAAATATAAAAAAGTATGAATAATTGCAGAGATCAAAAGACTTGGGAGTGTTTCCTATTTTATAGGGCAGGTCGATCTGCACCTTCACAAAACATTCCTTCTCAGCAACCTTAAGCCTCATAGCAACATTCTCAACCTGCTAAGCAGAAGGAAAAAAGTCAGAAACCAACTACTTCATCAGTTGGTAAAAGGACTAAAATAAAATCAAATAAGGTAAATATCTATAAGAAGGCTAAGGAAAAAAAGAAAAAGGAAAAGACTCCCCCAACCAAAGTTGAAGAGAAGTCGGAAAAATGAGAAAGTTTATCTATTAGCAAGCTCAAATCAATGAATATTGTGCCTCTTGTTTCTCCTTTTCCCAAGGTATATGCTAGATCACAGAAAGGAAATACTGCAGTTGTAGAAAAATCAAAAGAACAGGTGTTTCCAGAAGTTTCGGTAGCAAATAGATGAAGGTTCAGAGGGATTATCAGCCCACCAAATCAAATGAGGAGCTCCTAAAGGATGTAGGATATGATGTTAGCAGTAGGAAAAGACAAGTTGTTAGCAACAAGAAAATACATACAAGAGCTAGCAACAAATTCAAGCTGAGTTCCAAAGCCTTACATAACCCAAGCTTCATGACAGAAGTTATAGATGTGGAGAGGCAATCTAAAGGGTTACATAATGTAACTCCTTCAATTGCAGAATCTAGTGGGTTCAAGAAGAAAGAAAGGTTAAAGCTCCTTTAGACCTACAAACAAGAACCTCCAAGAGAAGAAAAATCCAGAAGAGCTCAAAAGAGAAAAAGGCCATTGCAAAAGAGACAACTACCAGGACTACAAGATCACAATCAACAATTGATAGTAAAACAGATTTAGACAAGCTTGAAAAAGTTGCAACTCATGTGGAGGAGAGGTAAAAGGATATCCCAATGAAGTATCATTTTGCTTATTAGTTATATTTTGGAACAACTCAATTTTCAGAATGTTTTAATCTACGTAGAATTCTTCAAATATCTTGTTGTGCATTTTTTAAAAGGAAACGGAGCGTTACCGAAAGTTTCGGCAACATTACAATTTTTGCGCGATTATCGATTTTTACCGGAAGTTCTGGTAGCGTCTATTTTTAATGATTTTTGACAGTTGTCAGCAGAATTTTCGAGCTAGTCCAAGGATGATAAGGACTCCTAATTATATGGACATGTCAAATATTGATGATTGATAAATGGTTTTGAGGCGGTTAAATGACACATTTAATGAAGTTACCTGGGTTTTAAAGAACCAAGATCATGGAGAGACAAATCAGCAGAAAAGTAGGCAGGCTTCCAGCACGAGAGACAAATCAGCAGAAAAGTAGGCAGGTTTCCAACACACTCAACAACATAGTTCAAATAGCCTTTTTCTTCCTATCTACATCTGTCATGTTAATTATATTTCGATAGGATATGTCTTTAATATGCTATAACTCCTATGTAATGAGAACATGGGTGGATCCTTATTTTTAGGAGAGATGGAGTTGGTGCCTCTCTCTATAATATCATTTGTAAATACCATTTCAGAGTTTGGTTTTGGTCGACCTGAAGACTTTTTCATAATAAAGAAAACTCATTTTTGCACTTCATACTGGAGGATTTTGTGTTTCAAGGACTATCTGATGTATGGTGTGTTTCTCTTGTTGTTTTATTCATCTAATTTATGAGTTGCAATAGCTAGCAAGTAAGAGTAAGAGCACTATTAGAGGATCTAATAGTTAATTATCTACTGTTCAGTCTTCTGCAAATCATCTATATGTTGTGTAGAGCATGCTAGTGAAGGTTGCATGAAGGATTTATGAGATTCTTTATGCATGTATTCTGATTTCTAAATGTTGTTTCCTTTACATAAAACATACTTTATGTAAAAGGCCACTCTTATAGTTGTGTGACTGATTTAGGAAATGTTTATTTCTTAGATTGGGTACCAGCTATTTGTCACCTTTCATCTATCATAATATTGTCTCCTATACTACAAACTTGTCCATACAATTTATACTTGCCATAGCTTGCCAAATGCATGAAGGTCTAAAAGAGTTGAAATCATTTCAAACTCTTTAAGAAGCCATCCCACCATTCAAAACCTTTTACTTTGAAATGAACTATGATGTGTAAGGCTTACTCCTTTGCAGTCAAGGAGTGACTCCTTACGCTAACATATTTGGCACCGTTTTCGGGGAGGCGAATTGAAGTTTATCTATGGGTGAATGACAAAGTTATAAGTCTGGTTCTCAGGTGTGCAGTTCCAGCTGTCTTTTTAGACTGATTTACACCTGGCGACTCCATTGTTGAATTTTTGGCTCCTAGAAGGGTTAGAACCTGGGCTAACCCATATTCCCCTTTAAGAATCCCAGTCCCTGATCCTGAGAAGCTAATCAAGAAAAAGACTAAACGAAAGTTTGTTGCCTCTGCTACTATTTCTCGAAGGTTGTCCCTGAAGAAGTGCTGCAAGTTTTGTCCCCTGATTTTGTAGAAAATTATGTACCTCCCTTGTTTTCCAGTTAACAAATAGTCTCTACGTCAAGTGTTGGTGCTTCATCTCATAAAAATTCCATAGTTCCATATGTTGTTCAAAGCCCACCAATTTTGTTCCACAAATTCCAACAACTCATACCATGCTTGATCAAAACCAACTCCCTAACCGAATGAATGAATTTTTTGCTACCAAGTACGCCCCTTTAGTTTTACCTCAACTTATGAATGCATTACCTGGAGGAGATTATCTCAAGTATATCCCAAAATTTAGTGGTGAGGAGAAGTAACAACTAAAGAACACCATGCTAATTTTTATGCTTATGCTGACAATCTGAATATTGAGCATGAAGATGTTTGGATGAGTGTTTTTGTTCAGAGCCTTGAGGGTGATGTTAGGAAATGGTTCATATCTTTGACAACTGGTAGCATCACTGGAATTGAAACACTAGATGAGACATTTTTAAGGAAAGGGGGTGATAAGAAAGATTTGTCTGTATTATATCACTGAATTTGGTGCAATCAAAAGAAAAGAAGGAGAATCAATTTCTGATTTTTCTAAGTGATTCAATAAGAGTATAGAAAAATATCTATTGAAATCAAGCCTACTGAAGCTTCAACCAAAATCACTTATGTTGGTGCCTTTGATCCTGCCTTTTTTTTTTTAATTGAGAGAAGGAAGATCTACAACACTAACACAAATGCAAGACAATGCACTAGAGGTAGAATCTAATGTATTAGCAGCTAATAGGCTCAGAGGAGGGATTGATAGAGACAAAAGGAAGAAAAAAGTTGAAGTTTCATCTTTAGGAACTTATGACATAGATCCTAAGCTAGATGAGCTGATCAAGATGGTCAAGTCATTGACCACTGATATGTCCAAGCTCAAGATGGAAGCAAGAGCTACTACTAGAAATGTTTCATTTGATTAGCCTAATAGCCAACAATTTAGAAGACCTAATTTTTATCAAATATTTAAACGAGAAAGAAGAGATTTTGATGATCAAAAAGTGCAGCCCCTTCACAGAATTCTATGTTTTAAGATGAAGAGGAAGCTTAAGGGTTGGAGAAAGGTGCTGATGTCAATTGCCTAAGAGATAAAGAAGGGTTGATTCATCTTACACAAGCATAGTATGAAGACTTCATTAATATACTCATAATAATGAAGGGAGTTCCGATCATTCCATGATTACAGTTGATCATCAAAGTAGATACAATCTCATATTAAAGAATATTGATGATAACTCCAAGTTAGTTGCACAACCAAAGAAGAAAAAGGATACAGTTAAAATTCTAGCAAAAAAGCAAGTGGCTGAACCAAGCAAGCCAGAAGCATCTAACCCTCCTTCACTTGAGGTAAAAATTGGTCACAAGCTGTCCCCTGCTTTCAATTTTGAAAATGAGATACAAAATATTAAGATTCATGTCCCTCTTGTAGAACTCATGAAAATGATGATTTCAAAAAGACTTTTATGAAACCTCTTCAGCCTCCACCTACCGAACTAGCCTCTGATTTTGTTAACCTTCAAGATGAAAAACCCACTATTGTTTTAGGTCCATTGGTAGAAGACAGAGATGACTCTACCCATCCCTTTTATCTATCACTGAATATTCATGATAAGATACTGCATAATTGTCTAATGGACTCTGGAGCCTCACATAATTTAATGCCCAAGGTAGTCATGGATGAGCTAGGTCTAGAAGTAACTAGAGAATACCAAGATCTCTACTCTTTTGATTCCCAGAAAGTCTAATGCCTTGGTGTCATCAAAGACCTTGCATTAAGCCTCTTTCAGTTACCCATGAGAGGGATGGTAATGGATATTATTGTAGTTGACATTCCTCCTAGATTTGGTATGTTACTTTCTAGGTCATGGATTAGAAGGTTGGGAGGAACTTTGCAAATGGATTTCACTTATGCCACTGTCCCTGTTTTTGGAGGAGAACAAAGAAGTATTTATATAGAATATCAACTAGAATATATCATTAGTGACAACAAAGACCCCACTAATCATCCGATTTATGTTGGAACAACTGATATGGGTTCAAGAATTTTACAGACGGATAAGTTTTCCCTCCCAACATAAATTTTTCAGATTTTGAAGCCTGCTGAAAATTTTAATCAATCATGAGGGTTCTCAGGTGTGACAAAAGTATTTTGATGGCTCATGTTCTAGAGAAGGAGTTGGTGCAGGAATAGTTCTCATTTCCCCTTTGAAAGAGAGCTCCAATTTTTCTTTCAAACTTGAATTTGAAGCAACTAACAATGTGACTAAATATGAAGCTCTTTTAATTGGTTTAAAAACAACAAAAGACATGAATAGTTCAGAAATTTTTGTTTTTGGTACTACAAGGAAAAGACCCTCTAGCGGATGTTTTTGAGGAACCACACAGAAAAATAAGGGGCAAAAAACCTAGATTTTTCAGTTTTCCAGTGCTCCTGAGCTCTCAATTACTAGTGCGCGCCCTACCATAGAACGCACCGGTGCGCATGAAACATTGGCACGCCGGACAACATGCGTGATGTACACACACCTCCGGGGCGTACTATTACTGTAACACACCGATGCTTCACCACTCTTTTGCATCGGTGCATCATAAAACATCGCGCCAAAATAGAAACGCGCCAGTGCGTTCTTATCCAAGAGCACCGGTGCACCTATAAACCGCATGCACTGGAATAGCGTTACATAAAAAAAAATTAAGGCAAAAAAACCAGTGCTTTACGACTATTCCACACCAAAGCTTTACGGATATTCCACCCCGGTGCATCATCAAAATTTTGCGCCAAAACTGAAACATCCTGGTGCGGTGTTAGGGAAACGCCCTGGTGCATTATATACAACGTGCCAAATTTGACACAGCCCGGTGCGGTTGTAGGTAAGAGTACCAGTGCGGCTATAAAACCCTGCGCACCGGAATATGGTTAAATAAAAAAAAATTACGGCCAAAAAACCTCATTTTTCACTTTCCTCAGTGCTCCAGAGCTCTCAAGCACCGGTGCCATTTCCCCTTGTCTGAGCCGCCCTGACATCGGTGCTCTCATTGCACCCGTTGCACGTACTGTTGCTCTGCATTGGTCACCAATCTCTAGCTTGCATTTTGAAAAACGGTGGGCAAATTTTCTTTTCCAAATTTTATAGCTAATATGCCTCCTCGGCGGCGAAATGTACATGTATTTTTCTAGTTTTTCTATAATTAAGCCTTTTAGCGGATTAGAAATTGAAATAACCTTAAAAATAACCATTAAAAAAGAAAGAAAAAAAAATTTGTCGCGCGGTGCGCCGGAGCTGTTCGGCTCGCATTGGATAGCGGTGCTGCCTGTAAAATTTACAGGCCGCATCGCCATCGGTGCTAACGGTATCCACACCGTTTCCAAGGCAGTATCGAAAGGCACCCCAAATAATTTTAAACTAAAAAAATAAAATAAAAGGCGGTGCACTCATTTATCCAGGCACACCGTTGACCACGAGAATCATAATGTGGTACGTTGACGAAATTATCCGCCCTGGTGTATGTCAGCGCACCGCATTCTGGATTTCGAGAGGGTCAACGGTGCGGCCGGGTAAAAGATCGCACCGTCGACTATGTAATTATCATGAAGTCGGTGCACTGACACGACTATACGCGCCGGGGCGTATATTTCAGTCAACGCACTGTTATTCTGAACTTTGATAAAGTTAACGATGCTTGAAAAATAGACAGCTGCACGGAGGCCAGTGCGTTGTATTTCATTAGGGGCACCGGCACCAGTGTGTTACATTCTTAAGACACACCGCCACCAGTGCGTGATTGTTTTTATGGCGCACCGACTTGACTGTTGGTTTTTTTTTCTTTCAAATATATATATATATATATTCCTAAATACATGTCTGTTTTAATAAAAAAAAATTATTTATTATGGCAATGATTTAGAGAGAAGAGGAGGAACAACAACAACAACAGGCTGAACAGTATGACATGATTCACTAATGGGAGGCCTGAGAGAGGGAGAGATATGCATACCCTCGCCCTATTACTGCAGATACCTAGGGGATCCTTAGGCAGGTAGGCCTCCTCAAGTTCTATGAGGAGGCTACTTCCCTAAAGGCCCATAGTGTGTTTTTAAGATATCTTATCCGCAGGTGGAATGCCCACCGACAAGCTTTATAAGTTGGTCCTGACCAGTGGTACACACCCATTGAGGATGATATTTATTTTATTACAAGACTATGAAGGAGAGGGGTGGATTTTCCCTCATTCCCAGACGCGCCAGCTGGTTGTGTAGCAGTGAGTCAGTTAGTTCACTCCCAGAGATACATTGGAGCACATGTATTGTCTCCTTCAGAGTTTCAAGTACCTGGAGGTCACGTATAGATGCTTTTGGTAGATAGGACGTGCAGTGCCTCTCCCTTATCATTTCAACCATTTCGCACACCACCAGTGACGGCAATGCATTAGTTGCTTGCCTTTATATTATGTTGATTCTTTAGTACAGAAGCCATGACTTGTCAGGTGGTCTTCCATTTTTTTGCGGCAGTTTTGTACGGCCTTAGATAAATGTCGCGCTCATGCACAAGGGAGGGTCAACTTCCCTTTTGCTTCAGAGTTGTTTTGCTTATTTTTTTAGAGGTTTCCAAAGATGAGACCTAGTTTTGTTCGACAGCCTCGTAGGCCGATGTTTGAGCCCCAGATGCACATGTGGGGGCAGATGATGCCCAAGAGGGGAGACACTTTGTTTCCAGCCAGGATATCACATGATTCACTAGACTTACTAACCAGTGTTGAAGGGATGCATCCCTTCATTATGGTCCCATGTCATTATGTTGGATTAGATTGGTGAGGGTGTCCAACCATCCTCTTCATAGCTGATGAGCCGCCAGATGATAGAGGTCATATTGCTATTTTATTTATATTTATTCTAACATGTTATTTAACTTGTTTTTATTAAATTGTGTAATGGAATTGTCTAATTATTGTTGTGTACTTGTATATATTTTGCATACATTGGCTCTTTTGATGGTGAGGAGATGCCGGGTCCGCCACATGATCTAGGTGTGGATCCTGATGATGACGATCAGGACATGGCTGATGCCGAGGATGATCATGATGAGGATGAGGCCGGTGCAACGGAGAGACATGTTGCTGCTCATGGTGCACTGATACCGCCTTTTGCTAGGCGTGGTCGACCTGAGACTAGATATAGGATGTTGTTGGGAAACCAACTCTGTGCATTGATTGTTGATGCGGGCATCAGGCCCACTCATTACAAAGACATACAGGCCGATGATAGGCTGTTACGGATGTGGAGAGGCATGTCGCGTGACATGTACGGCCTGATGCGGCATGTCGTAGGAGCTATGACAGTTGTTACGCGACTGAGGAGGATTGTCTGTAGCTATAGGCGTAGTTGAGCCGCGGCATGTGATGGACATGATTCTGCAATCAGCTACTCACATACATCTCATGATTGTTCACCTCGTGGCGCACCTGCTAAGCATGACACTCCATTGGCAGCATCTGACAGTCATCATACATAAGTGAGGTTTGAATTCATCTGGCCATGTCCACTGATCACTCCCATAGCATCCATCAGTACTAGTCATGATCATGAGCAAGCTGGACCATCGACCACCGAGGCTGTAGTACTATTGACTTAGCATTCCTCCACTACTACTGCTCATTTTGATGTTGTACTACCAGCAGCGGATGCATCCATCAGTACTAGTGATCATGATCATGAGCAAGCTCGACCATCGACTATCGAGGCTGCACCCAGCTTTACTGAGCAGGCATCCACTTATACTGCTATTGATGTTGTTATCCTACCACCAGCACCTGATCCATGACATTTATATTACAGTCGTATATTTTTAACATTATTCAGTTGTATATATATATATATATATATATATATATATATATATATGGTCCATGTATTTTATGTTCATGTTGCATTTGTACTTAATTTTCATGTTGGTGATCATCATGATGTGGCGCATATTGTTAGGTCATGTTAGATATGTTCATTTAATGTTTAGCTTGCAGATAGATGTGTATATGTGATAGCATGAGTTATTTGACATATTGAGATGTATATTTAATGTTTGTGTTGTGATGATGTTAATATATAATGTTAATTTGATGTTTGAATGTGTTTATTAGTCGAATATGATGTTTGTACGATGGTTATCATGATCGTGACAATGTTTATTAATTAATTTAATATTAAATAACCATGATATTTATTAAATATTATGCTGTGATTGTAATTGTAATTTAAATTTTAACTGTATGTAAAGTTGTATTTGTATTTGTACTAATTGTAATTTTAACTGTAATTGTATGTAAAATATTTATTAATGTAAAATTTTAATTGTAATTGTAATATTTAATTTATTCTGAAATAATTGTAATTGTATATATGAAATTTTTTAAAATTGTAATTGTAATTCAAATTGTATGTAAAATTCTAAAATTATAATTTTATTTATAATTGTAATTGTAATTGAATTGTATGTAAAATATTTATAAAATTGTAATTGTAATTGTAAATATAATTCTATGTAAAATTTTAAATGTAATGGTATGTAAAATTCTAAAATTGTAATTGTATTTGTAGTTGTAATTTTAATTGAATTGTATGTAAAATATTTGTAAAATTGTAATTGTAATTGTAAATGTAATTGTATGTAAAATTGTAAATGTAATTGTATGTAAAATTCTAAAATTGTAATTGTATTTGTAATTGTAATTTTAATTGAATTGTATGTAAAATATTTGTAAAATTGTTCTATGTAAAATTGTAAATGTAATTGTATGTAAAATTAAAATTGCAATTGTAATTCTAATCGTAATTCATGTATGTGAAATTAATGTAAAATTGTAATTGTAATTTTAATTCTAATTGTAATTGTACTTTTAATTGTAATTTTATGTAAAATATTTGTAAAATTTTAATTCTATTAATGTGAAAATTTTAATTGTATTAATGTGAAATAATTTTATTAAAATATCTGAATTTGTAAATTTGCAAATAATTGTAAAATAACAAATCTAGAATAATATGAATTTTTGTAACATAATAAAGTTTAGAAAACAATGAAAATAAATTCATGTACTTTATAATTATCATTATTTTATTATGATCTTACATACAAAAAAAAAAGAACTTTATACAGTCTGGTGCGTCACAACTCTTCTGCACCGGTAACGAATAAACACAAATAAAAAAAAAAACACAACTCTATTTTCTTTAAGTGAAAAAAAAACAGCAATTTGAAAAATGGGCAGCAAAATATTTTTGAAAATCTAATTTCATAAAAGAATTATTTAAATACTAAACACTTTTCATTATTTCACTATTTTTGCTAAAATTGTCAGTCAGATATTTGCAGGAGACAGACCTGGAGCAAGAGAGCAGGAGGGCACTATGGAGCAGCGGAATACATTTGAACAGAAGTATTCAGACAATCAGAAACCAAACCTCTGGTGATTCAAACCATGTATCATAGAATTTAAAACCATCTCGCGATTATATATATATATATATATTTTTTTTTTTGTGATTTTAGAATTAGGGTTTTTCATTTTAGATTGACGTCCAACCCACGAGAGAACTTGCATGGTCGGATCCCAATCCATTCGGCCATTGCGTGAATTTTTGAAAAAATGGATTTTTCTTAATCGGTGCGTCCTGCATACGCTACCGCACCGGTGCGCTATATTATACAACGTACTGCGCAAGTATTGTAGTAAAGAAAATGAAAACATTTTTTCTAAATTCATGCGCCAAATCTGAAATAGGGCACTGGTGCTCCATTTAACTAGGCAAACATTGTATGGTGTATTACATCGTTTTTGCGGTGCGTTTATAATACCCCATGCGCCGTTAGGTCTATTACACTTTTTTTGCGGTGCATTTATAATACCCAACACACCGTACGGTGTATTATACTGTTTTACGGTGCGTTTTTAATATCCCCACACACCGGCTACGGTGCGGACGTCTTGAAAGGTGCACCGGTGTCTTGAGATTTATTTTCTACCTGAAAAGTTGAGAATTTATTTATAAATATATTAATGAATGATATGGTACAGGTTTCAGATTGATAAAGAAATGTCTGACGAGAGATCAAGTAACAAAAATACTGTTAACACATCAAGAAAAACAAAAAATGCAATTTCTTTATAAATTCTTTTTAAAAATATTATTTTTGAACTATATGTAAGTTTAACTAATATGTATTGTTTATGTGTATCATGCAGAGCCACAAAATGACGAATCTCGATATGATTATTTCTAATCTAGGACCAGAAGAGTGTAAAAGTTTAATGGAAAAATTGCGAAAGGATGAATCAGGTGAATGAAAAAATACTATCGATCCAATATGAGTTTATTTTTTTAATTATCATTAATAATATACTTAAAATTATTATATAACATGTGTCAAACAGTCTACTAATTCACATATGTTTAATGTTCTACAAGGACCAACAACTCAGAAAAGGAATGTTGTTCTAAGAAAAGAAAAAAAATAGAATATGCAAATGAAAATCAATTTCTCCTTAGCTCATCTAGAGTGGTGCTGGAAGTTAACGAAAGGGGAAAAAACTTTTACAAAAGTTTGAGGGATCTAGTGGAACGAATGTATAGACGTTCTTTCCAACAACAACAATGTGCTTCGAATGTAATATGTAATCATTGAATTTTTCGATCATTAAGTAAAATAAATAAAAATTTAGCATTAAATATTAATTTTCAAGAATTTTCTTGCAAAAAATAAAAGAAAATGGAATCCATTCAACACAAAAACAGGACGACAAGGAAGAAAATGTATGATCTCTAAGTTTGTGAGTAATTGTTACTTCCTTATAACAACTTAACTAGATTTCATTTTTGTATTTTTTAAGTTGTTTTACAAAAATCATCATTGAATGTCTTTAAACAAGTGCTAACATACAAAGAAGAACCATCAGACGAATTGATTGAAATTGGGTTAAATATGGGTTGTGAGTATATGTTGGCATGTCAGAATTTAATTGTGGAATTTGTAAACATCTATCGATCTTGTTTTACTTAGCTCCATCTATAATTAATGGAACAAAAACATCTTTTATATTAAATATATGATTTGTTATGGGGTATAAAACTTGCAGGAAACAAAGTATGGAACTGCACCAACAGATGAAATTTTGAAATATGGCATGGTACATAGTTTTGAAAGAATGTGTATAGTTTATGAGTCAATTGTTGCTATGGTACGCCATTTTTATTTTCGATTTACATTGATGTATACTATTTAATATTGCAATTTTCATTATTCTCACCAATGTATATACACTCATTTCAATATATTTTTATGTTTGTACTTGGAAGGTGAAGAAGAAGAAAACAATCAACGCCGTGAACACAACATTCCTGAAAATAACCCCAAGTCATGGAAGTAGCTCTAGCAGTGACATCAGTTCAAGCGAAGAATGATGATCACTATGTTTGGATATCAAAGCAAGGCGTTTTATTTTTTGAAATATGTCTGTGAAATCAGACATTTTGTTTAATGTAATGGACATAGTGTCCCAATTGAAAGACAAAGGGATACGAATATTAATTGTCTCATTTTGAATGATAAAGACTGTCTTATTCATATATATTATATATATATATAATCATAAAATATGTTTTAATTTATTCTATTGCGTTCTCCATTGTCGTTCTCAAATGCACTAATAAAAATTTAATTCATATGAATATTGTTATAAGATATATATGTGTCGAATTTTGATGAATAATGAATTTTAAAAAACCACAATAATTTTGATATGATATAAAAAATTAATCCAAACAACACTTTCAAATGCATTAATAAAAATGTAATTAATATGAATATTGTTATAAGATGTGTAGAATTTTGATGAATAATGAATTTAAAACAATCATAATAATTGGACTGTCACAGGGCGATGTTTCTAAGAAAAACAAAATGAAAACCAGTGCGTGTCAGTAACTGTCAACCGGGGTGTTTATGTGTCTATACGCACCTGTGTCTATACGCATCGGTGCGTTTATGATCTATGGGCACCCCATAAATACTGATACCAGTTATAAATATCAGTGCGTTTGTGTGATACTGTGTACCATGGTATTTATTTATCTATAAGCACCGATGCATTTGTATGATCCATGTGCATCGCACGAATACCGATACCAATTATAAATCTCGGTGCCTTTATGTGATATGGTGCACTGGTGCATCATAAAGGTATACGCACCGGTGCGTTGATACAACCTATGGGCACTGCTCAAATCCCAAGACCAATTAGAACGACCTCCTGCGTTGTATCACCAACACTATGCCCAGTGCTGTTTTATACCTCAACAGCCTGGTGCATTCTCCTTCGACCGCCCCGGGGCACCTTCTACATGTATGCACTGGTGTGTTAAAGCCAGAGTAGCGCACCGATGAAAAAACATCCTTAATAACGTCCAGTCGCCCATTTTTTTTAGTAGTGTTGAATTTCCGTTAAAAGCTCTGCCAAAACCTTCGTTCCCAGAAACAGATGTGGTAGCATATGTTTTTTTGACAATTTTGGCCAATTTTATAACACTAAAAACCTCCTTTATAACCTCCACTAGAGGGTCTTTTCCTTGTAGTGTGGAGATGTTGAACTCATTATTCAGCAGATCAGAATTTTTTACCAAACTAAGCATCCCAAACTTAGAGATTACCAAAATGCAGTATGGAGCATTATAGAAGACTCATTCCCGACCTTTAACATTTCTTTTGTTCCAATAGAAAGTAATATTTTAGCCGATTCACTTTCTATTTCAGCAAGCTCATTCAAGATTCCAATACCTATAAAGCTGAAATATGAAGTGAAAGTTAAGTTTAGACCTAGCATTCTTGATAATATCAAACATTATAAATTTTTTTAGGATGACGAGGAGATTAGAAGATTCATTGAAGCTGTTGAAGAATTTGTTGTCATAAACATTGATTAGGATGAAGATCTCATGAAGGATAATTTTGATTATCAAGATACCAAAAATCTGAAAAAACATATTGCTGATCAACTTATCATACAGTTGCCTACCAACCATATTCCCCAGGGGTTAATCCCACTTGAGAAGCTTTTTGATCATAATGATGTTTCAGTTAAACCACAATTAGCTAAAGCAGATGCAAAATTGGACGACTAAAATTTGGGTACAAAACTAGAGTTTAGGTATGTTAAGTTGTCAAAATCCTTATCAGAAGAAAGAAAGATTGAATACCACAAGTTGTTTTGTGAATTTGTTGATGTTTTTGCCTGGAAATATAAGGATATTAAGACATATGACACAACTATCATTGAGCATAGAATACCATTGAAAGATGGTACTAAGCCATTCCGACAAAAAATAAGACAAATAAATCCACTATTGGTACCAATGATGGAGAAGGAAGTGAAGAAACTTTTGGATGCTAAAATCATCATTCCATTGAGATACTCAGATTGGTTTGCTAATCTAGTTCCAGGAAGAAAGAAAAGTGGTGAAGTCAGATTATGTGTAGATTACATGAATCTTATAAATTCTCCAAGAAAAATAATTATCCATTGCTAAAGATGGAACATATTCTTCAAAAGGTAACCGATTCAGACAAAATTTCCATGTTAGATGGGTTCTTCGGGTACAACGAGGTATCTGTTTGGCCAGAAGATTGCATACATGAATGTTCCCTCCTTGGGGAACATTCATGCATGAAAATATGCCATTTGAGCTAATGAATGTCAGAGCTACTTTTCAGCGTGCTATGGACTTTGCATTCATTGGAGAAAAAAACAAATTCTTGGTCATCTATTTGGATGATATTATTGTTTTTTAAGCTTAAGATCAAGAGCACCTTCAACACTTGAGACAAGTATTTGTTAAATGCAAAAATAATGGTATATCATTGAATCCAAAGAAGTCTCATTTCACTCTTAAAGAAGGTAAGATGTTGGGTTACAAAGTTTCTAAATATGGAGTGAGAATTGATCCCAAAAGAGTGATTGCATATTAGGCATTAACACTTCCAAGATCCAAGAAAGAGATTCAATCTTTCCTTGGTAAGATCAATTTTTTAAGAAGGTTGATTCCCAACTTTGCTAAAGTAGTTAAGCATATTACTTGTATGCTAAAAAAGGACAAAGAAGTAAAGTGGACATTTGAAGCCAGAAATTTATTTGAGCTGATAAAAAAAGCTATCATTGAAGCACCTCAGTTGGTAAGCCCTGAATACTCAAAGCCTTTCTTAATCTTCTCATTTGCCTCTCAAGATACTATTGATGTTGTTTTATTACAACAATGTGCAGAGAATAAGGAAGCCCCCGTAGCATTTTTTAGCAGAGCCCTTGGAGATGCAAAATTGAAGTATGAAATGTTGGAAAATCATGTCTATGTATCAGTTAAAGCTCTGAAGGCTTTTAGAGTTTATATTCTGCATTCTCAAATTATTGCCTATATACCTTCATCTATTGTTAGAGAAATATTAGTTCAGCATGATATTGATGGAAAAATAAGTAAGTGGGTGACTAAATTTCTTGATTTTAATTTAGTGATAAAGCCTACCAAGCTAATCAAAGGTCAAGGATTAGCCAAACTACTAGCTGAAGAAAATTGTAGAGTTTTGGGCTTGATTTTCATGGATGCAAATCTAGAAGGGAAAATTTCAAAACCTATTGACAACATGGCAGTAGATGTAAAGCTTATTGAGTGCAGCTAGTATAAGGATATCACTTATTTTATGCAACATTTTAAACCTCTTCCAAATTTTGATAAAATAAGAGTGAGATATTTGAAGCTAAAAACCATTAAATTTTGAATCAAGGATAACTGTTTATATTGGAAAGATCCTACAAGATTTTTTTTGAGGTGCATTGACCTAGATGAGTCTAAGAAGGTTATGTTTGATAGGCATAGTAGTGTTTGTGGAGGTCATCATTATTGGAGAACTAATGTATACAAAATACTGAGAGCTAGTTATTTTTGGCCTAGATTATTTTCTGATGTGTGTGCTAAGGTGAGGGCATGTGAAAAATGTGAGAAGTTCACTAGTAAAAAACATTTGAAATCTTTGCCTGTCAAGGTCATTGTTGTTTCTCCACCTTTCGAGCAATGGGGATTGGATTTCATTGGAGAAATTCGTCCTCCTTCAAGTGGAAAACATCGTTGGATTCTTGTCACAACTGATTACTTCACCAAGTGGATTGAAGCAATACCTACCAGGAATGCTACTCATAAAGTCATCATTAACTTTCTGGAGGGAATCATAACCAGATTTGGATGTCCATCAAGGCTAGTAGCAGATAATGCAGTTGCTTTTAAAGCTACACCATTGGTAAATTTCTGTGAAGGTTATGGTATTCAGCTTACACATTCTACAACTTACTATCCACAAGGGAATGGTTTGGTTGAATCATCTAGAAAAAGTTTGGTAAGAATCATCACCAAGCTATTGGAGCAAAACAAGAAAGCCCGGGACTCTAAACTGAAATTTGGTTTATGGGGTGACAAGGTGACAATAAAAAAACACATTAATACATCACCCTTTCAAATGGTTTATGGAACTGGGGTTGTATTTCCAGTCTAATTAGCCATTCCTATAGCTAATTTCTGGAAGATCATGACGCTGATCCAAATGACATGACCAGAAGAATTTATCAGATTATAGAAGTGCAACAAAAGCAAGAACACCAATATTATTTGGTAAGAAAATATCAGCAAATTGTAAATCAAGTCTTTGATAAAGGGACTAAAAAAGAAGATTTTCAGATTGGAGAACTGTTGTTGAAATGGGATGCACAACATCAAGACCCAAGTAAACATTTCAAATTTGATGCTTTATGGCTTGGTCCTTTCAGAATCTCCAATATTTTGCAGAACAATACTTTTGATTTGTAACATCTTGATGGGACAAAACGGTTTGGAGGCCCATTTAATGGGCGCTTCCACAAAAAATTCTTTTACTAAGGCTGTTGGTGGCCTAAATTCACTGTAAATACCAGTGTGTTTCATAATAAGACTTCATAACCTAATGAAAAGGCACTAAAACTGCAAACGATTCTTAGAGCCTCACAGGGAGAGCTTTATCCCCTGTGGAGCCAATGTTAGCACAATTCTATGCTTAGTGATGAGTGTGTTTTAAATCGCTTTACTTTTAGGATAAAAACATTGTAAATTAAAAAAAATAATAACACTTCCAAAAGTTTCGGTAGCGTCTGTTTTAGTCCTGTAAGACAATCAGTTATAACTCTATTTTATGTTTATTTTTCCTTTACCCGATGCCTCCAGAAGTTCCGGTAATAAAAATAAAAAGCGCACCCGCTTTTGAGTTAGCCACATGTTCCCGATATCAACTAAGGTTTAAATATTTTAAATCATGAGCCATGTCACGTGATAGGAAAGATTATACGTTTGAATGATGTTGAGTTAGTTGTGTTCATACGTGGAAGAGCTAGGTGTCAATCTGCAATTATCAAGACCAATCATTGTTTGTTCTATCTGTCATTCTAGGTTGTTGTGTCCACATTTCAAAGGTAAGTATTTATTATAAAAAATAATTGTGAATCTATGATTTAATGTGGTGACTGTTTGGTTAATCATGCATGAGCACTGCCGAAATTTTAGGCATGTCATTAAAATGCGATGAAGGTGACTGCCAACTCAAACATCGCTAAGCTCCAACCATCTTTTGCAGAGAATTTAAAATGAAGCAGACAACTAAAAGATATCACGAGGTTTGGTATAAGGTTCTGGATATTTTCCATTATGAAAATATCTTATGCATGGAAAAATGAACCAACATATCATTTTAAATCACCAAAAGAAAAGGAAAGAAATCAATTTTCAAATTCGGTTGTTGGTGAATAAGCAGTTCTAGTGAGCAACTTGAAGAGGAGACCAAGTTTTCAGACAGTTGACTTTGAGGATTCAATAACATCTGTAAATTAAGCTTTTCTAATCTTGACACCTTTCTGATCTAGCAGACAACCTTCTTTATTGCTCAGATGACTAAAGGAGGAAAACTTAAGCATATTAAGCCTCAAGGGGCTGATTTAATAGATGCCAAACCGAATTTGAGGAGGTGTTTTATACAGGTTGGGTGGTACCCATTTTTATCAAGGTTAGGAAGTTCTCATCTAAGAGTAGCCAATAATTTTCCCTCTCATTCGATGGACAAGAAGCAAATTTTTATGGCCTCAAACTGTTGGTATCAAAAGAATCCATTGCCGAAGCTTTCCACCTCCCACAGGAAGGAGAGAAATGGTTCAAAAACCAAGTTATTACTGGAGGAGACCAGAACAACTTCATCAAGGATGAATATATAGACCCTAAATGGGCTAAAGGGATTCCTAGCAGTTATCTCAAGGATGAATGGGCTGAAATTTTCAAGCTCATGAAGATCTATCTTACTTGTGAGAGGAGGTATACTATTGTATTTTTGTATAACACGAGGTTTTTGTTTCACCTTGCAGGTATGAAGACTCTCAACCTACCTTTCTTCCTACTGAAAACATTGACTAAGATGTCAGCTAGAATACAAACCCATGCAACAACTTCAGATTATAACATCTATCATCAAGCTCTTATCAAGGTGTTGATTGTTGAAGAACTCAAAAGAAGAAACCAGACTTGGGAGCATTTCCTATTTTATAGGGCAGGTCAATCTGCAAATTCAAAAAACATTCCTGCTCAGCAACCTTCAGCCTCACAACAACATTATCAACCTACTAAGCAGAAGGAAAAAATTCAGAAACCAACTACTTCATCAGTTGGTAGTAGGACTAAAAGAATAGCAAAGAAGGTAAATATTTACAAGAAGGCTAAGGACAAAAAGAAAAAGGAAAAGACTCCCCCAACCAAAGTTGAAGAGAAGTTGAAAAAAGGAGAAGGTTCTTTTATTAGCAAGCCCAAATCAATGAAGATTGTGCCTCCTGTTTCTCCTTTTCCCAAGGTATATGCCAGCACATAAAGGAAAGACTGCAGTTGCAAAAAAATCAAAAGAACAGGTGTTGTCGGAAGTTCCGGTAGCAAACATTGAGCATAAGGTTCAGAAGGATTATCTGCCCACCAAATCAGATGAGGATCTCCTGAAGAATATAGGATATGATGTTAGCAGCAGGAAAAGACAAGTTGTTAGCAGCAGGAAAATACATACAAGAGATAGCAACAAATTCAGGCTGAGATCCAAAGCCTTACATAACCCAAGCTTGATGATAAAAGTTATAGATGTGGAGAGGCAATGTAAAGGGTTACACACTGTAACTCATTCAATTGTGGAATCTAGTGGGTTTAAGAATAAAGAAAAGGGTAAAGCTCCTTTAGATCAGCAAAATGGAACCTCCAAGAGAAGAAAAATCCAGAAGAGCTCAAAAAAGAAAAAGGCCATTGCAAAAGAGACAACCACCAGGACTAATGATCCAGGTGGATATTGGTGGGCACCTGCATATTCCACTTGGACCCCCACCATTGTTTCTTTCAATTTTTCAGTTTCCTTAATTGTATCACAATTTACTATTTTTGGCAGTTTTTCGGGTCTTGAACTTCCTGAGCCGTTTTGAGGCCCTAAATGATGTTTTTTGGGCATCAAAAGTCCGACGAATATGAGTCCATTCCAGACTTGATATTCACTATCAATAGTTGTATTACTCAGAGAGATCTTTCTAACACTGTATCATGTGCGTCAAACGAGATAATATGCCAAAGTTACGACCGAGAAATTGATGTACCAATTTGCGATGGGACATATTCTGGAATTTCATCTCTAGGGTTAGGTTTTGGATGTTTAGGGTTTTCCATTGTTTCTAAATAATATGTAGGCCTTGAGCCTCATTGTAACCCACGGAATTTGAGAGGCCTATAGCTGTCACATCTCTTACGAGAGATAAGCTACCAACGCCCTAGCTAGTTTATTGCCATTATGTCTATAAACAAATTTCGGTTATTTGATATTAATGAAATGAAGTGTTATTTCCACTTGCATATTTGTATTTATGGTTATATGTGTGATACGATTGTATTCTGCATAAATTCAAATCAATTACAAGATCACAATCAACAATTGACGGTAAAACAAAAGCAGATTTAGACAAGCTTCTGAAGTTTATTTGCGACTCATATGGAGGAGAGGTAAAAGGATGTCCCAATCAAGTATCATTTTTCCTATTAGTTATATTTTGGAACAACTCAATTTTTAAATGTTTTATTCTGCACAATTTCTTTTCAAATATCTTGTTGTGCATTTTTTAAAATGAAACAAAGTGTTATTCTTAGGAAGTTTCGGTAGCATTACAACTGTGATTATAGGTTTTTAGGAAGTTAGATGGCGTATTTTTAATGATTTTGACGGTATTAGCGAGAATTTTTGAGCTAGTCCAAGGATGATAAGGACTTCTAACGATATGGACATGTCAAGTGATGATTGATAAGTGGTTTTGAGGTTGTTAAATGACACATTTAATGAAGCTACATAGGTTTTAAATAACCAAGATCATGGAGAGACAAATCAACAGAAAAGTAGGCAGGTTTCCAGCACACTCAACAACACAGTTCGGATAGCTTTTTTCTTCCTATCTACATCTGTCCTGTTAGTTATATTTCGATATAATATGTCTTTAATATGCTATAACTCCTATGTAATGAGAAGATGAGTGGATCCTCATTTTTAGGAGAGATGGATTTAGCGCCTCTCTCTATAAATATCATTTGTAAATACCATTTCAGGTTGGATTTTGGTTAACTTGAAGACCTTATCATAATAAAGAAAACTCTTTTTTTTCACTTCATGTTGGAGGACTTTGTGTTTCAAGGATTATCTAATGTATGGTGTGTTTCTCTTGTTGTTTTATTCATCTAATTTGTGAGTTGCAATAGCTAGCAAGTAAGAGTAAGAGAATTCTTAGAGGATCTAATAGTTCATTATATATTGTTCATTCTTCTGCAAATCATCTATATGTTACGTAGATCATGCTGGTGAAGGTTTCATGAATGATTTATGAGATTATTTATGCATGTAGTCGATTCTAAATGTTGTTTTCCTTTACATAAAACAAATTTTATGTAAAAAGCCACTCTTATAGTTTGTGTGATTGATTTAGGAAATGTTTATTTCTTAGAGTAAATTACCAATATCATCACCTTTCATCTATCACAATATTCTCCCCTATACTACAAACTTGTCCATACAATCTATACTTGCCACAACTTGCTTAATGCATGAAGGCCTAAAAGAGTTGAAATCATTTCAAACTCTTTAAGAAGCCATCCCACCATCCAAAATATTTTACTTTGAAATTAACTATGATGTATACGACTTACTCCTTTGTAGTCAAGGAGTGACTCCTTGCGCTAACACAAGCAACATGTCAGTCTTCCAAAATATGACAAGTAGGCCTAGAGACAGTGCCAAGTCGACCTAAGTTGAAGTGGCTAGAAGCCTATATATAGGGCATTCAACCTCATTAAAGGATACACACTTCACACACCAAGGAGTTCGATAAAAAGGTCTAGAAGTAACATCAACTCGAGCGAAGAAGAGAAGTCAAGAAGGAAGAAATATATAAGTAATTTTGGTTATGTTTTGAGCTATTCTTGTTCACACGTGCGAGGAGATTAAGCCACATCCTACTACAACAAATTCGAAGTACAACCACCTCAAGAAGGCCAAATCAAGACAAGGAAAATATCTATCTTGCAAGTCGAAGTCACAAAGAGACTTACTCAAGTCAAGCGAAGGAGAAGAAGGGCTAAAAGTTCCTAATCCTATCAAATGTGTGAAAGTTGCAGTCAACATTAGGAGGTTGAGAATTGCAGGGAGAGAGGCCAAAAATTTCATACTAGTGTTGCAGGGCCGAAAGTCAAGGACGAAAGGAGATATTGCAATGACATTAAGAAGAGATTGAATTTGACTTAATCAGAAAGATACAAGGTTTGACTTGGTTTTGGAGGAGTTCTCGTCAAGGTTCTAGGTCTTAGAATTCGTGATTCTATAAGAAGAAGAATTCTTGTGGGTTTTCCTCTCAGATTTGAAGAGGTTTTGGCCCTGTTTGATCTCCTATATCTTGTGTCCTTTGTCTTATTGTTCTTTATGGTTTCGTAGTTGTTTGATGAAGAAAACACTAATAATAAACAAGTAAAAGAAGAAGCTAATTAAGTGAAGTAAAAATACACCACAAGCAATTATCAAAACAAGATAAATCATCCTATGTTGTTGCCCCTAGATTTCTCAACATGGTATTAGAGCTAAGGTCACTAATCAAGTAAGGGAAGCTTTAAAAAAATGACACTCAAGGACCGAAGCACTAGAAGATAATCAAGAGCATCACTCGTCAAGAAGGACCACTCATCTCAAAGGCACTACAAGGACAAGGATTACATCATCATCTTAAGAAGATCTCAAAACCCTAGTTTGTCCAAAAATAAAGTTACTAATCAAACAAGAAATATTACCTCAAAACGAAAACTCTAGCCAAAAAAACATGAAAAAATTGGCTGAAAACGATAAGTGTTGATGCTGGAATAGCATTTTTTTTTTCAACATTTTAACAAAATGGCAATAAAAACCAATTTTTTGTGTAAAAAATACCTTGAAAACAAAAAGTGTTGATGCTGGAATATTTTTTTTTGGTAAATTTTCAACATTTTTTATTAATGACATTAAAGATAAAATATCATGACTCCGAAAAACTTTAAAGTTCCAAAGATTTCAAGCATGACATTAAAGATAAAATATCACGCCTTTGAAAAGCCTTAAAATTTCAACGATTTTTAGGCATGACATTAAATATAAAATATCACGTCTTTGAAAAACCTTAAAATTCCAACAATTTTCAGTCATGGTGCTAAAGAAAAAATATTTATAACTGTTTTAAACCATGACATTAAAGATAAAATATCATGGCTTAGAAAAACATTAAAATCTTGACAATTTTTCAACCATAGAATTAAAACCAAAGATTATGACTACAAAAAACCCTTAAATTTTCAAAATATTTCAAGCATGACATTATGGAAAAAATCTATGACTAAAAAAACTTAAAAAAGGAACACCTAAATGAAAGAATCATTGTATCAAGAGTAATTTCTTTTCTAAATGCTAAATGTATAGCGATTTTAAAATCTTAGCCTAAGACAACTTGACACATTACAACAAAAGTTTTAAAATCAATCATCAAATTGACACGCAACGTAGGTGAACTCGACCAATTGTAATGAAAACTTAAAGACCAACTA
The DNA here is from genome assembly GCA_034641835.2 of Pinus albicaulis. Lineage (NCBI taxonomy): Eukaryota > Viridiplantae > Streptophyta > Pinopsida > Pinales > Pinaceae > Pinus > Pinus albicaulis. The sequence continues at coordinate 184,216,094 of CM076583.1, read as the reverse complement.
TCAAATTGACACGCAACGTAGGTGAACTCGACCAATTGTAATGAAAACTTAAAGACCAACTATCAAATTGACACATAATGCTAGTCGAGCATCGACACAAACCGTGCAATTTTTTAATAATAATAATATAAGAATGAAAAAAAAAACACTAAGTTTTAAAAAATAATAAGAAGTAATAAAACATAAAAAAAATTAAAAACAAGACCCAAAAAAAAATCACACGCACACACACACACATATAAAGAAACCAACGAGTGATATATATATATATATTTGATATCTTGATTACTACTGCGGCCTCGTTTATGTGGTCTGCACCTCTGCGGTAAGATCCCCTAGGATCTTGCATGTAATCCTCTGTGGCTCAACCTTTGGGTGGGGTAGTTCTTTCTCTAGGTTCGAGTTTCCAACGTGGCGTAGCCGTATTTACAGTCTCCTCTCTGTTTTTTTCAGCCAATTCCTTGATAGTTCGCGGGCCTTCAAATCTGTTCGCCGTACTTCATGCCCATCAGAGTCATGAATGAAGACGATCATGAATTTTCGTATAGTCCCGAAAGCGGCCATGTGCTTCCTGAGCAGTTTGAGTTCATGCGGTGGGCTACCTTTGGAAATCTTTTCGTCCAATCCCCTGTTCGCCCTCCATTAATTCTCTAGTGCTTGCCTCTCCTTTAAATAATGACTCGACCCCTTCTAATCACTGCGAGCCACAACCCCTCCTTCGAATGCGATGTTCGTTATGGTCGACCTCTCTCTAAGCACATGAAGAAATGCATCGAAAAAAGCGATTCGGCTAAACTTGTGGTTGGAGTCGACATCCCTCTTTACGAAATTCCATGCTATTTGGAAAAATCATTGGTTGGTCATTTCTACGGGTGCATGGCGAAAAAAGAAGCCATTCAAGCTTGGTTGGAGGAAAATTGGAAGCCGCTATCGGGTTATGCCCCTATTTTTTCATAAATTATCGCGCGGTTGGCTTCTATTTAAGGTGGCTTCCAGCGAGTACAAAATCAAGCTCACTGACAGAGTATGGAACTGGGGGCCGAATGGGTTAATTTTGCAAAATTGGGATATCAGTTTCAATGCAGAATGCACTGCGCAACACCTCCAAAAATTTTGGGTTATCCTCCCGAGTCTTCCATAATTTTTTTGGCAACAACACATCTTGGAAGCCATTGGCAGCAAAATCGGTTCCTTTGTTGCTCTTGAAGATTATTGGGAGTCCAAATTCCACAGACGATGCACAAAAATTCAAGTAGAATTGGATGTGAGAGAGGGGTTGTATGAAGGAATTGTATTGGATATGCATGGAAGCAAATGGTTGCAGAAATTAAACTACTGGAAGTTACCCTTTAGATGTTTTTTGTGTCGTCAGGTGGGGAATTTAGCACATGACTGTTCAAAGCTGGACCTCACTCATCCTCGTTACAAAAAAATTTGGAAGAAAAAATATAGTGTGAGCAATTCTCAGGCTTCCATCTCTGCTTTAGCTCCGTTAGAGTCCCCTATTGAAGATTCAATAGTCTTGCCAAGTGTCGATGTGGTGAACTCCTCCATAGGTAAGCCCATTGATGTTATTTCTTCGCCTCCTTCTTCTCCTATTCAATTTCCTGTTGTCGGTTGCAAGGGATGTTATGACATGCCTCCTATCCCTCCTAAGGTCCTCCCTTCTGATGACTCAGCATTTCAGCATCCTCTGCGCTCTACTCCTTCATCTTTCCCGAATGTTGTTTCCCCTGTGTCTGACGTCTCAAGTCTTCCATCTAGCCCTTACACCGCCAATTTGCAGTTGCACTCATCCTCTCGAATTAGTCCTAGTCCTTCTTCCAAGGGTTGTCTTGCCATGGCACCACCTCCTAAAATCTCGCTCGGATGCAAATCAGCTTTGTCAAAAGCTTAAAACCAAGCTTCGATGGATGTCAGCGCAGGAAAACAAAATGATTCAATGGGCTCTTAGAGCAGGAAGCGCCCTTAAAAAGGGCATCAAATGATCCTTCTCTCCTTCAACGTGCGGGGTATTAGTGGCACCCCTTCACAATTAGCCCTCAAAAGGTTGTGGCATTCTGTCAATCCAGATGTCATATTTCTTCAAGAAACCAAATTTCCTGGTGTTCGATCTTGAGATATCTTATCCAAATGGCTTTTTGACTGGTATTTTTTCTCTGTTGATGTAGCAGGATTGGCTAGAGGCCTTATTACTGCTATTAGTCCCTCCCTTATGGTCCTTTCATCCTCCTGTTCCTCTTCCTTCATTAAGACGTCCATTTTCGATCCTTTTTCTGGTAGCTCCCTTTCGCTTCTGAATATGTATGGTCCATGTGATAATAAGCGGACCTTACAGGGAGATTTTTTTCCCTTCGGAGATTAATAGCTCCGAAAAAAATAATTTTGGGTGGCGATTTAAACTTCACCCTATCTCTTGAGAAAATATGGGGTTCTTACGCAAGAATCAAGCCTCTTGCTCCATTTCTTCAATCCATCATTGAAAAACATGATTTAGTGGATGTTCGACTAACAAAATTGGAGCCCACTTGCGAAATAACAAAAAATATATTGAAGCTATAGCAAAAAAGATTGGACCGATTTTTAATCTCCGAGTCTTTGTTAGCTGCTTTCGATTTGCAGTACTGATCTCGGGTTGAGTCGGGTGGCATTTTAGGCCATAGGCTAAATTGTGCTATCGCTGGTCTCTTCAGAATCAAAGCCTCCGACTCAGTTAAAATTCAATCCCTGCATGGTCATGGAAGAGGATTATAAAGCATCGTAGATCTCGTCACGGACACATTTGGCTCCTTCTCATTCACAAACTTACATGCAGGATGTGTGCGAAAATATTTTCGAAATAAAGAGGATTACTAAAACTTGGGCGAAGGCCTTTGTGTAAAACAACAGTTTCTTTTAAAATCCATCGAAATCGAGATAAGCGAGATTTATAAACATAATTCCATCGGTGTTACGATCGGTATATGAAATGGAATCCCTAGAAAATCTAGAACTAAAACGTCATAAGTTGCTACTTCAAGAAGAAAAATTATGGCGGTTAAAGAGTCAGTGCGATCTGGATTAAAGAAGGGGACAATAACACTAAATTCTTCCATCGTTTTGCAACACTTAGAAGAAACCAAAATACCATTTTCGAAATCAAGAATGAGAATGGGGAAGTGGTGCATTCTTTCAATGAAAAAGCCAGAGTAGGGGTTAATCATTTCAAATTATTATTCTCAGCTCTGAGGGATGCCCCATCCAAGAAATTTTGCAGATTTTACAATTGTTCCCACGAATGATCACGAGAAGATATGAATTTTGCCCTTACCAAAGAAGTGGATGAAGGGGAACTTGAACAAATCTTAAAGAGTTTCCAAAAAGGAAAAAGTCCCGGCCTTGATGGATTAACGATTGAATTTTTTTCTGGTTTTTATGATCTATTGAAGAATGATTTATTAATGGTAATTAAAGAATCACAACAATTCGGAAAGGTGTCGAGCTCTATAAACTCTACCTTCTTTTCGCTGATTCCTAAAAAAATCCTCGCCAAAGGATTTTGACGACTTGCGCCCTATATCTTGTTGCAATATGGTCTATAAGTTAATCTCCAAAATTATTGCTCAACGATTAAAACCAATCTAAGTAGCATCATTTCGGAAGAATAATTCGGTTTTTTAGACAAGAGACAAATCCACGATGCGGTCTCTTTGGCTTAGAAGCCCTTCATTCGATAAATCTAAATAAAATCCTTCCTTTGCTTTCAAGATGGACTTATCAACGGCATATGACGGGGTAAATTGGACTTTTCTCGGGCTATTACTCATTTACATCGCATGGCAATGGAAGTTTTTTGAGTGGATTATGGGTTGTGTACAACCGACCTCCTTTCTTTGTCTTGATCAATGGATCTCCCTCAACCTTATTTCATTCATCTAGGGGCTCCATCGGGGATGCCCTCTATCTCCCTTTTGTTTTTACTTATAGTTGAAGCTCCGAGCCGTTTATGTAAAGATGCCATATGATTAGGAAATCTTAAAGGAATTCTCATTGCGGAGAATCGAGTCCCTTTCCCATATTCTCTTTGTAGATGACATTTTACTCTTTGGTTACGCCTCCAGTGAAAATTCCAGATCTATACATAACATTCTTAGCATTTTTCAAATAGCTACTGGGATGCAGATAAACGTAGAGAAGTTTGTGTTGGTTCATAAAAAAATTTCAGAGCAAACTCTATTCCAAATAATGAGCTTGCTCCCCTACCCCACTTGTGAATGGGATATGGGTTTTAAGTACTTGGGTTTCGTTTTAAAACCAAACTCTTATTTTTTCAAGGACTGGTTATGGCTGTACCAAGAAGTTGAAAAATGAATATCTCATTAGACAAATCGTTTTCTTTCTCTGGGAGGTCGCTTGGTTCTTCTTAAATCAGTTCTTCAAAGCATTCCTGTGTATTGGGCCACCATCACTTCTATCCCTAAAGGTATCCTTCACAAAATTCGGAAGAAGTATTTTTATTTCCTTTGGAATGCTAGCAAAAGAGTCGAAGGTATACCACTCGGTTAAATGGTCGGCAGCTGGCGCGCCCTAAAGATTTAGGTGGGTGGGGCATAAAAGATCTCCCATCTTTCTGTCTCTCCCTCACTTTGCTAAATCTTTATGGAGATTAACCGAATGCCCGAATTCTCTATGGAGCGTAGTATTTTGTGCAAAATATTTTCGAGGCAATCTATTATTTCTTGGTTGAGAAACCCGAATAAATCCCACAAAAAATGCGTCCATTGGATGGAAGGCTTTGGTATTGGCCTTCCCTTTCGTTGGACAATGGATAGCTTGTAATATTGGAAATGGAAAATCTGCAAAAATTGGCATGGATCCTTGGGTAGAGTACTGGAAATAACTTTCTTCTATCTGAAAGGCTACGCTCTACCCTTAAAGATAAAAACATCCTTACTATTGCAGATGCAGTAGTGTCCTTGCCACAAAGATAGGGATCTGCGGGATGGAGAGATGCTAATTCCTTAGACCGTCCTCCACCTCTAGATGTTGAGTGGTCCGCGTTTATTGCTTTACTTGTAAACAATTTTATTTACATTGAAGATGATGTTGAGGATTCGCTGGTGTGGACTAAGAATAGTGTGAATGGCGCATACACAACAAAATTGGGTTACGGAGTTGTGATGGAAGAATCGACCAACGAGGTTCCTCCGTCATGGATTATTCCCTTATGGAAAGCCCAAGGTCTGTTAAAAGCTAAATTAGTGTTGTGGCTCTCACTAAAAAACCGTCTCCTTACCTGGAACAACCTTCAACGAAGGGGATGGGAAGGGCAGTAGTCTGTAGCTCTCTGTGTGGCAACGCGATGAGAATTTGTTTCTCATATTTTTTTACTCTTGTTCTTATGCAAAGTCCATTTGGAATCACTCTTCTTCTTCAATTTTCTGCTTCTCATATGCCATGGACAGATTCCTTCGAATCTAGGATGAAGCGATGGTGGAATGAACATGGGGGTAAAAATTCTTTTCACATATTTCCTGCATTATTCACATATGGCATTTGGAGGGCTCGAAATATGGCTATATTCAATGAAAAATTCATTTATGAAGAATTGACATCAGCTTTAATTGTTCAATGGACAACCGACTATCATTGTGCACACAAGCCTCCCAAGATTCGTAATGTGGTACCTCTAGTTATTGATCAAAGCTTCTCATGGGATTTTTTTGATGGTGCGAGCCAAGGCTCTCCTTCATTGGCTAGATGCGAGGAGATGTTCTTCATATCTCCATGGATTCAAAATTCCATATCCTTTTTGCGCCAGGCCAGGGTTCAAACAACAAGACTAAGTTTGCATCTCTGTGGGCTGTCTTGCATGTGGCTAATTACAAATATGTTACTGCTCTCCAAAGTTTTGGAGATTCAAAAATGGTAATATATTGGGCTCTTCACAAGTCTCAAATCCACTCTCCTCACTTGCAAGCCATCCTTCGAAGTATTCGACACCTTCAACAATCATTTCTCTTTCTCTCTTTCAAACATGTGTACCGGGAATTAAATTCAGAAGTTGATGGTCTGTCAAAAGAGGCACTCACTCTTCCACGGGCACTCTAAAAAATTGTAGATCTTTCTTCCAACACAGAAGAGACTCTCTTAGTTTAAAAATCAGAAGGCGAGGAGGTTTTCTTTTTGCGGCCATTATGAAAATTCTGTTTGATCAGCATATGTATAAAAAGCTCCAGTTCAGAGCGATAATGAAAAGAAACGAAGGACGGGTGATATCACGGAAAAGATATGTATAAGATACTTTCCTATTTTTCAAAATAGCAGCTCTTATAGAGCGTTTTTCTGCATTGAACAATTTTGTAATACTCTTATAAAAAAGAGTACATTCAGCTCGTGGAGCATCTGTATTAACCTGCTCGAAGGGGTCGATTTGTTATTTCATATATGAAAATAAAGATTTTTTCAAGGAAAAAAAAATATAAAAGAAACAAAGAAACATAAATATGTAAAAAAAAAAAAAAAATTAATTTGTGAAAAGCAAAAACAAAAAAAAAAATACAAATTATCTAAAAAAAAATTCAAAAAACACATTTAAAAAAAAAAAAAAAAAACACCAAAAACAATTTTTTTTTCAAGGTAGAAAAAAATAAAAATAAAAATAAAATTAAAAAAACAAAAAAATTAAATTAAATTTTAAAATTTTAAAAATAATAAAAAATCGTGTCGCATACAACCACAGGTGATAGGCAATTCTGAGAATCGACATAGATTAACACCGTTTTTTATATATATTTTTTAAATTTTGTTTTAATTATTTTTGATTTTTAATTTGTATTTAAATTTTTTATTTGTATTTTATTTTATTTTAATGTGGTTTTAAAAAATTTAACTTAAGAAAATTATTTTTGATGTTTCGATTTTTTCTTAAATTATGTGTTTTTTGATATATATATATATATTTTTTTTTTTTTTTAATAAGTTAATTTACATTTGTTTTTTACATTTTTATAGTTTTTTTTTTTCGTTTTTTTATATATTTGTTTATATTTTATTTTTTTTGTGATGTTTTTTTTATATATTTTTGTAATGTTTTATTACCAACATGAAAATCATCAACTTTAAAAAAACATTATCCACACTTAATATATTAGAAAATTTAAAGTATAAAAAATAAGCCCTCTAAACAAAAAAGGTTGATGTTGCATCAACACTTTTCAAAATTGTTGGAATATCTAATTCCTACTTGTCTTCAGTTAGAGTCTGTTCCTATTTGTTAGGTTAGTTCCTAGTTTGGTGTGAGGTTGAGATATTCTCTCAACCAAATTATTGTATGTCTAATATAGCTTCTCGATCTTGAGACAATCCTCATCTATATATGTAACTCTATTTGTTTGATTAATCAATAGAGCTTTTTATCTCAGTTTCTAAGTTGGTATCGGAGCCCATTTGGGCCTGGGCCTGGCCTTGGCCCCTCCTGGGCCAAGGGAAATAAAAGAATATATGTATTGTTTTTTAGTTTGTCCATCAATTTATGTGTGCACTACTGAGCCTACCCTTTACGTGGAAATGGATGCTGCCCGAGCCTGAATACTCTGAGCTGGGCTAAACAAGAGATCTGATTTGTTCCAAATTTTGGGCATGACGGAGATGGGCATCACTGTCCATTGTGGGGTGATTCGAGTGACAAGCCACAGAGCAGTATGCTTGTTGGCTATGTTGGCTAGATATTTCTGTTGCCTCCTTGTAGAATTAGAATCTGTGAGTAATGATGAATCTTCCCGGCTCTTCGTGTTTCAGGGCGGATCGCCTGTAAAGCTCAGGCTTGGAATCGTGAAATCTCCTTGAAATTAAAGCCCGACATTTTGAATCCATCTATTTCTTTGACAAAGTTGACCCAAGCGTTTCTTCTCATTCAAATATCATTTGATTTGAAGATAACAGTCGCATCATTGTGAATTCTATTTTTTTTTTTTTGGATTTTTGGTCAAGCGATCACTATTCCTGGGTTGCATGGTTCGTCTGGTGTGAAAATATGGCCCACAGATATTTTGAGTCCTCGTGTTGTCTCAGCTGGCATGCATGACTGATTTTTAATAAAATTTCCTTGCGGTGACGAAGGAAGAAAGGGCAAATAGTTCATTGTAGGTTTATTTGACCTGGATATATGAATTGGATTGGAGTTTAAAGTATGGTGGATGCTTATTTTCCAGGATCTAGATATTTATTTTAAAGTTCTTAGGTTTCGATTCGGCTGCTTTCATTGCATCATTGAATACTCTGCGCACTTGTGAACAGAGATGGGCATCATTGGTTTGATGGGGAGAGGCAACAATCTGGTGGATTTGCAGATCGAGTGATGTGGAAAATATGACACAGTCACTGTTTCTACCCACACTGTCTTTAGAAGGGCCTTCATTTCAGTTTCTAAGTCTATCGTTACAGTGGAACCTGATCCGTGATCAATCATGGATATGAGATTGAATTGAACTTGGAAGATGAGTATTGAGGGAGTAAGAGGATCTCGTCTCCTTCAATTCCACCCGAGGATTGAAGCCTTCAAGTAATTGCCAATGAAGCTACCCAGAACCAATGTCCATTATGGGTAGCAGTCAGTGCTAAATTCAACTCCATAGATGAAAGGCGTGCTGATGAACTTGAATAGTAATGTATCCGAGATGTCTCATGCATGAAATGCCTTCCAACCAAGCTGGAGATGTATGATATGTTGATATATCTGAACTTGAATAACAATGTCATTGGAGTTGGAGATGTATGGCCTATATATAGAGAAGCTGGGAAGATCCTGTCTTTGATTGGAAGTTTTTCGTTTCTTTGTCACTCTGAAAATTGAAGAATCCAAGAAATTGCTATCTCTTTTCTGAAATGACTTGAAAAGAAAGTTATGTTATATATTCGGTCAGCTGCCTATCTTAGTCCTCAAACTTCAACAGAAAGTGGATACCTTGACCCCTGCCATAGACCACTTCTTGTTAAAGAACGAAAAATGTTTCCATGTGATCGAAGGTGGAGGATGTCATGGTGAAAGTTGACTGCGTGATCTCTATTGGAAGGAAGAACTTGCTATGGAGTTCTGCAGTTTATTAAGTTCTACTTCCATAATGCTTGGTGAATTGAATTTGTTTCTTTTTTTCTTGAATAATTTTTTCGAAGCATGTTGAGCCTGATAAACTTAGCACGTAAATGGTATTTGTTAGGACTGATGACTCTAACAATAGAAAATTGAAGATGCAAATATTCAAGATGAATATGCCAAGTAGTGGAAAACAATTTTCAAGGTGGAGAAAAGTAAAAGCAACAATTATTTTGATGGAAACATACATGAATGTTCAATTGGGAGGATATAAGCTTGATAATGGGTCTTCATTGTTGCATCCTGTCAACGAGCATGTGAGAAGGCATGTTTGGAAGTCTCTTGTGTTGGCACCAGATGTCCATCGACGATGATGGAGAGATGAATATGGTGCAATGAGGATGGATGTTTGTTGGGTTATTTGCGTTACTGTGGTGACGTTATTGTAGATCCGACCTGTGTCGTTGGATGCTCTAGACAAGAGCTGGTAAGCCTTAATGGCTTGTGGCCCCTTTGTGGCTGGAGAGCCTTCATGGCGGTGATAAGCCTGGGTGGCTGGAGAGCCTTAGTGGCGGTGATAAGCCTTTGTGGCTGGAGAGCCTTCGTGGTAGTGATAAGCCTGGGTTGTTGGAGAGCCTTCGTGGTGGTGATAAGGCTTTGTGGCTGGAGAGCCTTCGTGGCGGTGATAAGCCTGGGTGGCTAGATAGCCTTAGTGGCGGTGATAAGCCTTTGTTGTTGTGATAAGCCTTCATGGTTGAGTTGAGCCTTCGTGGTTGTGTTGAGCCCTTCGTGGCTGTGTTGAGCCTTCGTGGCTATGATAAGCCTTGGTGGCTGTGATAAGCCTTGGTGGCTGAGTTGAGCCTTGGTGGCTACATTGTATCTCCTCAAGGCTGGGTGCCTGAGTGGTGGAGGTGAGTTACTGCTTGTCGAAATGTGAACTAGCAAGCAGGTGGAAGGGTGTTGCTCATGCATGTTCATGAAGCAACGTGGAGCAATCAGTTGTCAGTGATATGATAGGAATTAGATCAAAGACAACGTGCAGTGTATGATCTTGGATCTGCTCACAACAACAGTGTGGGCAGTGTTCTGGTGAACTAAAATTTAGGGTAGTCTATCCGCAGTAAAGAATGGTGTGGCCATGTGTTATATTACTATCATGGTTATCGCTTGTGTTTATATTGTCATTTGGTATTGCTTTTTGGGTAAATATGGATAAGTCTTGGAAATTTGTATAAATATTGAGATTTGCAACCTCAATATGATGTCATTCTGTTATAATTTGCAACTCTAATTGATGACAGGTAAAACATGGAGACCAAGACCAGCTTGCCAAAGTAAAATGAAGATGCCAAAGACTCAAAATTATAAACCCAAAGTAAGGGTATGTTCCAGGATATGAAAGTGCGGTGTTCGTGAAGGTGAATGGTATGGTGAGCGACAAAGAAGGATGGACAATCAAGTTTGTGAGAGTTTTTTTTGTGTGAGTTTCTTGGAATAGACTCATGAATATGGTATAGTATGAGTCACAGTTTGTGATTAGAAGCAGATCTACATGTCATTTATTGTTTGTATGTGTTGTACGACCTAGAGAGGCATGCATACCCCTTTGTTATATGTTCCCTCTGTCAAAGAGTTTTAACACCTTGGAAGAGTGTGTCATGCAGGATGGATACACTTGGGTGGGCCATATTGGTTTTAGACTCCATAAGGTGAAATTTTATATCAAGGGGGAGTTAATCGAGAGGTTGGATGAACCATGTATGTGAAGGACTTCCTAGTAGACTAGCGGTTGCAGCGGTTGGAACCCATGCATTTCGGTAGATGGTTGTTCCTTTATATGGACATCAACAAGTAGTCATTGTAGATTTTGCAGATGGATATTGAGACAAGTAGTCATTAAGGGGGAGTGTTGGAATATCTAATTCCTACTTGTCTTCAGTTAGAGTTTGTTCCTATTTGTTAGGTCAGTTCCTAGTTTGGTGTGAGGTTGAGAGATTCTCTCAACCAAATTATTGTGCGTCTAAGATAGCTTCTTTATCTTGAGACAATCCTCATGTATATATGTAACTCTATTTGTTTGATTAATACAATAGAGCTTGTATGCTCAGTTTAAGTAAAATTCAT